>CM053792.1:388290893-388720893 GCA_028749045.1 Cupressus sempervirens
ATCGACTAAATTTTTGAGGTAATGTCCAATTTGTTGTCCGAAGTTTACAATTTGTATTTTGATATTGTCTTATATTTACTAATGCTGTAGTTGATGCTCGTGAAGGTCGTCAAGGCATCAATGACCAACTTCCTAGAGGAATGAAAATTATCCTACTCAATTTAGTAAGTTACCATACTACAAGGATCTCCCAATCGCGCATTTGTTTGATGCTATGCATATTGGAAAGAATGTAATAGAGACACTATGGAAAATATTGGATGGAAGGCATGATAGAGAACAAATTGCTAAAATTTGTACTGACATTCATGAATCCAATCATGCACTAAAAGTATTCATTGAATGAAATGGGAATGGAGACCGCATAAATACAAGTGCCCTTCCTTGGTTATTAACGGAGCATCAAAGTGATGCATTAAAAGAAGTCATAAAAAAAACAAAATTTTCAACGGGATTTGCTACAAATATAAGCACTCTTCTATCAAAGAAAGGTGATTTTGGGCTAGGGTTGAAAACACATGATTGGCATACCTTCCTGAAAGTAAGTCATGTTTTCTATTTACAATATATTTGTAAGATTGAATGTAGTACCAATTGCATTATTTAATAATATATTGAAATGATCATTTTTTAATGATTATAGTTCATCCTAGCTCTATCCCTTCCACAATAGTTTGACAGTAGTATTAAACAAGTTATATATGATTTTGGAAAATACATGAGGTTAGAAGTGTTTTTTCTTAGATCTGTCGCTTTTTATTTGAAATCTCCTTTATGTGTTTTTGCGTGTTGAATCTCTTTTAGGTGGTTATCACCTAAAGAAATTGATAAAAAAGATATAAAATATTGGAAGAGAAAAATTCTATAGCTTATGTGTGAAATGCAAAAGTGTTTACCTACAACATTTTTCAATGCTCAAGGACACTACCTCATACATCAAGTTAAGGAGATTGAATTGTGTGGACCTGTACAAGATAGATCAATGTGGATGGTTGAGAGGCACTTGAAATTTATGAAGGGCTTGGTTCGACAAAGAGCACATCCTAAGGGTTCTATGATAGAGGGATATATAATATACCAGACCATGGTGTATATCAGTGAATATCTTCCAAAGTTTGTAGGAGGTATCCATGTAGATCGCATTTGGGATCCCCACTGCAATGAAACATTCAAAGGGGAGTACCTGATAAGGAAAGGTAGATTGAACAGGGTGAGAGGTAATTATAAGTTTTTTTTTGTAATTTAACAATTCTTATCCATCATCAATCTATATAAGTTGTTTCTAACTGGTGTAATTGTCTTCTTTATAGTTGGTCATGAGTGGGATGCACTACACTTGTATATTGCAAACAATCTTGATTGGATGATAGTATGAATTGAATAGTCTCAAGAAAATGGTTGCTCATTAACATGGGATGGTGTTGCATCATTGGTTAAAGAAGATCATCGTAATGGATATCCCAATGTTACGCCAATGGTACTTGATCTAATAAATGGCTTAAGAGATACAAAGGTATGCATAAGATTACTAATCATGAGACATAAGTTTAATATCAACTCACAGATCAATGAGAAGATTCTTGACATGTTTGAATAATTGCAGGTCAAACACCACAAAGCTATGTACTACCATGGCTATAAATTTCACAAAAAAAAAAAGATGAAACCAAGATAACGTGTGATTTCAAGATAAGTGTTGTCTTCGCAATCACCAATATTTCATCTAGAACTGACATACGTCCTCAACAATTTGAAAATTGATACTATGGCATTTTGGATGATATACTTGAGTGCAACTTTAATTCATTCAAAATAGTTCTATTTGTCATCAAATGGTTTAGGTTACGACTGAATCAAAATGATCCCAATAGGACTATTATTGAACACGATAGTGGATTTACTATGATTAATACAAGGTCATTTGAGCCAGTCAAAGATGAGCCCTATGTTCTTCCAAGCCAATGCGAGCAAGTGTTTTACTTTGGTGTTCCTCAGAAACCAGGTTGGTCATTTTTTGTTAGACATGACCTAAGAGGAAGGCCAATAAAGTATAATGTGATCGAAGAAGAAGATATTGAAGAAGCACAAGAGGAAGTAAATGATTATCAGGAACGATAGTTACCCAATGATGAAGAAGAAGAAGATGGTGATGATTTTGGTCATGCTAACGATAATGGTGGTGATGATGATGATGATTCTAATGATGATCATGATCATGGTAATGAAGATGGTCATGATCATGGTGATGATGGTCATGATGATGATAGTGATCAAGAGGATGATGATGGTGATGAAGATGGTGGTGGTGATAGCGACGATCAAAGTGACAAGTACAATGATGGTGATGATAATGATGATGACATGGATGAAGATCATGATGATCAATCAAATGTCCAGGTAGGGTCAATGTCAACTATGATGGGGTCTTGTATGACAAAAAATCTCTTTCCGAACATATGTGCATATATAAACATTAAGTAGAACACGTCAAATATTTTTTTAGATATAAACACTAGTTATGCTAAATTTTTAACTTAAGACAAATGATTTACATATACAATCAACTTTATTATTAATATTTTTTTTGGTAAGTCTATTACTTTAATTTCACTACTGATTTCTAAGACTTACTAATTTTTTCACCTTCAATAGAGGTAAACATTAATTATTGTAAATTTTAATGTTAATATAGAAACAAATGTCATATTATTATGTTCTTTTCTTTATGGCTTTGGAGTTATTTTGATGAAAGTATACAAATATTTGATGTCACAAATGATAGGAAAAAACTACAATGATTGCTGATCAAATGCAATCTAAAATACAGGCGTCATATCTACATGACATTGGCCTTAGTACTGACCCTATATTCGTCACCCAAAAAATTATGCAAAGATACACTGATGAACTTGTTAACATTATCATCAAGCGTGACAGAAGTGAGGAGAAAGAGGCAATGAGAATAGAATTGGACCGTAGAATCCAATCTTTGAAGGTAAGCAGTAATTCAACTAAAACAATAATAGAAGTTCAATAGATACTAATATTTTATAGTATCTTATGGATCATGATCTCTGATTTTATGTGTTCTTGTATAGACATATGTGCTAGTTGCGACATCACATGCTGAACATGGTCAGGGTTGTTTCACAGTAACTTTGTGTAAGTAAAACTTTCTTTGTTTTGATCAACATTATAACACTTAGCTTTTTTTTGTGGACATTTCTCACTAGTATCCCATTTGATCTTTATCCATTGAAAATGTCTTTGCTAACAATATTCTATTCTTCAGCTTGTGATGAAGTGCAGACTCCTCCTTCGGTTGGCGGTCCACTATTATTTGTTTCATTGTCAGCAACAAAGACCATGCAAACATCATCGTCGATGCCCAATAGAACTGGCAAAACCTTGTTTTGCTATATTTTGTAATGTCTTTCTACAAGTTGATGACCAATGAAGTAGCATATCAGTGCTTAAATGATGTCTATAGAAGCCTGCATACACACAAACACATGCATACACACACCATACATACATATATACATACATACATACATACATATATACATAGAGAGACATGGACATAGGCAGGGAGGTAGATCAATGGAGAGCAGTACTAAAATTGCCATTTAATTGTTATGATGTTTCAGTTGATAGACTAATAGAGAGCAGTACTACTAAAGCTGATCCATTTCCTGGAGCAGTTCGTGTCATTAGTACTGGTTCATATGAAGGGACATTGTTACTGAATAAGAAAACTATGTTTCCATTAAAAGAACGAAAGCTTCCAAGTGCTTTAAAATTTATATTATTTAAAGTGTAAATTTAGTTTACTTTTACATTGCTCATTTTAGACTGATAAATCCTTTATGTTTTTGTAGGTAATAATGCTTTCTTAGAACATCTTTTTCATATGACATTGAGACTATTTGGACCCACCATACGTAAATGGTATGCATTTTAATATCATTGCTACATAATTTTTCTTTTCTTCTATTTATTGTAATATATTAAAGTTATTGATCTAACAATCTATTCATTTTTTAAAAGGTGGAATTTACAAGCCGTGGAATTAAAAAATCAGCTGATTGCATCTATTGAGGAGAATTTTGGGAAAAACATTTTTGACATTGGCCTACTTCTGAAAAGAGCAACGAAGCATATAAAGACTGAGAGATCAATATAGAAGGGCTCTTAAGGATAACCCAAATTATGATCATCCTCCTATGATTCCACTAATGGAGTGGAATGAAATAATAGAAGATGCAAAGGAGAAAAGGATATGTGAAGATAGAGATAATGAAGCAGCACAGGGAAAAAAGAGGTATGTCATTATAGTATTAAGTACATTGTAATCATGCACTAATTATTGATATTTGTAAATATATAATCTAAGATGTTTGAAATTGTTCATAGATTGCAGGACACATCCATGGCTACAAAAGCGAGAGTAGAAAAGGTTGGCCAACACAAACTTGGCTTTGGTGGCTATATGAATCTGCAGTCTTGACTTGTAAGTAGAGCAATGAATTTTTTTTAAATTTTTTTTAAAAATATAATGTTGCAACAAGTTTTGTTTATTGAAACCATACATGGAAAACTGACGTTATCAAGCAAAAAAAATAGGGTACAGATTTCAATGTGGAGGTCACAGATGAAACTAGAAAAATTGCCTTGAAGGAAGGCTATAAAGTTGTGGTTGCACGCCTACGTGAATAATCTGTAAGCCTTGCCCAAGAATCCAGTGCACCAAATGGTATCTCACAGGTAAATTGGTCAAATGAAAAGTAAATGAAATTAAATAGTTGACAAGATTTTTTTTGGTATTAGTTTTAAACGTAAATTGACTACATAACAATGTGCATATTATTTTATTGCAGCCTTCATATCCTACCACAGAACCTACTCGTGACGAAGGCCACAATGTGCATTATAGTGATGGAGGTATTAATTTTCTATTGAAAATTAATTATGCAATTATGAATACAATTTAACATCTTCAATTGGAATTTGATGTGTATCCTATTTTTAAATATTTCAAAGCATGTCGAACATCATGCTGTAGGAGTGGACCATGTTCCAAGTGTTCAACATGTTGACGTGGTGGCAGATCAAAATGTTCATGTACATGATGTGGCATTGTCAGGTAAGAAAAATGCATTTTATGTTCTACTCATACTTAATTACAAACTTGTAACAGTTAGAAAAAGAAAAAGAGTATGCCAGTTTATCCCATTCACTTGTTCTTGAAACAGAGCCCCCTTTAGTGCAACAACCTCCTGCTCCTCCAAAGAGAAGGAGCCATCATAATTTGACATTACACATGCCAAAAGAGGAGGAGAATGAAGCAGATATGGATGCTCCTATGAGCGCTTTTCTTAAGAGAGCTCAGGAAAACAAAAAAAAAAGAAATGATGTTTTTAAAATCTTCTTTGATAAACCTTGTTGGATAATGAAAGAACTTTGTTTTAAGTAATTATGTATGAATGATGCGTATTAATACTAATTTTTATTTTATGTTAATGAATATTGTTATGTGTTAATGAATTTTTTATTAGTATTGTGTATTAATGAATTTTATATCATATTAATGAATGTTATGTGATTGTATTGATTGAATGTAATAGTTCATAAATGGATGAATGAATGAATGAAGTATGTAATTAGATGATAATGGGTACTTTAGATTGATGTTAGGGGGAGGGGGGTGAGGCCAGATGAGCTTCCACCTTCATGTGGTTGGCCTTGTTAAGTAGAGAATATTATAGTATTCTTGAAACCAAGTGAAGCTCAAACTAACATAAAATGGACACTTTGCATGTTGTAGGTCTAAAATGATCCACAAATACCGCTGCCCATAATATACAATGAAAATGTGATATGGGATTTATGTGTGGCTACCTATAATGTTTGATATTTGATCATTTTGTTCCCTTTATATATTTACCCTTTTTTTTTGCCCTCAGCAATAGTTGTCAATAATGATATTCTGAACTATGCATTACGTGACTTAAATGATCATTATGGGTAAATACTACAATATCATTGTAATAGAAATGGTTGATCAAAGATTCATCTCCATCTTTGGGGAAGAATGCTGACAGGATTGCTAACGAGGGCACATGCTTGCTTGTGCGCTGTGCTAGGTTCTATAGCTATATGTCTCTTGTTTTTCCTCTTGATGTTAGCTCAGTTGTTGAGGTGAATTGTGTTTATAGGCTAGGTCTGCTTAAAATCTTTGATTAGAATTGTCCTACTCATGAGATTTTTGATGCAACACAGTGGAAACACCAATTGTGGATTACCTATATTTTAGAAAAAGTGATTTAATCAAACAAGGTGATTTAAAGAGGATAAATATAAGGATACTAATAATATTGAGAGAAGCATATAGAGAATTGAATCCCAAATAGCATATAACTGGGATAGGGAACATTACAAGATTATATCTACCATGTACACCTGCAAACCATATGTTGAATATAGAATTATAATGTCAAGTCAAGAAAGTGAATGTAAGGAGTTTAAGACCATATTGTATCTTACAATTGAGAAATCTGTCAATGTCATCTTGTATACTCAATATCAAGAATCAAATCTCATAGCAAGAATAGTGAAGTCTTTGAACAATAACATTGTTGGTTAATAATTAAGGTTAAAGGTTGAGTTATACAAATACTTAAAAGATATTATTTTGTAAGTAAAGTCATTGACTAGAAAGGAGTATTTTATAATTAATCTGAAGGAGTATTTTATTGCAATTCCACCTCATCTGCATAGTATTAAGATTAAAATTCAGAGGTGAAAGATTACTCACAATAAAAAGCTATATAGTAGTCCCACCCAAATCTATTGTAGAACACCAATAAAAAAGGTGAGGTCACATGCATATGGTGAAACCATCATGAGTAGTACATAGAACAAGGTTATGAGTGTAAGTCCAACTCTACCAACCCATGGAAACAAAATCCTAATCAACATCCATCTTGAACGAGTAATCTATGATAATATTTATATTTAAAAATATGACTCCAAGGAGACAAGGCCCCATCATGTCAGGTTTCAGAGTGATGTTTCTGATATTGTGAAACTGCAAGGTTATTGATAGATTTAATTTGTTTAAAAGCTCAATTCTCTTTTTTTGGTTCTGGTTTTTATATTAGTTATCACTACAAGAAGGTCAATCTTCTTACTACTATTCTTGTTTGCAAATTAGGTTAGAGTTTAATTTTTTCAAACTTATTAGCTAGTTCAGAGTGATGTTTCTTTTATTGTGAAACTGCAAGGTTATTGTTAGATATTTAAAAAAAAAAAACTCAATTGTCCTTTTCTGATTCTGGTTTTCATATCACTACAACAAGATCAATCTTACACCCTACTATTTTTGTTTGCAATAGAGATTGTACGACTCTATACCCTGGTCACTAACTAGGGATATGGAGACCATGATAGACTGGAGCATGGGAGTCCCATGACATCAATAGGTCCTCTTTTAGATGGTGGAGCGACGGACTTGGGTGGTTGGGCTGGCCTTCAAATAGAGGTATGTAAAAGAAATAGCCCCTTTCTTGGAAGATAGTGAACTTGAATTCTCCTTTTCTTTTTCTTTTTTGGTATGAAGGTATACTTAATAATATAATATACCTAAAAAATGGACAAATCATAAAGTCACAAGATCGGAGGAATTCACATCCAACTTGTCTCTTGAAATATTTTTTGATAATTTTTCCTTGTAAATTCTTATAATTGACTTTGTTTTCATAACGATGTTCTACATCTTGAAAACTTCTTATGATCATATCTAGAGAAATAGCTAATAGCTATGTGTTTGCACATCTTGTAGTTGCTTCATAGTAGAGCATATGATGCATTGTGCCAAGTAAATTCATCTTGCATTCTGCACTTTTGTTGTTTCTCCCTTGTAGCTATTCATAGCAGACCAAGTCTTCACGGCACCATGATTGACATCATTGGTGTGTATGGAAGACAAGCTACTGATGATATTCAGCATTCTCAATTGTTGAAGTCACCACCATAGAATCATCACTACATCAAGATTAGATTCTAATTTTTCCTCTTTATATTTAATTTAAAATATGCATTAAAATAAATTTCTCTTTTTATATTTAATTCTCTTTATATTTAGGTAACCACGTGAAACTAGAGGGAGAGGACAAGTGCCATTGTGAACATTAAAATGAACTTTTTCCATTACGTTGGTTGAAAAAAATACCTTTATAATTGCAATTACTTTTTCCTCACTCCAAAACTTGATAAAACAAAACACCAATGATTCTCATAATTTTTAATTATCATCCTCTTATCTGAGCAAGAATTATAAGATATCCATCATTACCTTAGTGGTTGTCTTTGTCACAGATTTTTTCACACTAAAAAAATGTGCTCTCTCATATATAGCTTTCATCAAGCAAACATCTCAATGTGAGAAGAACCTCATGTACGGTGTCCTATTAGTTCCAATTAAGGTTATAGAGAGCATATCAACAGTGGCTGTGTCACAATAAGGAGTAAGATCTTATTTGCAAAATCTTGGAATCTAAAAGATTCTAAGCTCACTTTTATAAGCATGAATCTGTTTAAAGCCATAGATTCTCCGCCACAGTTTATGCAAAATAGAATTGAGAAACAAACACAACATACAATGAAGACACAATTAACTATTATATTAAGAGTTCAATTGCAATCCAATGAATTACCTCTATCAACAGGTACAGGTACTGGAGCATATCCACAAACAAGGCATTTTCATAACTAAACTTCACACAGGCTACTAGTGTGCGAAAATGTTTGTTGTAAAGCCTGTGACTATCATACTTTTTAGCAGTTGATTTAGGTTACTAGGTGTGGGTTCACTAGGGTATGGGCATGTTCTCGGTTCAGCCATGTTCTTTCTATTCTCAGGACTCTACTATAGATTGGAGACCCAATTGCTTGAGAATTTGACTCTGCCAAATGAAAAATTTCACGCCTTAATATTAATTTAGATTGGAAACTAAAGCTTTGCAAAAATGGATATTTTTTGAAATAGAATTAAGATAGAGATGATGTGAAAATATTTGTAATATATATAGTGGCTTGCAAAGCAGTATATTTTGTACCCAAGGTTTGGGGACTACTTTCTTTTTCCTAGCATGACTTGGTGTGATATGCTTATATTCTTTGGTAGTTAAGTACCTGCTATCATGTTTCCCATTTGTAGTCTCAAGTAAAGCTACTAACATCCTAAATGGCTATGAACAAATGCCTTGATCATCATGATACATTCACTTTCTATGGGAAATCTATTGTAGATCTGATCCAATGGGATTTATGAGTCTAATTTTGTATGGCATTGGAAGTAGCTGATATATGCTTTTCAAGGCTTCAATTTCAGCCATTGTATTAAATTCACACTTTGTAGAATGCTCTTTGACTATTATTTAGTAGGGCCATAATAGTACTCTATTGAATCAATATTTTTGTTTTTTCCTCTCATTGATAGAACTCTTTTACAATACCACAAAAAGATACTTTTTTAATTCTTTGCTGTAGTATTTAATCAGAGGAAGATCTTTGCATGGTAGAGCCTTGAATGAAGAATAGAGGTCCTCGATAGCAGTAGGGGAGTTAGGCCAACTAAGGCTCTGTGGGACTGTTTCTAGTTTGCGGTATGCCCCACTATTGACTTTAATTTTCCAACATATTATTTACCTTATTATTTTGAGTTGATTGTCATTGTAGTTGATTGGCTTATTGTGAATGCCTCTACTGATATAAGTAGTGATTTTGTGTTTAATTTATCTTTTATTTTTCTGATACGAGAACTCTCCCTTTGAGGTAGAGGCTTTTACCACTTGTCAGTCATAAAATGATGTGACTGAGTTTCCATAGTCTATAGACTCTATTTATGGCACACTAGATGTTATAAAATTGAGTTTTCATAAAAAAATTGACATGCTAGCTTTAGAATGTACCGACATTTTTGTCATTTTAACCAATTATCCAATTTTTAAATTTTTTTTTTTTGATGTGCTTAGAGAAACAAAGAATCATATATCACGCTCTTTGCTTGCATCTTATCCTGATAAATCTTAGTAAATCTCATGAGTATGTATGCCTAATCATCAGGGAAGGTTTCCGAACTGGATTAAATATCACCACAAGGGGTCAAGACATAAATGATACCAATGTCTCTAAAAATCATCCATTTAATGGTTCTAGTGATGAATCCAATTTTACAAGAGGAACAGAAAGAACTCAGGATAAGTCTCATATTGACACGCAAGAAATTAGCCCGGTTGAAAATAAAGTAGATGAATGAAGAGACATTGAGGGAATTGAAAATGGAAATTCTTTTGTTTCAAGCATGGATTGGCAAGAAGCTGTAATTCCACATGAAGAAGGGGATTGGCAGAGAGAAGCATTATGACAGGGGATTGGCCCTAATTTGTTTTCATTTCTATGCTCATTATGATAGTAATTGTATCATAGCTAAGCTAGCTTATTTTAGGTCCATAATTTGACAAATAAGAGAATTGGTAGGTCAAATAACAATTTTAAAAAAATCTTTAAGTTTAATCCTGCAAAGTTTCAAAATAAAAACATTTTATTGATCAGTATTACACACTATATTTTGTAGAAACTAATCAACTTTCCAATGGGTATATTACTATTTTTTGTTAGTGAACTAGTAAATGTTTCACTAATTATTGGTTCTTGTCAAACAGTGTGGCCAATATGTGGGTTGGCTTGTGGTTGTATGAGTGTGCCTCTTTTATAAGTACATGTATTGCTATTCTCTTTTGAACAAATCAATATTTGCAAAATAGTGTGTTATTTTCTTTCTTTTAGTAACATGTCTCTATTGATAGTCCTTCATGGATGGAAGACACCGAATTCATATGTCATACTCTGATAGATAGTTTGGGATAGCTGAGCTTATTGTGTATGCATTAATCTCTATGTCTATGTGAATATTTATTAATGCAAACCATACATAGAGAGTCTTTTCAGGCTGTCTTTGTGTGCAACTATGAAACTTTACACATTTGGAATTCATGATGTGAATGACAATCTTCATCCATATAATGCTATTTTAAAATTTAGGACTTTGTCTTGTTATGTGTTGTGATATATAATTAATATTTGTCAAAATTGTAGGAAGAAGCTTGCACAGAGACTTTTGTTTGATAAAAGTACAAATGATGATCATGAAAGAAGCATATTGACAAAGTTGAAGCAATAGTGTGGTGGTCAATTTACTTCTAAAATGGAGGGAATGGTATGCTGGATCATACATAAATAAAAAACTCACTTTGATTCTTATCAATGAAGTTAATCTAACTGTAAATTGTGTAAAAACCTCTGTGCTTGTATGTAGGTCACAAATTTAACATTAGCAAAGGAGAACCAAGGGCATTTTGATGATTATCTTAATGAAAATTCTTAAGCACATCCTAGCATAGACTTGGCTATGATAGTTTTGACAACTGGGTTTTGGCCGAGTTATAAATCATTTGATCTTAACTTGCTAGCCAAAATGGTATGCCCATTTTGTATACAGTATACCTTTTAAATTTGCCAATTTTTGAAGTAGTTTAACATTTTAACCTTTGCTACTTAACGCAGGTAAGATGCATAGAGGTGTTCAAGTAGTTCTATTAGACAAAGACAAAGCATAGAAAGCTTACATGGATATAATCTCTGGGTACTTGTAATATTAATGAGAAGTTTTACCCTAAGCCTATGGAACTTGTTGTTACTACTTACTAGGTAATTTCCTTTTTGGTTGATTACTGGCTGACAGTTAGATTCCTTGATTCATATAAAATGGCATTATAGGTCATTTTCTACTGATCATTATTGGGAATTTCTTCTTCCAGTTTTTGGTTAAGAATTAGTTGGGTAGGATAAGTTAAAGCAATGGTTAATGTCATTAATTGTTAATGACCATAGATTGATAATTTGATTCATTTTCTACTTATGCTATCTGTTTAAAGGAAAACCAAAATTGATGTGTTCTAGAAACCATAAATATGCAAAGTGAATACATCACATTTATCAATGTCAGTTTCCTTGATATATCTGGAATTCACTTCTTTTTCCTTGTGTAACTTACTCTATGGTTATGATACACAGGCATCAACATTCTTGCTATTCAATGCATACAAAAGGATAAGTTACTCAAAAGCGAAGACTTAATTGAATTTGACCGATGAAGATATTGTCAGATTGCTACATTCTCTTTCATGTGTGAAACATAAAATTCTCAATAAAGAGCCAAATACAAAAACTGTGGCACAAACAAATATCTTCGATGTCAATTCAAAATTCACTAATAAGATGAGGAGAATCAAGGTATGAACTCTGATATGACAAATTGTATGCTATTTTGCCTGTCTATTTTTAACAAAAAATAATGCATGTGGAGATCACATGGGAATTGGTTTCTACCTGATTGTAGATTCCACTCCCACTAGTGGATGAGAAAAAAAAGGTGATTGAGGATGTGGATAAAGATAGACATTATGCAATTCTAATCAATAAATTATGAGTTAGCTAAAGATCAATGCTAATATGTTTTCTCATGAATCTTTTTCCAGGGTGTTGCTACTCTAACTCCTAGATTGATTTAACTTCATTTTAAAGTGCTGGCATCTACTCCTAGACTGATTTAACTTCATTTTAAAGTATTGGCTCTAAATTTGTATTGATTAGACATCATTTTAGAGTAGTAAAGTTGTAATATAGATAATATGGTAAGAACTAGTGATCAATGCCAATGTTAGTCACCTGGTGTTAAAGAAATAACATCTTAGAGGAGACTTGGAATATTGTATTCGCTATGCCATTTGTGGTTCTTCTGATAAGGTGTTAAATTGTTGATAGAAGCAACAAAAGTACTTTGTCCCAGACAAATAGGTGTTGAAGCTCCACTTCTTGTCCTCCAAATGATCAGAGCTTTTAATATGGATAATATAGTAATCAAAGTTGATTGAATGGTATTTACCTTGCATTAAAAAAATTGGAAATATTTGAATAGGAAAATCTAGAGCATCATGAGGGAGGCTTGGTCACATCTTGGATATCATTTTGAAATTTACCATACAACATTGTTTAAGAGCATCACTATGTTTGTTCATCTGTCACCCATTGTTCCTTTCTCTGTTCACTCTTTACAGGAAATAAATTTGTGAATAGAGGGACATTTTTTGCTAAGTGAATACTAACAATGATGATGCTCAAACACATAACGTTGTTCAAAATTTGCAAGTGTCTGGTTGTTGTATCAAGACTGAGGAAATTGTGATGAATTTGGGTTTGGAGCCTCAAGAGGAGGGCATTAATCAAGCTCCTCTCTGGCTCCATCTATAGTAGATGTGGAAACTTGACTAAGTGTCAAAAAACTCAACTTGTTCAGACCTGAAGTGATATTTATTTTACTCGACTCTTATCGATATTCATCCAACTTCATGGGCTTGCCCTAACTATTACCTTTGAGTTGAGATCAGGTTTAATCTAATTAATCTCAATTCTCAATTGAATACTTTTGAGTTGAGATCAAATTTGAACTAATTGATCTCAACTAAATACCTGACACCAGGGCCCTAACTTGCTCAAGATTTCTATCTGACAACCTCTGAGACTTCAAAATGTTGCCAAGCTACAACTAAAACTAATAGAGTACACACTGTGAAAGCCAAAAGAGAGGGTCCTCATTTGCGTTGGGATGAAGGTGTGAAAAGGTCACAATGGTATTGAAGCAAAATTTCAATCAAAGAATAAAAAGTAAAAACTTAGTATCTACTGGATGTGTACTCAAAGGCTTTTATTTTGTTTAGGAATGTTGTGTCACTGTTCACCCTGTTGCAAGTAGGTGCACATGAGGATGAAATGAAAAGTTCCACCCATGAAAAATGATTATGCTAGTAAGGAAAGTGAGGACAGTGCCATGAAGCAACAATGGTTATGAAGGTGTAAAAAGGTCACAATGGTACTGAAGCAAAATTTCAATCAAAGAATAAAAAGTTAAAACTTAGCATCTACTGGATGTGTAATCCAAGGCTTTTATTCTGTTGAGGAATGTTGTGTCACTGTTCACCCTATTGCAAGAAGGTGCACATGAGGATGAAATGACAAGTAAGTTCCACCCTTGAAAAATGATTATACTGGTAAGGACAATGAGGACAGTGCCATGGACATTTATACGCAACCTGAAAATGGTGTTATTGAAGGTTGGTTTTGCAAGCATTTAACTTGAGGAACACAAGCAAGGTTTAGAGCTTAATGTGCTTGTTTTATTAGCCCCAATGAAAATGGTTCTAATGACATTTCTGGTATTCATGTTTCCTCTTCATGAGAATGAGCTCACTTTGATGTTTGTTTATGATAACACATTACAAATGATTAAAGGAAATGACTATGTAATGAATCAAAACATGTACAGCTAAATGATATGAAAAAATATGAGTTTATTGTTTACTGCTAAAACTGAAAAGAGAGATTACAGACCTATTATTAGTCAAAAATCAAACTGTAACAATTCAAACCATAGGTTTTAATGCCATATAATCAACATGTATCACATCCAGATGTTAGCTAGCTATTGTAGGCTTTTGTAGACCACTTTGGGACTAGTAAATGACCACTTTAAGGTATGATATGAAGTATGATCTACAACAGAAAGACTGATAATATCCTACACAGGTTTGATATGCAATTTCTAGCCATCATATTTAGTGCCATGAATCTAATATGCAGTTTCAGCCACTATATCCCTTTTGATATGGTAAGTTTGAATGACACCAAATATTTCTTTGCTTCAAGCGACTTGGACGGGTGACCTGGTGAGCTAAATCAATGAGTTGACATGGCCAACGGACTTGGTGAGCAAACTTAAAGAGTCAACTTGGTGAGGCGACTTGGTGAGCATACTTGCACAGTTGACTTGGTGAGTCGACTTTGGGAATAGACCTAGTAAGCTGACATTGTCAGTGGCCTTAAAGAGGTGACTTGGTGGGGCAGATTGGCGAGCCTCCATAGAGAGCCCCACTTGGTGAGACGAGATGGTGAGTCAACTTGGTGAGACAACTTGGAGAGCTAACTTGGTGAGAAGACTTAAGGAGTCGACTCGTTGAGGCGACTCAGCGAGGTGACTTGATGAGCGAACTTAGAATCAACTTGGTGAGTGTATACTTGAACAATCGATTTGTTGACATGACTTGGTGGGGTGACTTGGCGAGCCCACCTGGCGAGTGTACTTGAACAGTCGACTTGGTAAGCCAAACAAGTGAGCTGACATGGTGAGTGGGCTTAGAGAAGCAACTCAGTGGGAAAACTTGGCAAGCACACATAACGAGCCAACTTGCTGAGGCAAGGTGGTAAAACCACTGGGTGAGCTGACTTAAAGAGTCGACTCATTGAGGTAACTGGGTGAGGGTGACTTGGTGAGCTGACTTAGGGGGCAGACTTGGTGAGCAAACATAAAGAGTCGACTTGGTGAGTGTACTCAAATTGTCAGCTTGGCGAGTTGACTAGGGGAGTCCACTTGGTGAGTTGACATGGTGAGTCGACTTAAAGTGGTGAGTTGGTGGGGCAAGTGGGGGTGACTTGGTGAGCTGATTTGGAGAGTTGGCCTAGGGGGCAAACTTGGTGAGCGAACTTAGAGAGTCGACTTGGTGAGCGTACTTCAATTGTCAGCTTGGCGAGCTGACTTGGGGAACTGACCTGATGATCTAACATGGTGAGTGGGCTTAAAGTGGCAACTTGGTGGGGCAAGTTGGCAAGCCAACTTAGCAAGGCCACTTAGAGATACGACATGGCGAGCTGACTTGGTGAGTGAGCTCGATGAGTGGACCTAAAGATTGACCTTGATGAGGCACTTTAGTGGGCTGACTTGATGACCAAACTCAAAGAGTCAACTTGGTGAGCATACTTGAATAGTCGACTTGGTGGGACAAGTTGGCGAGCCAACTTAGTGAGTCTAATCAATCAAGAGGAAACAATTGAGAGCTTAGAGTGACACAATTTTTAGATGATCATATGAAATGAAATGGGCGTACGAGTAGAAAGAAACTAGAAAGACATTGTGTATAGATGAAGGCATGAAATGGATGGTTTTGGAGCACTCAGCATAGACACTCAACATCCAGTACATATCATCACTTGAGATCAAATGGGTGTATGGGATTATATGCATAGCGAATAATAAAGGAGGGAATTGAACCCTCCCTGAGGCTTATAGTTGTTGAGGTCCACTTCAGCAATGGCCCTTCTTGTGAAATTATCGTCTAAAACCTTACTAATGAGATAATGTGTTATGAGCTCTTCATCAGTGGGATGGAACGTGAATCCAGGAGGCAACTGTGCATCACCCATATCATACCATGATATGGGTGATGCACAGTTGCCTCCTGGATTCACGTTCCATCCCACTGATGAAGAGCTTGAATAACACATTATCTCATTAGTAAGGTTTTAGACGACAATTTCACAAGAAGGGCCATTGCTGAAGTGGACCTCAATAACTGTGAGCCTCAAAAAAAATTCGACCAAGCATTAGTCAGAATTTCAACCAATGCCTAACAATTTTCTACCAAGCATTGGTCGAGATTTTGACCAATGCCCAGTACTTTTCTACCAAGCATTGGTCAAATTTTTGACCAATGCCCTGCAGTTTTCTACCAAGCATTGGTCAAAATTTTGACCAATGCCACGTAGTATTCTACCAAGCATTGGTCAAAATTTTAACCAATTCCCCGCAGTTTCCTTCCAAGAATTGGTCAAAATTTCGACTAATGCCCTATAGTTTTCTACCAAGCATTGGTCGAAAGTTCGACCAATGAATGGCAGAAAATGTGTTGGCAATTTCAATAGTTTTCGACCAACATATTGGTTGAATTTTTGATCAACCAGTAGGTTGGTTGAATTTTCAACCAAAATTTTTTTGACCAATGTGTTGGTCGAATTTGGTCGAAAATTGGGTCAATATTTCGACCAATAAAGGTCGAAAAATGAGCCCAAATGTACTAGTAATATAAACATGAAAAACCAACGTGTGAATTTATGATTGGTAAACATAAGTTTTATATCAATTCATGAAATATTGCAAAAAAAATAAATAAAGAATAGAAAAACAACCTTGATTTCCATGAGCAATGGAAAATTCAACAAAAATGAAGTTTTTAAGCTTAAAGAGACTTATCTCAACTAAAATTCTTTGTTTCTCTAATGTGTTTAGAAAAAAAAAATATAGAGAGGCAAGGAGGTATTGCAAAAAGAACAATCAAATAAAATGGAGTACAAATGCCATCATGAGAACTCCTAGAAAAGAAAGAGCATATTGTACAACTTTGAAAGGTGGTGCCTATTAGTTGATATTCTCGAGGAAGAAAGTAGATCATCTAGGCCTTTTTAGTAGATTTAAGATTGGACATTTTGCTTCAATGAGGTTGCAAAAACAACAATGGGGATCTCAAATCAGGAAGTAAAGAATGTTTTTGAGTAGAACATCTTGGCATTTTTGTTAAAGAAATCATGTTGTAAGAATTATGTCCTACTTTAAAATGCCACATCACACAATTTGTGACAAAAGTAGAAAATAACCAATTTGAAAATTTATAAACCATTTATTCACATTAATCTTAATTAAAATAATGAATTTAGTACACAAATAACTAATTTTCAATTCCACATCTTTCGAATGTGGTGCAGGAGCACGTTAGCGATAGGAAGACAATTGGTATGATGGCAATAGGAAGATGGCATAAAATATTATTAAAATGCTGAATCTTATATCATGTTGACTGATGGATGTGCTAAATGTAATGAAAAATCTTTTGTAACTAAAACAGAATCCAAAGACTCATACCGATAGGAATATGAATAGTCATTTGTAATTGACCAAAGTAATAATAAAGGGTATGATCAATGGAGAGAAATTAGATAGTTCGAAGGGAAGAGATAAAATGTAAAATTTATCCCACCCTCTGGATGTCAATAGTCATGGTGATAGCTAAAGTTATTTTAAGTATCATCAATAAATTTAAGGGTTCTATTTTATTTCATTGTATATTTTTGTTATACTCTTTATGATTCATGTTCCCAATTTACATATAAAGTGTATTTATGTTGTCCATGTATTTTAGTTTCAACAAATAAGAATCTAGTCAATTTTAGTTAAATCAGAGTCAAATGGGTTCCTGTAGCTTATCTACACATTTATTAGTATTAAGAAAGAAGATAGATGTAAATATGAGTTAAGTAGAACAATCAATCCTAAAGGTGCATGAACCCATTGATGTAGACTTAGTTGAGTGATTTATTTCCTCGTAAGTTTGCCAAGGTAAGGCTCTACATCAAATTTTGGTATCAGAGCTAAGTAAAATATTTTCAGGACAATGGAAGAGTTATCAATTGATTTTTGTTAGTGAAGTTTTTGTGGTTGTAGTTGTTTTTTCACTTGCTACAAAAGGTGGACATGGAGGTCTACCATGAGGGCCTTAGAAGGAGGTCCAAATTGGTTACCAAAAGTCTTGGGGAGAGAGGCATGGAAGGATCTCCTAGGTGAGGCATAGAAATTATTTGTGTGTGAGAGATGCAACATTGGAAGAATGGATTTTTAGTTGGTGGCAACCATTAAAAATTTCAATGATAAGAATCTTAGTTTAAAGAAATGGTTCATTAGAGACATCAAAGAAAGTGAAGAGGATGAGTCAAGCTTTCATGTTTTTGTAGTTTCAGTCAAGCACATTTCCATGGGACATGGAAAATTTTCACATTTGGGTGTATGGTGTAGGAGCACATTAGCGACAAGAAGACTAGAGGTCTGGTGGTGATAGGAAGTATGATGGCAATAGGAAGATGTCGTACAATATTATTAAAATATAGAAGTTTATAATATGTTGAAAATATTTATGTATTTAAGAGAGAAATCTACAAAATGGATGTGCCAAATGTAATGAAAAATCTTTTGTAACTGAAATGGAATCCAAAGAGTCATGCAATCGACAGGAATGTGAATAGTCATTTGTAACTACCAAAAGTAATTATAAAGGGCATGATCAATAGAGAGAAATCAAATAGTTCAGAGGAAAGAGAAAACAAGTAAAATTTATTCCACCCTCTAGTTGTCAACAGTCATGTGATAGTTGTAGTTATTTTTAAGTATCTTCAATAAGTTTTAAAGTTTTATTTTATTTCATTCTCTATTTTTGTTATACTTTCTGTGATTCATGTTCCCAATTTACATTTGAAGTTGATCCATGTTGTTTCTGTGTTTTAGTTTTAATAAAGAAGAATCTAGTCAATTTAAGTTAAATTAGTGTAGGAAAGTCAATATTGCTACAAGAAATTGAATGGGTTCATGTCACATATCTACACATTTGTTAGTATTAAGACAGTAGATAGATGTAATAATTGATCTTGAAGGTGCATGAACCCCTTGATGTAGACTTAGTTGAGTGAATTATTTCCTCCTAAGTTCTCCAAGATGAGGCTCTACATCAAAATGCCCAAAAGAATGATCACATTTACATCATGATGGTGATAATTAGTTACATTCAATATCATTAATTTAATTTACTAAGAATAATGGTTATCAATAAAAGAATACAACGTACAATATAATGTGTTGTTTCAAATTTCAAATAACTCTCTCATGCCCAACTCATGCAAGAATAATAGTACATAATGTTCATTGAAGTTACACTTTCCAATTACATTGACACATCATAAAGTTGTGTCGATGATGTATGAAAAACTAACTACTACGTAAGATTAAGGTGCCAATCCAAACATCCATCAGTCATCACAAATTAAGTATGATGATCATATGTACAATGGTTTTTCATAATTAATTATCCATTTACAAGATTGCATCACAATGTTCATCTTTGAGATGAATGCAAAAATAAAACAATAGATAGATTCCACAAATCTTGCCATGTGTTCTTCTGTGTAACTTGGCCTCAATAGCCATCGAATATTGTAAATCTTCTATCTGAGATGGGAATATGGCCTAGGCACTTTTACCTTGCCAACCATGGAGTATTTACTCCCTTGGGGTTCTTCTGACACAGAGAATGCCCTAACATTCCCGGAACAAGATGGATTGGATGGATCTAGTGTAGTTGTGAAACATACTACATGAAATCATGTGCTTGGTAGCCTAATCACAAAATGTAGCAGAGAAATGAAAATAACACTACACATCTATACATATGTAGTAAACCCAAATAAGCATAGTCACACATATTTGTATTAAATAAGTGGCTTGGCCAAACACTTACAAAGCTGGATTTAATGGTAGAAGAAATATAGAAGAAACAAGAGCAATATGTATCCATTCTATAGGGTTGGCAGATAGAAGAAACTAAACATGCAGTATCCATTCTATCATTCTTGTTAATGCTACATTACACCCATCCATGAAGGAAAATAAACATCCACACATTGGTTTTCAGCAAGATGTTAGAACTAACTCTGGTTGTATTGTTTTCTATGTATCATTGTACTAATAATCCCTCTAATCAGTTTCATCCCTTAACTGAGAGTAATTTTTTATAGAGCTTCATCGTAATATCCATAATGTTTATACTAACATCAAAATAGTTAATATAGCCATTCCTTTCCTCTATGGTATAGTCTACACCATGATCACTAAATTGAAACTAATAGAGCTACAAACACCCCACAACAATTTATTACACACCAGAATTGCTAAAAATGAAGCTACAATACCTAAAAATGAACCACCAATACCTAATCATTATGAATGCTGAAAATGAAAGCAGTAGATCAAAAACACAATCTACAGCAAGTACATTTATACACCATGAATCAACCTTCACTAATACATCTATACACCACAGTTGCTAGAATGGAAACAATAACATATTAAACACTATGAATGTTGGAATGAAGTTAGTAGATCAACACTTGGACAACCTACAACTCTATGTTTATACATCATGAATGCTGGATTAATAGTAATAGATCAATAAATCATACACAAAGATTGTTGGAAATGAAACAACAGTATATTAAACACTTTGATTGCTGGAAAGAAGGTAGTAGATCGACAAGATAACCTACAACACTACATTTATATGTCATGAATGCTAGAATAACAGTAATAGATCAACAAATCATACACCAAGATTGTTGGAAGTGGAAACAACAGTATATTTAACACTCTTCAAAATTCACTTTGTAATTTAAACAATTTTACTAGCTGAGTTACCAAATGCAGCCCTGACAATTAAGGGTGTTTTAAAAGTACTACTAAGTCATTTCCCCTTTCCCAAAATCCTAACCATGTGCAGACAACTTCAAAGAATTTGCAACAACAGATTCCTTACAACATTTTAATGTTTTATTTGCTCCTGCTATTCCGAATGACTCACGACCTCAAGAAGATAGCAAGAGTTCAAAAGAAATCTTCAAAGGGTAAAGGAGGATTTTAGAGTTAATAGCTGTAAAATTTCAGTGTCTAACCCAAAATACCATAGTCAAGGCGGTTTAAGGTGTTGTGCCCTAAGGAAGTTTTAACAACAGATTCATTGTAGAGATCCCACGCTGGTGAAAGTTAAGTTTTCTAATTAACTCTTGTTAGTATATGTTGGGTACGTCCACAATTAACCATTTCAGAAAATTGGAGTAATGTCTTCTACATCACAGACACCAACCATAACATTTTGAATTACTGTGTTTAGAGACACCCAACGTCTATGTTAGGAACAACAACTCAATTCTTTTGAGCAACAAAAAGTTTCTCCACCACAATCAAATGATCATTTTAAAAATTTCAAGAGGTTTGCATGGCTACATCCTCACATGGAATATCATCAAATTTCAAGAATGACAACAGAGAAACACGATAATAAAACCCAATGCAGTTTAAAATAGAAGTTCCAATCAAAACAATAGATAAACAATAAATTAACAAGGGGTAGTCTAGTTTGTAGATGCTTTCCAATCTCTTCTCCCGTCTCCTAGCTGTCATTTCTCATGTTTTCTTGGGTTTGTTATGCCCTCTTTTCCCATTCCCATAATTGACCCAATTCAGGGTTTATTTCTTTATTAAAATTTGACACTTTTAAGACAGGTTTCGACCATATGCATGTAGATATATAAGATGTTTAATAAAGAAAAGAAAACAAGAAAAAAAATAAAAAATGGGAGAACCGATATATTTGTATATCGCAAGTTCTTATTTATCAATGTAATAAATGCACTAACATTTGATTTCAATAACCTAACGAAAGTTCTCTATTGCATTTTGAATATTCACGGATTAAATTTAAGAAAAAGGGTGCAATATAAATTAAGCATCTAAAATTTTTAATTGGTGTGTCCAGGCTGTGAAATCATCTGATGCATCCCCTTCCGAGAGGCTAAGCCTCTCTACCTCAACCACACTATCATCCAATCGAGTCCAGCAGCCACTCAAACACTCACAACAAATAGAAAATTAGTAATCCCAAAAATATGATTAAATACAACATTAGTTATGAGTAACATAACTTGAAGTCACATAATGAAGTCTTATAGAATTGAAATGCCACATCTATATCATAGATCCATGCATCTAATTACTCATCAATTCAACTAATGCATTTAAGTTACAAGGCTAGAAAATAACTCAAATACTCTTAATTATTGTTAAAACAAAAAGGGTTGACCAGTCAAAAGCGACATGATCACCACATAAGAAAACAACAACACATGTCGATATACAGTACGTGACACATGTTCATAGAAGACCTGGCATGAAAACTTCATTTCTCTCAAAGATATATAGTTTCAAATGTATATACCAAGGTATCTATTTATTTGTCAACCTTGATAGTTTTGATCTGTTCTATATAATGTGGGTTAACAGATGATTTGGATGAACTTATATGTGTATAGATGGAATTAAAATTTGATTATCTAACTACCTATCATATTGCATTAATGACTACATTGATGTTTTATTTTGATAGGAAATTATTATACCTTCTTAGCCCTCCGTAGGCATCACATTTCAATAAGGTATTTCTTAAATTGCATCGATCTACAACTGAATTTACTCATTTGCATTGATGAAAGACATTTTTCTTTACTTATTTGATGTTTTAAAAACAAAAAATTCACCTACTCTTGACTTAGGGAATGGTTTGATTAGTGGTGTAGAGATTTACATATTCAATTTGTTGTAACTACATCATGACAATCATTGTTCTAGGTGATATCACTTATATACATCAATTTCTCTCTTTACTCTCTTAAACTTATCTAAAAAAAATCACATCATAGCATTACTCTGAACATCATATATGCATTTTTTTCTCTCTTTCTTAATGTGCCCAGTGTTTTTGGGTTGTATCAGTGGCACATCGAACCATGCTTCATAAATAGTTTTCTTCAAACTATCTTTTAGATTCTTGGTGGCCCTGGGACGTTTTGAAGGCCATACTGATAATTATATTCATTGCATTTAATTGATGTCATTGTATTTGGTAGGGGTAACTTCACAAAACCAGTGTTAATTTTCCCCACCTTATCATTGCAGCTTAATTTAACAAGCCACATTTCTAGGAATTCTATTTTCAATTCTCCCATCTTATTAAAGAATAGAATAGGCCCTCATCCGAACTTTTATTTTATGCCATGAACATAAATTATTGGATTGGCCTCTTAAAGAGGCTTTCACCAAAATGACTTGTCGCAGTGGAACCTAGGTAAGGACATTTCCAATAGAGTGTTAGTGTCACAATTGAAATACTTAAGCAGAAAAACATTGCATTATTAGTGTATGCTATACTTAATATTTTGATTTTTTATTTTATAGGTGGAAAGGGCAGTTTATCTGTGATTTGAATCTTCTTTAGAAGATCAATTACTTTGAAAGATCTCAAATTTTGACTAAATTGAGCCTGTTATTTTGACAGGTTTTAAAGTTATGTTTCAATTTAATTTGTTCCTTCGAGACATCCCAAATTTGGACTTGTTTTATCCATGGAGAATCTGTATTTTCCAATCACAATGCAGTCAATCTACCTGCAATGCTCCAATTTGAAATTGAAGTAGTAAACTTGGTAGGTCCTCAAATAGATTTTGCAAGTTTAAACTTTGTAGATCCTCCCCTTTGCATAATTTTTTTCATCAATAAATCTTTTTCTACCATTAGATAAAATTTATTTTCCTCTTGTTTATTCTCATGAGATTAAACACAATCAATTTCCTTTTCCCCATTCTGGCTACCATGCCTTTGTAAAAGCTCTTAAAAACTCTTTATTCACAAAATAAAATCCACAATAGAAAATGATTAAAATTGGCTGAGGAATAAGTAATAGTGAGCAAGGGTATCAATTAAATATCTGAATTATGAGGATCAATCAACCTATTCTTGTAGGAACATATTGGGGAAATTTTTTTATAAAGCACCGAAACAAAAAAATATACCTTTAGATAGTGTCGTCACACAAATTATGAGCCCTGAACTGGGCCTATGTAATGGAGCTGTTGCAATATGTGATAATTGTCCTTTTATACCATTTAATCTCCACGCGGTGTCCACTCACAGCAAAATCATTGAATAATTCTTTGTAGTTTTGTGTTCTACCTACTCAAACCGAGTAAAACAAACAAAATATTTAATTTGCACGAAGTCTATACTTATCAAACAAAATAATTTGATCAAATAGGTGCTTTGGAAGGATGATCGAATGATATAAAGCTACGTTTGATGTATTTTTTTTCTTGGAACCCTTGCTTTCCTAAAAACTTGTCATAATAATTAGCATATAATTTGTCCTCGTATTATTAAATTATAAAATTATTCAAAATTATTAAAAAAATTGCCATAGAAAAATATATTCAAGGTATGTGTAGGAACATGATGTGTCAAAAATTGGCGATATGAAAAATATGTAGTTCTGAAATACTTCAAAACATGTAGTTCTAAAATACTTCAAAGCATTTCAAAATCTATTCCGCAGTTGTTTGTTCGGAAGGCCCGCCCCGGTCCTACCACTGTGGAATCCATAGAAAGGGTTGCTAGCTAAACAACACCGGTGGCCGCTGTTCGTTGATTAGGTGTGCTACCGACTGTTGGGGTTAATATAGATGTTGCCGGCCACCGTAGGGGAAGAGCCCTACAATTCTATGGGGGGACAACAAAGATAGGAACCATCAATCCCAACCTGGGTCCCACCCCCCATTATTTATAGGCCCTACCCTATAGTTGTAGGCATTTCAAACAAAAAAAATTAATACCTTTATAAGGCTTAGTATATCTTTGGATACCAATCCTCTGCGGTCAACTTAAATAAAGCATCTGAAAAAATGTGTTTTTGGCTTATTCTTGTGTGTTTTTTACTTCAAACATGTAAAATTAGCATATAATTAGCATAATACTTTGTCATAATAATTATCATCTAATTTGTCCTGATATTATTAAATTAGCATATAATTTGCTCTGGTATTGTTAAATTGTAAACTTATTAAAAAATCATTAAAAATTTGCAACAGAAAAATATATTCAGGGTATGTGCAAGAACATGATGTGCCAACTATTGGTGATCTGAAAAATATGTAGTTCTAAAACACTTCAAAGCATTTCAAAATCTATTCCAACTTCCCCCCCATTCTAATACCAAACAAAAAAAACTAATACCTTTATAAGGCTTAGTATATCTTTAGATACCAACCCTACATGGTCAACTTTAAAAATCATCCCAAAAAATGTGTTTTTGGCTTGTTCTTGTGTGTTTTTTTTTTACTTCAAACATGTATTTGACAACTTTTTTTCCACCCAAATTTGATGAAATGAAAATAGTTTTCTAAGAATATTTTTAGCTATCCATAAATGTAACTCCTATCAAATTACAAGTTTAGTAAGTAATTATTACTTATTTTCTAATGGAGTTACATATAAAGTGTTGATTGACACACTGAATGAAAAACAACTATAACTTTCAAACATACAAAATTTTTGAAATACAAAAGATGCATCACATTCTTTGCTTCTTCTACTATAAGGAAAAAAATAATAATTAAATTTTATAGAGTTCTGCATTAGCTAAGGTGGTTAAACACGAGAGTTTTTATTTCAAAGATATTATAGTAGAAAATTTATAATTAATTATTTATTTGCAATAAAAATACCCACAAATATGTATCACATCTAGGCATTAGTCTACTTCTTATAGCTAGAATCATATTGATAAGTATTATAATTTTATTTTGATTAAGGTTGGTCTACTTCTTGTTTTTGTCCTGAACGATTTGTCCTATTGCATCAGAACTTAAATTTTTAACAAATCAATTTATTATTATTATTTTTTATTTATTCATTTATTTATTTATTTTTCAGATAATGCCTAGTACTTTAGAAACTAAATTCAATTTTCCAGAGATTCTTTTATCTCAACTTTTTGATAGAAAGTTCATAACAAGTTGAAAATTACACATCAAGTTGACATAACCCTAGTTTTTTGATTTTTCATTACCACTTAAAGGTATAATTTGGTTGACTATGATCTTGCACATACCCTTCATATGGTGAAAACTGTGACATTGACAATTTTGAACACTTCTATATTTTATAGTAATAAATGTTTAAAAATGTCAATAAATAAGTAAATATATCTGAAAATTGAAAGAAAGAAAAAATGTTTGATCAAGATCATATAGACACCTATATGCTCCTACACACTAATGATGATAAATTCATGTTAGATGTTTTGAGGAATGTTCGCCAATTGAGAAAAGATTTATGAGCTAAGGTTATTTTTATTGACACCCAATCTTTCAATTTGTTATCTGTTACACTTTTTTTCAATTTTAGACTATTTTGTCTTGCCTATGATATTTTTGGTATTTGCCCAATTAGGATTAATGTCATTTTCTTTCAATACAAGAGTAGTTATCATAGTTTTTTATCCCTATGCTGGAATAGAATGATGTGGAAATTTTGACAAGGCATTGCCTCTACAAGTGGTGAAGTCCTAAAATTTTTCTCCATCAAGGTAGCATGCATAACTGGCATGGAACTTTCTCACCACAATAAGCAATTTTGGTCCTTGATTTAGAAAAAAAAGGAGTTTTCTACAATTATACTAATGAAGCTCTTAATACTGGAATAATATACCTCAATGACATGCAAATGAGAAAGTGTGCAAATAAATATCGAAAGGACATTCTCCAAATTGTTTCACATAAATAAGTAATATAATATATCAACAATGCATACAAGGATGACAAAATGAACAAGATAAAGGTTGACATTAGAGTAACATATCTCAATAAAACCATTGATGTAGAAGATAATATCAGAGAAATAAATTTTATGTCATAACAACATCTGATGAAACCATTCAGAATAGTTTTCACTGATGGAAATCCCAAATGGAAAAAGGGAAATCATTGGAGAAAGTCACCTCGATAAAGGTTATTTCAATAGCCCACAAACATAGAAAAACTATATAAACACTTCTTTGATACTCGAGAGACATATCAAAATGATATATATAGTGATATGTTGGCATGCAAAAAATAGAAACATATAGAAATACACTGTGACAACCATCATAATAACTTTACATTGCATGGTAACAAAATTAAACTTGTTTAGATACCCACTTCAAACTATCAAAATAAGTTACGCCTATGCATAGACTAAGGGAAGATCAAGATATGTAATATCAATGGAGATGTTGAGAGAAGATGTTTAATACCATCATGAAGATATTTCTATTATACTAATTGAATGTCAGATAATCTATACTGATATAGGAGCATCAAAATAATATTATGCAAGAGATCTACCATTTCAAAAGATATAACCACACTTGATGGCATGATCAGTTTAACCTATATTGATGAAAACATAAAAACAACTTTCAAGAAGAGTATACCAATGATTCCAAAAGGGATTTTTTTTTTATAAAGAGGTCGTATGTTGATATGAGACTATTACTATTTCAACTTAATTTTCAACAAATATTGTAGTTAATGCAAACTTTGGGAAGAAAAGATGGTCTACACAAATATACACCGTCTTAAATTTGAAGCACTTTAATTTTATGATGGTTTAACACCTATATAATACAAGACCATCATCTTCTTTCATTTCTCCTCCTTTCTTTCCCTTTCCTATCATTTCTCCCATGTTGACAAGGTAAGAACTAATAGACCCTCTTTAAAGCTCTTATTTTTTTGTGCCCTATCTAGTTTTTGACAACATTGTTTAGCAAGGTAGAACTTTTTGTACTCTTGTGAACATCTTTCATTTCTAATCATGGGGATGTCCTATGCTAGTATTTCGGTAGTATTCAATGTGATCAATGGTCTCTAGATGACTAAACATTATGTTGGAGGTGTGGGAGGTGAGATTAGCACTAATGACAGGAGGTTCCATTATCTATTTTCTATAGTGGTTATAGGGGTTATGGGCATGCGTCATAACCTGCCTACACTTGATCTCTTTGGAAGTTTCACCCCTCTCTCCTAGGCTCTCTTAGTGTTGTACATCGATGTGGGTTTTGAGAGGTGGCCTTGTGGCTTTTTAGATGTGGCATTTTATGGGAGGTTGCCTCATCTCTTTGCCCCTTCTCTTTGATAGGTTTATAGAGATTTTTGTGGCCTCTATTTTGCTTGAGTGGGGTAGATCAAATTTTATGTTTTTGTTTTACTCCATAGTTTCATTAAAGCTGGTTGGCTCATTCTTTGGTGTCAGTAAAGAGTCTATCTATTTTGGCTATTTTATCTTATGCTCTATTTTTCTAACTTGAGTGTTTATTATCATAGTTGGATTCATCGTATTGTCAGTACCATTTTACTAATTTAGATCCCTTTTGAGAGGATACCTCATCATTTGGCCTTGTGGTACAGATGAAGACTATGCTTCTCCTTGCCTTGGTGTGGAAACTTCATTTTGAATTTAGTTTTTTTTCTTCTATTGACTAGACAAATACTAATATTTTTCAAGGGCTCCTTTTGGTAGTTGGTGGTTTTTTGGTATGTATTACTAGTAGGATTTGGGGTGTTTCAATCTCTAGTTGGAACCTTACTCATTTCAAATTGATTTCTTAGTGGGATTCTCTTAGATTTGGCTAATGGCTCAAGGAGTCATGGTTATTCTGATATATGATTTGGAGAGCTTGAAAACCCTAATGGTAATTCTAATGTAGAGTTTTTTGTGTGGTCACCTTTGGTTTTTTGGCTTCCCTGTTGCAATAGGTTTGTCTTAACCTATCTTTCTTGGTCGTTTCTCACCATTTTCTTTTGGGTTAGTAGATCTTTATCTCTTTACTTGGTGGTAGAGTTTCATGTTGGTAGGGTTCTAGATCCCCTTTAAAATCTATTTGTAAGTAGTTTTGGGTCCCCTCCAAATTTATTTTAACCCTAATTAAAAACAATATAAATATATTGCATTGAATGCTACAATAATAAATTTGTAATATATTAAAAAATAGTAAATAAATTTCTAAAATTTATATATTGTATTTTTATAAATTGTAAATCAATATAAATATATAATTTAAACAAATTTAAAACATATATATTACAAGTTGCACACTTTTGTTATTGCAATGATGAGTCAATAGATGTTTATTAATAAAAATAGTTTTTAAATATATTTAAATATAAATAAAATTAAAATATATTTAATTTTTAATTTTAGTAATATAAAATTAAATATATACATTTTCATAGGAACTAACAATACTAAGATCTAAAAATTTGGTAAATTTTTGTAGTTTGAAAAATGTGAACTTGATAACTAGGGAAAAGGGGAGAAAAAAAAAGAATATTCCATTGACTTTAGGTCAAACCTGGCATAAGGGAAAGAGGAAAAACTTTCTACCATATCTTGAACAATGACACTCTACGAAAACGAAAAACTCCATATGCCCAAAATCATGGAGGGAATCAAATCTCAAGGAGATCAATGGTAGTGAATCGTTGAAGGGCAATCTGATCTCAGGGATTACAGTCTCCTACAAAAATAATTTCACAGCCCTAGTCAGAAGCCTTGAAATCAGAGGCAAGGAGATCTCAAAGGCAAGGTGTTAATTATTGTTAGTTGGACAGCTGTTATTTCTGACCCGAAAATAGCAGCACTATTTATGGGTAGCTTGGATAGCTGTTCGTCCTTATCTATGAATAGCGGTTGTATTTATGGGTGGTTTGGACAGCTGTTTGTCCACTTGCCAAAAATTAGTAAATGGTTATTATTTACTAATTTTAGAGATTCCCTTTTGGACACTTTGCAACCAATTCTATTATTGGCTGTCGAGTTGTCTTAATCTCAGCCGTTGGTTAGATTTAATCTCGATCGTTGGTTTACCAACGAGAGTAGTATAAAAAGGGGTCTAGGGGGCATTTGGAGAGCAAGGAAGAAACAAGTTTTGGAGAAAAGTTTGCAGTGTTAGCAAACAGTCTTGCAGTGTTAGCAAGGGCACAGTGTTAGCGTGGGGATATCAGTGGGGAATATCAGCGGGAGAAATTAGGAGGTTGTCGGAGTTCTGCCAGTGAGAGGCAAGGAATTTTGTATCTCTTGATTTGCTGAAGTTTAATATAATTTCTCATCTGTAGAACTGGTTTTCCCTTAGGGGTTTTTCCAGGGACAATTTGTCCGAAAATATTGTGTTCATTGTGTTGCGCATTTCTTTCCATATTTTAAGTGAAGTTGTAGTTGTGTTATTTTTCGATATTAGCTGGGAATTTATTTTCAGCAGTTTAATAATCATTTGTGATAGGAGATTAATAATCAGTGACTGCAATAGTTTGATTTTTCACACAAGGGAGGCAGAGGAAGCAAGCGGCAAGAAAAAACCCTTTTATAAAATTGCCTTCATTTCAAATGGGGTCAAAGAGGGATGGTAGAGAGTATGCAAGAGGATAAGTGAATCAGCAAAAGAAAATAATGGGAGAAGATTGATTACCAAATTTAGATAGCAAAGCTAGAATGTCGAGCAAATCTTTAGCAAATCAGGAGGAAGCATGTAGGAGTAGACAAGCCATTCATTTTTCTAGCACTAAGTATGCACAAAAAGTAAGGAGCTAGAATAAACAATTGCATCCATCCCTAAGTCCATTTTACCCCACAAAAACCCCAACTTGTACAAATTCTATCCCAAAATTTTATCAAAAGCTAATATTATTCTCATTGGCCCTAGACCTCCCCCATATTTCATGGTTCATAACTAATCTTGTCCAATAATCTTACTAAAAATGAAGGAGCTAATATACCACCTCACAAGAAATTTGCATATAATGGACCAAACCTCAATAAGCCAGATTAAAAAATCATCTAGCGATCCCAATATAGAAATATCACATTTGGATTTCACAATAACTACAAGATGTGGTTATGGTTCAAGAACGAAATCAAAGGGTTAGTTGGAAGCTTTTGATTCTGGTAGACATTCATACTTTGATCCTAATGATGTTTTAATCATAAGCAATGAAGTTAGTGAGACGAGATAGGAGGAATGTCAAGAGTTAGGTGTTTTTGCCTACTGGAATGGCCGCAAATCAAAGAGTACAAAGCTGGTAAGATGTATAAATTTTTTTTGCAAGGATAAGGTCAGTATATCTATCTATTCTAATCGTCTATTTTACTTACATTGTCAAAACAAAGATATTAGGAATGATTTCATTTCATATTCTTATTGTTTATTCAAGGGTCATTCTCTTAAATTCTTAAAATGGGAACTGAACTATGATATACATAAGATAGGAACACATCTATCCCCTATCTATATTAAAATCTACCGCCCGAACTTAATCAAATTTTCAAATTCTTAGCTCAACATAGGGAATAACTTAGGTAGCCTCATAGGCATTGATTCACAGTTTAATACACTTAGTGATATGAAGTTCCTCCTCAATATTGAAATAGGACAACATGAATTTAAAACTAAGAAGATTATTACAAACAAGTCTACCTACAATCTCCCCTTTTCCAGATACATCAAATCTATACAACTATGAACCTAAAAGAGATACTTAGTAGAATAGATAAGGGAGGAGAGATCTTAGATTATGAGAAAGTTTGAGCAATATCATAGCACTGGTGCTATCAAGAGAGAAATAAGTGTAGAGTGAGAAAATGAATAACTGTCGGAAGATGGAAAATACAAAGAATTAGAAGCAGAGGATAGGAATAGTTATCAAAATATTCAACTAATGTACAAAGAGGAAGATCAGGGGAGAAAAAGAGTTAAGGACATTGAAGACATTCACCGAAAATAGCTAGGTTACAAAAATGTATGCAGTGTTAGAAAGATAATGTTATCTTAGGGGAAATAAATTCCAGCATTAAGACTTATAACAGGTTAACACATGATCTCGTATTAATCCAGAATGATATTTATGATCAAATAATTTTAGGAGAACAGGTTCATGCGAAATTAAAAGACACTTATAGCCTGGTACAATTAACACAAAAAGGAAATTAGAGAGAGAAAAGTAAGCCATGAAGAAGAGGAGGATAAATAATCTAGAACATTACCAACAAGTTGGGTAACAGGTGAAATCCCACAACAAACATATTGGAAATAGAAACTCAGCATCAAACTTAAAAGTTATTTTAAGGACCACAGTATAGGCAAAGACGTTGAAACTCCTACAACAAAAAGTGACAGACAATGACAATCAAAGGAGGATAGAGAAATACAAGAGAAACAAGGAAGAAGTGCACTAACTACAGATAAGGGAAATGAAGTTGCAAATAAAATAGCGAAAAATACTATTGATCAAGAGAATTAATATAGAGGCACTGTTAACCAAAACATGCAAATCTCCAATCCAAGTAAGATTCAGTTAGAATTCCAAGAAACCACAGATGATCTTTTTGAGAAAAATTTGATAGTTTTAGATCAAAACAAAGAAATCAAAACTCAAAATTACATCTTTACCCTAGCAATGTCATACCACTTGGGGAATGTCACAAATAGAAAATGATATAAGGAAAAAAGCAACAATTTTTTGCAAAACCCTTTAGATCGAAAAGATCCATTTGAAGAAAATGAAATTGCACAAAAGTTAGATGATGAAAACATGGACAAGAATAAGATTTTATCTATTCCAATGGAAGTGGAAACCTTCATGAGTAGGATTTCAGCAGTAAGAATTAATGATTAAGAAGTCAACAAGGACAAAGGAGAGAGAAATAAAAACAAGTTAGAAAGAATACAATCTTGGAAAGAATTTAGACTTTTAGATGAAATGAAATAGTATAGAGACTTTGAGCAGAATGTGAGCATGGAATGTCAGAATGAAGATGATTAGGAAGTAGAACTAGAGGTAATGGATATAGGTGGTTAGATAATACAAGAATTGGAAGAAGATGATGTAGTAATAGAGGATGATATGTCACCTAATAGAACTTATAACTCTAATGACTATACCATTAAGTTAGGTATTTCACCCAATCAAGAAGGAATAGAGGTGTCAAGATGTGGAAAACAAAAAATAAACTGAGGAAGACACATGGAATTAAGATCAACCATAGAGAAGACAAAGACAAAAAGAGGGGTAAAAATTTACTAAGACAGAAAGGAACACAACAAGGAGAGCTCAACAAGGAGCTCGATCCTGAGCAACAAAATCATCAAATTCTTGCACCATCTCAAAGGACAGTTGCCTCCTATCCCTAATATTCCAACCCGGATCATGACTAGAAGCCCATTTGGCTGAACAATCAGCAGTTCTATTCCATTCACGAGGAATATACGTGAACCTAATGAACTGAAAAGAGGAAGAGAAGAAAAGAATCTGCTTAACAACAGTGGCTAGCTGCCAACTAACATCCTCAAGCTCTTGCGAAGAAAGCATGTTCACCACTACCTGTGAATCAAACTCACAGATAATCTTACTCCATCCCCGCAATCAACACTATTCCACAGCATATAAAATAGCTTGAGCTTCCATGAGATTGTTAGTATAATCACCCTTATGAACTAAGAAAAAAAATTTAACATCCCCAGAACTACAACGAGCCACTCCACCAATACCAGCCGGACCAGGATTCCCACAGGAAGAACCATCAGTGTTAATTTTCAGAACTCCACAAGGAGGAGGAGTCCAGTGCCCATCTCGGTTAACCTGACCCTTCCTCTGATGGTGAAGCTGCCTGGACATAGAAGGAAACCTATGAGCTGCAGCCCCATCCTGCAGATGAAAATTGAGGCGATTACAGATAGCAAGATCAACCGGATCCATACCCCCATGAAGCTCACACTTCACAAGAATAGCTTCCTAAAGAGAATGTGATATTTTAAACCAAAGATGCAAAACACCAAGCCAAACATCTTGGAATATGCAACGATTTCTCTCCAACCAGATATGCCAAAGCATGAAAGATGGGCTAGCAATCCAAGCATCATGGAGAGAAGAAGACTTGGAGGGAGCACTACCCAAGCAGGTCCAGAACTCAGGCAAAGAGGAAGCATGCCGACAAGAGCAACCCCAAGTGCTCCACCAAAGGTGCCATATCTGAGTAGAATAGGAGCAATGGAAGAACAGATGGGAGACAGACTCCTCTCCATTACCACACAAAACACACTAAGAGGGGCCCTGAAATCCACGTTTACAAAGATTATCTCAGGTAAGACAACGGTTGTGAGCCACTAGCCACATGAAAAAATTGCACTTGGACCAAGAAACTTTATTCCAAACTTGCTTCCACCAAGGGACCTCAGCATCCCCAAATAATTGTCTAGTTATCTCCTGATACCCAGCAGAGACATGATATTTACCAGACAAGGTACCGCCCCAAGCCAAAACATCTGGACCAAGCAAAGAAGAACACTCTCTAGAGGCCAGAATTTGAGAAAGCTCCTGACAATCCATGTCTGTACCTCCCAGAGGCCAATCAGAAGAATGCTTCCATCTGTAACCAACAACAGGTCCCAATTGATAAGGAGTCTTGTAATGAGCCACTTTATCCCATCCAGCGGCAAGAAAAGAGTCACAAAGAGGCTGAAGATGAGGGTATATGGATAAAATGGAAGGGAATCCATCCCAAGCATCAGACCAAAACAAAGCCTGAGAACCTCCTTTACATATCCAGAATAGACCCCTCTTCACCAGCATCACACCTGTCTTCAAAGTATGCCAAACCATTGAGCCACGACCTTCAAGAGGAAGTGCAAAAATAGAGCAAGGATCAGCACCATGAAAATATTTATGAGTGATAATACGAGCCCAAAGTTGATGTTGTCCAGAGCACCATCGCCAATAAAGTTTAGCAGCCAAAGCTTGACTACTCAATAGAGTAGATCGAAGACCAAGACCACCCTCCTTTTTAGGCCTACAAACAGTTGCCCAATTAACCAAGCTCCATTTAGTACTACGCAAATTACCACTCCAAAGGAATTGTCGAGAAAGAGCATCAAACTCCTTGAGAAAGTAAATAAGTTCAGCGTGAACCATGCTTCTATAAGTAGGAAGAGCTTGGATAACAGCTTGAAGAAGAGTAACCCGGGCAGTAGTAGAAAGCCATCTATGAGCCCAATGATTTACCTTATCCTGAAGCTTGGTAATCAAATTTTGCCAAAAAAAGATCAGTGATTTAATGGATGTAGTGAAGGGGAAGTCCCTTCCCACAAAATAATAAGGTTAACAAAGTGGAATGTTAGGGGATTAAATTCCCCTAGTATAAACACTTATTAAAGAATAATTTAACTTTATTTGATTGATAGATAATATTAATCCAAGAGGTCAAGTTGAATAACAAAGAAGGAAATAAATTAAGAAAACAAATAGGCAATTGGAGAATAGAATTAACAGTATCTAATGGAGCATCAAGAGGAATTTTCATCATTTGGAACCCTCAAAAAATGAACTTCATCAAAACAATAACAAACAAAAATTGGATTGGGGGTACAGTTAAAAGCTTCAGACACAACCTTCACTTTACTCTCATCAATGTATATGGACCAATACAAAAAGAAGACAAGAAGGAGCTCTAAGATGTTATGATCATATTTATGGAAAGAAATCATAGATAAAATTTCCTCATTGGTGGAGATTTTAATGCAATCTTGAATGTAGAGGAAAAGTATGGTGGAATTTGAATAGTCTCACAAGTAACAACAAAATTTAGAGATTGGTTCAACAAGAAGAGCCAAATGGACATCCCAACAAGTAATGGAATATTTACATGGAGTAACAAAAGACTAGGCTTCTGTCATATTGTAGATTGATTGGATAGATTTATATTTAAAGAGGATTTAAGTACTATGAATTTAAAAGTCTACTCAACCATCTTGTTGAATGCTGGTTCAGATCACTACCCAATTAGAATAGAATTTGAGGAATCCTTAAAACCATAAAGAAATCCTTTCAAATGCAAAAAAATGTGATTTTTAGTTAGAAACTTTGTGAATAATATTAGACAATGGTGGCAAGAAAGCTCATTCAAGGGATCCAAAATGTACACTTCTATCTCAAAACCAAAATTGCTCAAAGAAAACATTCTAAAGTGAATAAAGCCCACTTCAATAATATATTAAAAAAAAAAAGATAATGAGGAAGAACTCAAAAAATTAAATGAGAAAATAATTAAGGAAATAATGGATAATGGTAAATATATTAAAGGAAAAGAGTTGCTAGAAAAATAAGAAAATGTATTAGCAAAAGAAGAAATACTTTGGAATCAAAAATCAAGAGAAACTAGGCTAGCATAGGGGGATAACAACATTTTTTTTATAATAGCACAATTAACAATAGGAAAATCACCAAAATAAATAAAATTAGAAATAATGAAGGAAACTTGGAAGGAGATCCCACTAGAATAGCAGAGGTATTTGTTAATTTTTATAAGATTATTCTATATAAATTAGAAAGCTCAAATTTTATTGTCCAAAAGAATACATGCGGTAAATAACATCCAAAAGCTTATCATAGATGAGGATAACAAAATATTAAATAAATCTTTCTCTATAGAGGAAATCCAAATAATTCTATTCATTCTTTATCTGGATAAATCTCTAAGGCCAAATGGTTTCCAAGCCTTCTTCCAAAAATGTTGGGACAGCTTCGAAAAATGAAGGATAACTATTGATTGAGATTAATCATCCATTTCTAAAACTTATACCAAAAAAGAGACTATGAGGGACTTGGAGATTTTTGACCAATAGCTTTATGTAAACAATCTATGAAATTCTCTCTTAATGTCTAGCCTTGTGACTCAAAAAAGTACTTCCTAAATTAATCTCAAAAGAACAAATAGGCTTCATACTAGGTAGATCCATTTTAGATGGAATTATTATTATTCAAGAAACTATACAGTTTGCATAGAGTAATAAAGAAACATGTATGTTCATGAAGCTAGACATTAAAAAAGGACACAACATGGTGGATTGGAGATTTCTTCATAAAACCCTATAAGCCTTTGGCTTCTCATGACAATAGATTAATCTTAGTTTTACCTATATTGCGACTCTTAAAATATCACTTCTTATTAATGGATCTCTAGAAGGATCTTTTACCATATCTGGAGGAATTAGACAAGGAGATCCAATATCACCTTTCATATTTATCATTATGGTAGAAGCATTTGGGAGAGGAATTCAAAAAGTCCATACATATGGGAAAATCGAGATAATTGTAGTAGAAAATATTATGAATTTCACACATCAACAATTCACAGATTAAACAATCGTACCTAGGGAAAGCATATCTATTGAAGCAGAACACTTCAAAAAATTCTTAGAAACCTATATGAAAGCTTCTAGGAAAAAAATTACATTGAAAAATCTGAAATTTTCTTCTTGAGCACTATGTAGTTTTTGTAATGAGCCAATGCCTCCATCTCTCTTTTCCTCTCTCTCATTCTTTAGGTTTTTGCCTCATTCATATTATACAAGGGGGTTTTTATGCTTTCCCCTTTCAAAATCTTTGTCTCCTCTTGTTGATTAATTTTTTGGTGTTCCTTCTTATTGCTTATTCCATGCTCTCCTTATATTTGAGTTTATGATAACTATTTTCACATCAAGCTCTCTTGGATTTATTTAATTTCATTTTGTTTTTAATCTTCTTACATGGTATCAAAGCTACCTAATCCTTGTTTTGAGTTTGTATGAAGGTTACCATCTTGGAGTTTTTTGTCGAGAGGAAAGGAGTAAAATTTTATTCCTACTCATTTGTGTTGTAGGTTTTCTATATTTTGTAGTCCAACTCTTTTTTCTTTTATTTTGGAAGGCTTACCACCAAAACAAATAGAAATTTTGGTTTACTTTTATTGCTCTATTTTTATTGTTCTAACCTTGCATTTATAGATTTTCAATTTTTAATCTAGTCTATTATTTCTTCTCATCTATATCTCTAGTTTATAACTTGCAAATTTATTTAAAGGAAAACAACAGACTAAATTAATTTGTTGCATGTTTAAAAGCCTTATATCATTTATGTTGTAAGTTTTTTTATATTCCACTAATGGAGACAATGTTTTCACCCCTTCATCTATTTTTCATGTTTAGCTTGGAAAATATTTTCATTTCATATTATCACTAATTACCATCACTTTGAAACTTATTAATTCTCTTCCTAATTACAACAAGCTTGTTGTTTTCAATTGAAAATATAGAGGAGAATCATTCTAGGTTTCAGTTGATATTTATTTATCTGCACTTTTCAACTCTCTTTTTTTTATTAGAGGCAAATATGGGTGGAGTGACTAAATAATATTTAGTAATAAGATGTTAGATCGAGAATTCCATAGGGAAAGAACTAGCAAGAAAACCCTACTTCACAAGTGTCAAAGAATAAATCAGGCCTTGTCAGGCTATGATCATCAATCAAAGAATCATAAAGAATAGAGTGAAAGCACTCTAAATTCAAAGTGATAAAAATCTTTGAGTTAAGCCATATTCATGGAAATGATATCCAAACAAGAATTTCCCAAAGCTGCCATAATGTCCCAGCTGGGAAAAAACCAATAATACTTCTTGTTGCAAACATTTAGTTAGCCAGCTGAAGTCATGAGACATGAGCAGCAATAGAGACACCAATTATCAATTCTAATGAGGCTCCAAAATCACCATCTCTATATCAACATAGCCAAATGGATATATAAAAACATATGTTTTTCCATATTTGCCATTAGCAACATATGGTTTTCCATATTTGCCAAATCGCTAATGGCAGGGTACAAATAAGAGTCAACTGTCAGGTTGAAGAAGTAGATACTAACATCATCACACCCTAGATTTGATAGATAATCTGTAAGTTTGTTACCTTCTCAGTAGACATGAGATATTCTACATTCATTAAATGAGTCAATAAGCTGCCAAATAAGATCCATAATGTATGCAATCCTTCAAATCAGTAATTTTGTTGCAAGCATTAATAATAATCAGAGAATCACCTTCAATATGTACTTTTGTGAAACCAGCCAATTTTGCCAAAGTAACTCCTTCTACCAGCACTTGTGTCTCAACAACGTTATTTGTACCTGATGGTAGTAGACAAGTTTTGACATCCAACCTTTTAACATTTTTATTTTCATTTTTAAAAACTCTTTAGAGATATGTTAAATGCACTCTCCACCAAGGATTAGCACGATCTCCGCTAAAGTCATATAGGATATTAGATGCATTTGCATGAAAGTTTTCCAAAGGATCTCTTCATATTAATAAATGCAAATTTTGCAGTTATCGCAACATATGTAGCCACATCCCATGAGGAATCTAGTGAAACAGTTATTATTTAGATATACTTGCTAAGATGAATTGCTACTGAAAATATCATCTTGGTGTTCCCAATTATTCTATTAATTTCTTCTTCAACCTATTTTAATTTATTAGTGCTAGATACTCATCGATAAATTCTCTCAGATCGTAGATTCACTGCTATCTCTTTTTCCCATCTTTGTCCATCCAAACTCAAAGTTGGTCATTTCAACAATAGGATCAGCAGGGAAAGCCTCTTGGTAGAAACCACAATAAGTATATTTTGTCATGTCTTATCATAACTAGCTGTCTGATGTCTTCTGTCTTCCCGTTCCTCATCTTTAATGGTTATGGCTTGGGCACAGTAAATCACTTCACACATTTTGTAATAATTATGTATAAATTTGTGCATGCATTCTCTATTGGCCTCAACATTTGAGAACATAAATTGATTAATTTTTTCAAGCTTAATTCTTCCTTAGTGTGTGATATTTAAGGCTGGGGACAATTGCATTTAAAATTGTTATTATATCAATTTTTTTTTAACCATTATTTATTGGAAGGTATCTTTAACCAAACTCTGATAAGTTTTTTAAAAAAATCAAAAGATCACTTCACCATTTTCTATCACATTATATTCCCTTTTAAATATTTCATCATTTCTTTTTTATAGTCATTTGTCTACTACTTCATCTGTCCAACCTTATCCCTTTGAAACATGTTTTGATGCCGGTTTCTAATTAAATTTAAATTTAGATACAGTTTTAAAATGATTTTTAATTTAATTATTAAAAACAATAAATTACCATTTTGATGCTGGCATAGACATTTTCCATAAGAGAGTCTTTGTCTCATTTGCTTTCCTTATTAACTTAAATATCCTCTTTTCCTAAATTTTTGTTCATTTAGTATTAGATACCTTTTTTAGGAGACATGTTATTCTTTTTTCCATATGTAAGAATTCCCTTTCAATGTCGTTCCATGTTGTGGGATTTTAGATAGTCTCTAGCTCATATTGGAGAGGCACTTTTATGCATTTCCTTTGTGTTTATTTTATGCTTATTTTCCCATGCTATAAGATTAATAATATTAAATTCCCCACACCTAAGAGAAATCATGCTTTTTTTATGGTTAAGTATCCAAAGTGTAAATAAAGACAGGTGTTGTTTCTTGTGTTTTTCGCTCTGCTAGGGTTTCTTGCTTCATGCAAACTTCTAGTTTTTTGTGTATGACATTTCATCTGAAATTTCCTTCTGTAAGCACGACTTCTCACATCGCATTTACTGCAAGAGGTTTTTATGCTAGGATATAATGGCTCTGGTCAGTAGTGAACCAATTGTTTCTGGTGTTCACGCTGCTACTTCAGTCTACCATGGCACTGCCTCAGAACAAATACCCATGCAAGTTTTCCTCAAAGGTTTTTCATGAGATAATCCTGATATTATCCTTCCTTTACAAGAATTTGATGTTGCATGTGACTGGTTAGAACAACACACCTTGATAGTTATTTTGTGGGTAGGACTCCTCCTAAAGCTATGCTCAAAGAATGGGTTAACAAGAGCTGGACTCCTCATCGAGTTTTCCTTGACGCTATGCAAAACCTTGCCAAAGATTTTTTTTTAAATATTTCACTTCACTAACTTGTCACAAGCAGATGCGGTCTTTAACAATGGACCTTGGTTTATGTGTTCCTCTTCGCTTGTTTTTCAAAAATGGTCACGAGACTTTACAGCCTTAGATGATAAAAAGCTTAGGGTTCCTATGTGGGTCGAGTTCCTAGGTCTACCCCTGCCATGCCTACCTTTCATTGAGTCCATTGCCAAAGCCCTTGGCAAAGTTGTCACCAAGGAGCTTAAGAAAATTTTTAATGCTCACCCACAACAACGCGTTTGCAACAAGGTGGACCTTTCCAAGGATCTTAAGGATTTTGTGGAAATTTAGATTGGGACTCAGACCTTCTCCCAGAAGTTGGTCTACTTGAATCTCCCCAACACCTATTATAGGTGCTAGTTCGCGGAACATAAGATCAAGGACTGCCCTCTAGCTATGCCTAGGGTCAAGCCCACACCTAAAGAAGCACTTGCAAAATAGGCCGAAGGGAAAAAAGAAGAATGGGTTACTGTTGGGCGTAAGGGCAAGGCTCCCTCGAATCCCTTGTCCCCCAAGCAGTCCTGTTCTACAGTCATTGCAGTTCCTCCTATCCCCACAAGAGCGTCAATTCCTACCAGCGTAGGAACACAAGCAGCAAACAAAGGAAGTACTCCCAAAGTTTCACAGGTTTCACACCCTATTGGCACGTAGGGGATTAAGACAGTTGCCAAAGCTTCTACCTTGGCTGGGTTACATACTCCTCTTGTTGCTTCTTCCATAGTACCACTAGCGACTAGTACATTTGACACCATTTTTAGACCAAATTTTTTGACAATCTATTAAAATGGGTTCAAATTGGTCGAAACATGCAAGGAAGAATATCCTTTTTGTTAAACCATGCCCATGTTGGTCAAAATTTTGACCAACATGAGCTTGACATGTTAATGAAAAAGGGTTTTGGCCTATTTCATTGTGATTTTTAACATGGAGCATGCGTAGGAGCTGCACAAGCACAAGAATTGGTGAATGATCAAAACACAGAGTGCACGTGGGATGCAGATGGCATCTAGGTTCTCATCAATATAGAGGATCTGACTGCAGATCAGGCGGTTTGCAAGAACTTTAGTCCCGTTTGAATTTTCTTTTGCCTAAAGTGTTTGATAATCTGAAAGCTTTTCATGACTAGTTTTCTAAACCCTTTCTAAAGGATGCACCATCTCAGTCTTCTGAAGACGATTGGCTTGAAACTTAGAAAAAGGTTATTATAATACACAGGCTGCACCAAATACTATAGCCTTTCATGCTTCAACGTCAGGTCAAAGATGTAGAAGGGTCTCTTCTACCCAAGGTAATGTTGTTTAATCTTGTTTTTATTACTCATTGTGACTCTTTAATGCTATAAATAGGTGGTCCCTAGTTTGAATCCAGGTGTGGTTTTAGTGCCTCTAGTGAACCTGATATTGACAATAAGCTCACGAGACAAGTTTGCCAAGATGCTAATATTGGTCCTTGAGTAAGTGGAGTTTTTCAAACTTATATGTGCTATTCTTTACTAGAGTTGGGTATGTGGCAGTTACATCTCTTATGTATTGGTACCAGAGATAGATTTATGCTATGTGACATGGTAGACAGCTTCAATTTTGTGGTTGAGTGAAAGAAGAGAATAATGTCTACAATTATTGGATGATGTGGGCAAGCTTCAGGGAGATGTAATGCATGCCATGATTTTCATGATGAATATATGCTTTGTTCTAGCTATCCTATGACTAACTTCTACAAAAAATGATATTACTTATTCTATGTTCTTTTGCAACCTGTATCGTATTATTCTCTTGCTCAAACATACTAAGCTTTTAACCCAAAAAAAAGAGACCTACTAGCCCCTATTCTCGGTAGTTAGTCAAATTAACTATATCCAACTTGAAACACTCTAATTAGGATGATTTTCTAAAAACATATATTATACAAGCTTCCTTAGTTCGAATCTGTGTGGGCCCTAAATCATCTCAGATTTAGTTGTTCAATTAGCAAAGTTGATAGTCTACTTTATTTGGGAATTTTGTCTTCTATTTTATTCATAACACACAAAAATGAATAGAAGAGAGTTCATTAGAAATTAAGAGCAATATTGTATACTACAAGCTGCTTCTAGTTGCTATCAATTTCGAATAGGGTTGAAGTCTCAAAATAATTTCTCTCTTCAGTGCATCTCTCTTCACTTTTCTTGTTGTGGTTCTTGGAAATGGCTCTTTCTATGGGAAGAACATCCTTGGCGACTTAAACCTATTATACAAAGCACAAACCATTTCTTTCCATTTTTAAGGTGTGGGAAGAAAATCAAATAATAAATTCTTGAAAATGATATGAAATATTAATTACAAAACATACACAATTGATTCTAAATACAATCTTGTTGATTGTGCCTCCATTGAAGATTTTCCAACATATAAGGCTGTGTTATAAAGAATATAGCCACATAATCTACAATTTTTAAATAGTCTGATAGGAGAGGCATACCCAAAAAGTCTTTGCTATTTACAAAACAATTATAGTAGCATTGGGGACAATTTTTTTGCTCATTCATAGCTACATTGTTCAACATTGCAAAATTCTAATGTTCCTAGTGCCAACCATCCCTTAGTTGGATGCATGTAGTAACAATTTCAATAAACCTTGGATCTGGGATTCTGATAATGACAGCTAGAAAAATCCTTAGATGCTATAATAGGATCTTCTCCACCTATGATGTTAGAAAATTATTTACTGGCATATATGAAATATATGAGTATCATCTTGACCATCAATGAAAATTATGCTTAGCAACTAGAGGTGAGGTGCTTTTTTTTGAAACAACTTAAGTTTTTGTAGATGGGAGACTTTAAAAAGAACCAAAAAGTGCCAAAAGTAATTGAGTAGAGGTGAACATATCCAAACCAATAATAGAATAAATTGCCACAATAAAACAAGATGATTTGATGGGTGCAATTTTACAACAGATGATGTTATTATAAGTTGGCTTTGAGCTAGAAGAGAAACACTCACCTCAGAAGGATAAAATTTTTCTCCACCATTTTTAATCATGTCTTTAGATTGGCTAAGAAGCCATAATTTTCCCTCTTCATCAATCCATCCAAGATCCCTTGTATTTAGCCATCCATTTTCACTCAATGCTGCTATGGTTGAATCATTTTAGCCCCAATACTTCAGTATCACATGTGAGCCTCTTGTCATTATAGTCCCCACATTGTATAAGTGATTAGTTTCAAGACATTCATCACTATGTTCTATCTGTATTTCCACATGAGGAGCAAGATTTCCCAATAAAAAATCCTATTCGATGATCTTGAAAATTGTTTTGATCGGCTAGATCCATGGAATAATCTTTTATTTTGGTAAAACTGCCTTGTCGAATGATTGGATTGTGGGCAAGAGTGAAAGTCATTGAGGAATAGGCCTTTGTCATACCTTTTTTAAAATAATAACAAACAAGAGTTTAGAAAAAGAAGTAGAATTAGTCTCCTTAGGAAGTAATATGAAATAGCTAAACGAATGCAACTACATGAAAGAAAATAACATGACATAAAGGTTAAAAGAAATCATTAAAAGCGAGAGTTTTCAATGACTCTATCATCTCCCTTTCCTATTATTAAAGCAAACTGTAAACTAATCATAAGCTGAAAAGATCTAAGGTCTTGGAAATATTTCAGTGACTTTCTTGATAAGTTGTGGTGATAGGCTTCTAGCTCCATTAACTATCTTCTTAAGACTTGAAAAGCATAGTGTTGATTCTCCTTTTTTCCTTCTACTATAGAAGCATGAGGGATAGACAATTAGTAGTGTCCAAATTAGATTTATTCCCGCAAGTTCATTTTTAGCCTTTACAAACATTATAGTTTTACAAAAGAAACAAACTTACAAAGAAAATTTTCAAGTACAAACATTATAGTGATATATGTGGTTAGTATTTGATATTATTGTTGACAATATAGATGAGATTTTTGTTTCATGAAAAGTCTTTGCTCGGCAAATGTTCCTTCTGCTCAACACTTGGGTTTGGTTCTAACTTGTGTGCAACCACATTTTCCAAAAGATTATTGTAACTACATCTCTTCTTACTATGACTTTACTACATATTGATAAAACCTCTTATTTCTACCAGGTTTTGACAAACAAAAGAAACCATGTTTTTCCGAGAGAGTTTGAACTTTGGAATGGTTTGAATAAAAAAATTTAATTTTTATGTTTTTAGTAACATAATTTAGTTACACAAGTAAAAGTAATTATTAGCGTACCTCGAATTGAATCAATATGTAACTATATCAACAAGCATAGTTGGTATAGTGATCATCGCCGATACAGAGTATCTTTGTATTGCAAATAGAGAAAAAGCTACTTCAAACTTGGGTATAAAGATATGGCATCCTCCTGCCAATACAATGGCCAACACCGAAGAGATTCCACTAATGTGGCATAGTGGAGAAGTGTGAAGATAAATCTATCGAACATGATATGAGGAAGAAAAATGATAATTTTCTAGATTCTATAATTTGGAGCCATCTTGAAAATAATTCTTACATTATTTTTTGTAGTTGATAGCTTAAACATCACACATTAAGGCTTGATTCCTAGGCTAAAGTGTTAAATAGTAAAAGTTGACTTACTTTTTCCAAGCCTAATGTTTCCTTAGTATGTGAAGTTTAAGGGTGGTTGTTCTCTTCGTACTATTTTTTAAATTGAAAAATTTCTGATTTGCTAAGCTAGGACATGTGTTGTGAGAAGCATAATAACTGTAGAGTGCAGAGCTCTAACACACAATTCATAAGTTAACCATAAAATAATTGTAAACTACACAGTTAAATCCTGATAGCAATATCACAACACAAATCATAAGTTAAGTATAAATATTCAAGAGATTGACTACTTCATTATGATTTTAGCCTATAATGGAAATCTTTTCTTTTGACTAAACAATGAGTGCATCATGGCTAATTGCTACTCCCTTTAGGTTGGCTATTGTACCTACAAAAGAAAAATTATAGAGCATTAACATTCTAAGCACATGGAGGAAAGCATCTCTAAAAGAGTGTAGAACACCTGATGTAAAGCAGATGAGAGCTACTGAATTTGGTGCCTAGCAAAAGTCGAGGTCATAGAACCCTCCTGCATATACTCCAATAGACTCTATACTAATCACTATCAAAACTCCAGTTGAGTTCAATATTTCTATCTGAACAAAATCAATCAAACGTTAGAAGAATTCCACATGCATAAACTAGTAGCACTAACAAGTAGGGTCTATTTAGTCATCTACTGAAGAAATTGATTAAAAAACTATTAGCACTAACAAGATGTTTGAATTGAACTTCGTCTTTGTGTTGCTGAGATTCAGAGTTCAAACACATTCTTTTGCATTTAATTCTCTCTTTATTGTGCTCTTTGATTGTAATCTCTTTAGAGTTTGAATAAGGTTTATCCCTCTTTTAATAAAAAATAAATGGTCAAGTTGTTTTGCATGGAAAGTTGCATACTATAGCTTGAATTGGTAGAAGTGCTTGCAACACTATTTTGATGGACAATCAAAGCCTGCCAATGCTCAAATGGTACACAACTAAGTCACTTGTGTTGATATTGCATTCATGTTTAACATATTAGTAAGACAATCATTATGTTATTTTGCTCAACAATTGTATGGTTACCGAAGTAACAACATTATGAACACAAAAGTAGGTCTCAACACCTCCATTGTTTGGCTGCCTCTTGTTAATAGAGATCACATGCTAGATTTGTATTAATCTAGCTTTAATTTGGAGTAAATGCACTAGTTTTCTAAAATTTTGGGGGTAAGAAATTTTGATTCCATTTGAATTGGTGATATGTATGGGGGATCTCACCCTAACCTAAATACTTAGTAATAGCATCCTAATATGAATTAGAATGACAATTCTACAATTTAATCATTAGATTATTGACAAATGTGTACAGAAAAGATGCTAGATAGCAAAAAGTTTAAAGTAGTAGATTACATTAAGTGTTACAATTCTATGAGACAATATTTATAGGTTCTTGTGCGTTGGATTCCCTTTTCTTATTAGCAAGATATGGGAGAAAAAAAAGTAGCAGAGTGGTAGTACACAAGAACTAAAACCTTTCTCTTGCTATACCCAATTACAGTAGTTTTATTTGCATTAATTCCATTATGAAATCTCTTCAACTAATTTACATTAGTTCTGCTATGAATTTCATTAATTCCGTAAAATTATTGTTTTTCTTGCTTTATGATTGCCATGAAATCTCTTCAACTAAAAGCATGCTCGAATTGTTTCTTGGATAGCTTTCCTCAGTCACATAAACTTTTGGATAGCTATCTTCCCCCTTTGGGTAGTTGAGATCCCTAATCAAATGCTACGCCCCCTACTATTCTAGGGCTCAATATCTAATGCCATAGAATTTTAGGACTGCCAGCCAACATCCCCACATTCAATACGAAATCATTTGAACATAGGGAGATCTCCAGAAAATAAATGATTTTAGAGATAACTAAAATAAATGTGAGTACTTCAAACTTATCATAAGAACGAAATCACTTATTATTTTCTTTTTTATGTTATAGATGATTTCAGCTTTCAACTTGACCAAAAGACCAAGGATCCATTGAAACATTTCACTATTTTGAATGCAATTGGAGTCAGTATATTCTGGGTTTAAATGTGTTAGATTATAGCAATAAGATTTTTGTAGATACACTGCTAGATATTTTTGGTCTAGATATTTTTTATTCAACAATTTGATGTGTTAATAAGTTATCCTTCTCTAATTTATTTGGGTAGAATTATGTGTTTTTCATTTAATTTGCATTTGCATTGAAGGTATATTAGAATTATAGAGCACAATTTGAATATCTAATCTACTATTTTGTAGACTTCAAACCCCTATATTTTATAGTTGTATGTCCCTAAACTTTTGAAGCACATTGTATTCTATCTCAAAACTTCAATATTGCTACATCTATAGGAAATAGTGAAGTCCAATATTGAAAATAAAACTTCAATTGAAGTCCAAAATATAAAGCTAATGCCAAATTTGGCTATACAACTAGTTATCAAAATTGTCATTATCTAGCATAGATTTTTGATCTAGATATTTTGATTTTAGCATGTCTCTGTGCATCAGGTAATATTAGTGGCAGAGGAATCGTAACAAATCAATTTCTTAGTAATTAATGTACATCTTTACATGGAAGTTGAGAAGGATTTATGCTTAGGTCAAACAAATTTTAGTAAGCTGAATTTCATCCATTATATAGATTCCTTATCAAATATTTGGAAATCACAGAGCACATCTTGTTAAAATGGCATTTGATGAATCCAAATACAAAATTCCCTTCAAAGTCTACGCTCTCTATTTTATTTTGAGATGTGGAATGTTGATCATTTCCTTAACAAGAGGAGCTTGACTATGAATAATTTTACATACATACCAACAACTTATTTTCTCTAGGGCTCCTTTTATCTCTATGGTAAGTTTACACCTTTGATCCCTACTTCACTAGATTGAAATTACAAGCAACACATTCTAGGGTCACTAAATGGAAGCTAATATAATGCAATAAACTCAATTTCCAAGACTGCTAGTCATTAATTTGGGAGCATAATTTCTTCTCACTTCTAAGATTAGAATAACAACAAATTTAGTATTGATCACAACAATTTACATGTTATAGATTCTTTGTAACTGGTCTCCTTAGGGGAAGTGGCTGTATACACATCATTTAAAACATATAAAATATTGGCATGATAAACATCTACAATTAGTTTGTATTTAAAAGCTATTTAGTTTTAATAAACCAGGGCAATGCATTAGCAATGAGTAAGAGTTTTGATAGTTATCTTCATTTTACACCATAGGTTTAGTGTTCAAGCATTTAGCAATTCACAATTTTTATACTATTTTTATTTTTTTAAGCTGCTGTTAATAGAACTAAAATTGAGTTTTTTATTTGTAAATCTATATTGTACAACTCTTTAAAATAGTTTATTTTTATTCAGAGGGTTCCCAAGCTACTATGCAATATCATATTTGTAAGCTGCAATAAAGATTTATTTGTCATTCTATAGAACCAGAGTATAGTTTGTCATTCTACAATAAAGATTTATTTGTCAATATTTTTTGAGGTATTTGTCAATAACAACCAATTGGTTAACTCAATATCATTCTTGAGTTGAAAGCCACCTTAATAGTATAAACAATAATTTGGATGCATGTTTACCTTTTTCCTCTGTTATAGATCATGCATAATTTGGGTTTTTACTCTTTTTTGTTCCTTGGATGGGAATTTATTCTTTCTTTTTCTATTGCAAATAATGAAGAGGATGAGTATTTTACTCTTTTTTCTTCCTTGCAAATAATGACTATGAATACTAGTTTACTCAACTTCAGAAACCTCCCTGAAACAAAACTGTAGTAAGATAGATCGGGAGCAAAGCCTAATTTGGTTGATACACATTGAACAAGGATTTTGGAGTAAGGGACTATAAAATATTGCTTGCTTAAAGGTGTGATTTTAGAAATTGTGGTTTGAAATGTGTTTCTTTGGATTCCCTTAAAATGTCTAATAATTTATCATTATAGAAATGAGAATCTTAGACAAAGAGTTCCAAAGTACTTGAATTATTTTCTCCTATTAGGGATCTTGAGACTTGAGGTTTGAGGTCACTAACATGAGCTTACCCTTAAAGGCTTGCATGTTTAGTAAAAATTTGATGGGGATTCCTAGCTCAAACCTTGAAAACCAAGAACTTTTGCTACTTAGCTTTAAGAGGGTATGGGAACATGGGTTATTTTGATAAAATTTTAAAGTTTTCCTTATTGCCATGTTGAAAGTTGGATGCTATAAAGGACTTTAGGACATCTCTGAGATAGCACGAGGATGTTGGGGATGGGCTTGCATCCCCTTGGGATTTCCCAATGAGGAGGATTCCTAAGAGACATCCCTCAGGGGTAGCAAGGAGGATGTCCTGTCCCCATCCCTAGAACACCCCCTTTCACTAGACACAGTATAAAACATTGGAAGGATCAACCTTAAGAAAAATTTCAAAATAGTTCATGGGATACTCAAAGCAAAGTATATTATCAGATTCCTAACAATATGACAACAACATAAAGTGGTTAAAAATTGCTTTCAATATTCAGGTCCAATTTGTCTCTTCACCAATGATTTAGATTAAATCATTCTACAACTTTGCACCAGAGTCCAGACAACTTGCCTTCAGTTATGAGTATATGAATACACCATATCTCCATTGCTCTAGTCAAGGATTAATGTCTTGATTCAGCTAGCATATTGAATGTGGTAGAATTATGAACATGATAGTCAACCAATTAGAACTATCAGCCTAGGGCTATTAGAAAAGGTTGAAATTAAAACACTCTAACTATTGCCTCAATACATAATTAGAAATTAGTAATGAATGATACCAAACATCTTCAATGAAGCTTCAATAAAGTTGCAGTGTACTTATGACCTAGTTGATTTGATAGTAGTGTGTGCTAAATACTTCAATAGAGTTTCAAACTTCCTATTTGTACATGCAGCCAGAAGCATGATAGTTTTACATCTTCAGAGGATATATAAATAATAGTCTCAACTGATGACAATATTAACAAGACAGTAGATAGTATATAAATGTACCAAATTCCTTCTTGTGAATTGTCCATCAAGATAAACTTCCAAATTTATGGTAGTCTTATTATCCAACATACACATTTTTCTTAGAATAAGAACAAATACTATTACAAAAGTCTTAGAATTGGTGTCTAAAAAGCCAAAAAATTCACTTAATTAGAGGATATAGAAACTTATTGACTGTAAACAATAGGCATGTTCTAGACAATCTAGCTTTTCAATTGGGGACATAGGTCCCTACCTAAACAACTAGTATGATCAGGTTCCTATCATAAGATATTGGCTATATCGACTAGGCTGCAGACTCTTATTTAGTAGCAATATTGACCAGGTTACTTTGCAAGCACTCTAGCATTGCATAGGTTTTGGGAGTTCAGATTCCATTCTTTTGCTATCTTGGCTTTCTTTATGTATGTTTTATAGTTGTAGTCACACCATACATGCACACACATATTACAAACATGGTTGTTACCACAAAGATAAGCACTTGTGTAGATGACAATATGTCATGGGGTTCACTTGGATTCATACTGCATGACACATTTAGGCATAACACTATTATCAATGAACCACGTTCATGAGTTCCTTAAGAGGGGTATTGTCCATGGGGGCTAACTTGTAGGCTCCATACCTATAAGAAAAAGGTGAAAACATATGGCCCCAGCTAGTTGGGCTGAATTTCCTTCTTTGACTAGGTGACATATTTACATTCATTTGGATTTGCAACAAATGAGATTACCTACCTTAAATTTATGAGAGTGCTTTCTAATAAGCTCAAAGGCATAGAGTATGTTCATCCAACATTTTTAACTCATGCAAATAATTCAAACTATTAGTGTCATCACTAATCACTCCTTTAAGGGAGACACATAATGATGGTATCTCTAGTTTAGGGGCATGATAGTATTGGCTCTGTATACTAGGCTATAAGAAGTAGATCATGTATCTATAGAGACACTAGTGCAATAAGCCCAAAAAACATAAGTTAATTGGGTATGCCAATCTCTCCCATTCTTAGTTACAAATGTTTGCAATATTTTCTCAATGGTCTTGTGAGAGGCTTCTACCTAACTGTTGTATTGAAAATAATAACATATAGAGAAGTGATGTAGGACACAAAATATTTCTGTAACTATTTTACCTCACTTTAAAAATATGTCCCATTATTTGAGACAATAGTGGAAGATAAACCAAAATGAAATTAGATATTGTCTAGTATGAATTGATAGATAATTTCAGTGATGGCAAACCTTAATCGGCCCCCTTCCACCCACTTACTAAAATAAAATGAAGTCATGATGATAAAAATATGGCCTTTAAATAGTGGCAGAGATATTTTTCCAATTATATCTAAACCCCATGTCTAGAAGGGCCACAAAGAGTTTTGAGCTTAGTGAGCTTGTCCAAGAGCTTGAATCAAATTTCTATGTTGTTGGTATTGTGAGTACTCTTGATAAATGAAAAGGAGTATTTCTCCATCATTTTCTAATAGTATTGCACATGAATTACCTTTTGAACTAGGGCCTTACCATTTATATTTCCTCTAGTGGGGCTTGAATGAGCCTCTCAAAAAATGAGTGGTATCTCACCCCTGGTTAAGTATCATTAGAGGAGTCCATTATAGGATCTCCGATACAAGACATTTGACAAGACAAGATAGCAACCAAAGAGTTTTCTTATCCTAATATAAGCATTTTCATCAACTCTATCAGGGAATTTTTTTCTCTTTAGATACCCATAGATGCCAACAAACCATTCTTCTGAGTCTACATGTACACAAATGGGATCACCAAGGCTTGGCAATTCTGATACTACATGAGATCTCGACACTTGTAGCACAAATTGACAAAACATTATTGTGCTGTAATGGTAAAAATCAAGCATAAGATCTTCTCCTTCATGTTCAAAGTTTATGCTCATCTATATTTTAGTCTTGATTGACCTAGAACTAGTGAATCTTGGATAATCATTATTCGATTGTAGGAACATGTATTAATTTTTTTTTATATGTTTCAACTTAACTTACTTAATGTTCTTAGGATTATTTTGTGTTAAATCTTATTGATACACAATCATTTGGATTGGAATGCTTTAGACTCTAGCTGCAATTCTAAAGAGAAATTATTGGAGCTTGCTTTCCTACCTTGAAATGATTCCACCTTTAGCTCCCGACATCTTTAAATTGCAAGAAAACACCCCTTGTCATACATTTGGGTTTAATATTTTATCTAAAATCAAAATGCTAAGAAGAAAAATCCAACGAGGACATCCTACTTAGATGATTTCTATGAGTATAATATCTATTCTTTAAATACAATTTGCATTCTTTGGTTTCTAGACAAAATGAGAATTTCAATTAGAACACTTAATCACAAAATTCATCCAGTCTATTTTCTCCTTAAAGAAGATATCTAATAACTCCTTTCTCATTTATGGATTCCCACAAAATATTTATCAAAACTTACCTTTTTGCTTGTAACAAAATGTTGCATTTCTAAACTCAAATCTACAAGCATTTGAACCCTCCAAATATAATATTCCTTTATAAACTCTAATTTTAACACTAAATCCATTTGAGTTTAGATATCTTGATCTCTAATTTATTTTCCAAAATCATCCTTCAAGGTGAAACTCACCAATCTTCTCTTCTTATATGCTTATGGAATTGTTTTCAATGTTCCAAAGAATTTCAACATCCAACCTTTATAGATGTTTGAGTCCTTAATTCACATCCTTTGATGTTAGGCCCAAATGGTCTAAGGATTAAGTTTTTAAAAAATGTACAACCACCATGAGGCCAAACTTGCATAAGCTAATTGATTTGTAATTAAGTGATATCTAAATTCTTCTTTTGACCCTTAGGCCAACCCACTCAGGCCTATTTTTCAACAAATTTCAATTGCAATTATTTCATGCTGAAATTATAATGATCTTCGGCTCACGAGGTTTTGAAATTTACCCATCTTTTGAGCTCACATGTTCTTGATTGAAGATTGCATTAATATGTTTCAATCTTTTAGTCATCTTCATTAGTTGATACATTAATCACATTAGTCATTGCTATCAAGATTAGTCATGGCATGCTGCTATTAGCACCTAAGTAACTTTAACCTTGTGATATCTCTTTGAGGCATTTTGCAAATAACTAAGATACATTGTCTATAAATCTACATTTTGCAAACATCTAGGCCTTCTAGAAATTATAAGATCATTTTAGTTACATTTGAAAACATTAATCAATAATTTCCATATGTGTAGATATAAACATTAACTACAACATGTCCAATTTATTTGCAGGTATATTTTCCTGTGAAGAAAGACCGCACCTAACAATATGAACCCAAAACAAAATAATGAGATAATGGCTGCATTGTGAGCTTAGTTCCAAAGAAAACTTGATAAATGTTATTGTTTTTGCAAAAAGTGTAAGGGCTTAAAGAATTGAAGAATTCTAATCACAACAGCCCAGAGTCATTGTAGGAAACATGGTCATGTTGAAGGGGGCCACAATTTTCATCTATTGCTGAATGTGGACTTCCTACTGGAGGAACATGGAGGTGTGAATATCCAAGCTGAGGATAACACTCCCATGGAAGAAGATGATAATGTGCTAGAGGACATGATTGAAGAAGATGGTATTGGGGTGGGTTATGAAGAGGCTCACAATGATGGTACTAGCGAATCTAATAATGATGATGAAGATGGTCTTGATATACCTTTACTTGAGAAGGCACACGAGCCCTTATATGAAGTCTCCCAAGCAACTCTGCTCTTGGCTATAATGTTGTTGGTGAATTTAAAGATTATGAATGGTATATCCAATGTAGCAATGTCACGTATGCTAATGTATGCCATTTTTTTCTTCTTCAATGTTAGCATACAATTACTATTCATTATATTAATAATGCATCTTTGTTGTTGTAGGTTGATTAGTGAGTTTTTCTTACCACCATCAAACATTTTTCCTCATTCGTACTGAGAATTATCTAAGATTATGGATCATATTGGAATGAAGTATAAAGCAATACATGCATGTCCCAATGATCACATTCTATATCATAAACAACATGAATTTACAATAGAATGCCCTGATTGTCATGTTAGTAGATATCAGTCAGATCAAATAAAAAAAAAAGTGCCTCACAAGGTTCTTTGGTACATTTCCATTATTCCAAGTCTTTAACGGTTATTTAGGTGTGCTAGCTTGGCACAATTTATGGATTACCATGCACGCAATAGAAGTTAGGATGGCATTATGTGAATGCTTGCTGATGGTTTTGCATTTAAAGAGATAGAAGAAACATGGTCACACTTTAAAGAAGAGCCTCGTGTAATGCCCCACCAAGGGATCCAAAAGAATTAACCTAAAGTTTTACTAAGTTTGCCCAATTTTTTTTTTTTTTTAATCATGAAAGATAAACCATTCATATTAATCACATAGCAATGGAAGCAATAACATGAAATCAACTAAAGCATACATAATAGGTTACATTCCTTAAGGATCTCAAGACATTGAGTCACATTTAATCTAATTAATACTAAGTCTAACAACTACCACATCCATGTGAAAGAATAATTAAGAATCCAAAGTCCATAATATACATTTGTTCTGAATGCCTCTTGGCAATGAAATTTGGAATGCTCAATCATCTACTATACATGTCACAGGGTATGAGAAGCTTAAAATATTAAACATATGTAAAATAAAGATACATCATCCTCATCGAATCCATGATACAAGTGCAATAAAAAAATGAAACCATTAACATACATGATACATGCATCCATCAATAAAGATATCAAAACCATCATAAAAGATAATCATCCATCATAAAACACAACTAACTAAGTGCTTAGTTCCTCCCAACCGTCAATAGCATCATTAGACCATCATGGGCCCTAGCCATCCCTCCACGTGTAACATCCCAAGTCACTGAAGAGATCATCGATATTATCATAGTAGGAATGCCACTCCTAAGACATACTACAACATATGCATAATGAAATGTAACATGCAAGAATAAAGCATAAGATGATCCTACAAAATAGATTACATCATCTATTACATGCTAATCATCAATATAAATAAATGTACTAGTAAATAACATCCATCATAATGATCCAAAAATTGAATGAAGATAAATACCAAAAAAGAATGCTCTAGCCATAGTGTCTTGGATGGATCTCAAATGGTAAGAGTGAAAAAGCACTGCCACCTGATCGTGTGGAACCTAAATGGCCCACTCCCACCACATTGAGGAGATAGCTTCAAGTCCCAAAAAGGGTATCAAATCACATAACATAAATACTCTCTAAGTCTAGGAAATCCTTAAAGTATACTAACTCAAAGGTTCCAACATAGACTGACATCTAATCCCAGAGGCACAAAAAAGACATGTAGGAAACCTACTATGTAAGCAGGAAAGTGTCATCGCACAAATCATGCTAGAGTTACCCTAATAGTCTCTTAATAGACCTTGACCCCCTAGTGATCCCTATGCAGCCACTATTATCCTCTCATACTAATGAGGCATACTACCGAATGCAAGGTCGCAACCAAGCATTCTCTCTACACCCATCCTAGTCTGTACTAGCACTCGAGGCATGGGCGAGAACATACAATTATCTTATTATTTTTATTTTAATCCCCATTTAGTGTAAATATTTTCACTTATTCAATAACTTACAATGAGTTACCCTGGCAGCCACGAAAGGCCTCGACCCCCATTGCAAGCCACTTCCTGACACTACAAGTAGATTACCTACCCTAGGCTCATGAAATCAAAAATCACAAAAATTACCTTAGTCCTATACAAGTGACTAGAAAGAATCATAACAAAATAATCACATTAGTTCTCTACGAGCAACTAAAAAGCATCAAATGATAGATCACAATATCCATCGGTTCTCAACAAGCAACTAAAAATTATCTCAAAGTAATACTGATCGAAGACTCCAAAATGGTCAAGTCAAAACATGTCATAGCATGACATCATCAAGATCAAAACAAACACTTCAGTCCCATCAAGGAGATTAGAAAGTAATCCCAAGAATAACTGATCGATGACTCAAAAATGGTTAAGTCAAGTATCTCAAATACATACACCTCAGCTTCACACAAGAAGACTGGAAAGCAATAAAAATCAGTAAATAAAAACATCTCATAGAGCATACTATTGAGATAATGGGTGTTGCACACATTGCATAATATAGTTATATTTTATTATTTTAATTTATCATGTAATGTTCCACTTAGATGGATGTGCAACATGTAAAGATTTCCATGGAATATTCTTGATGAGTTGTATTGTAACATTGTGATAATATTTCATGTAATTATTTAATATTGGGGAAAGAATTAAATGCCCAATATTAAATGTGGGGTTAGTGGGTTAGGTAGGACATGGTTTTAGCACATGATTTATGTAATACCACTTAGTGGTTTTGTGGGAATTGCTACTATATAAGTAGCCACAAGGGTAGTTGTTGTAGAGTATGAGTGTGAGAAAGGCAAGAGTCGAGTGGGACAAGGCTTGATAGGTTAGCCAAGAGAGCATTTGTGAAGGTTGAAAGTATGGCATGAGATGTGTGGATTCATGCTTGTTCACATAGTTTTCTTGGTTGTGGCTATGATTATGAAGGTTTCTATGGTTGTATGACAATGGTGTTTTTTTTACTGAATAATACTTGGTGATGGATGCTTTTGGAGGCTGAGTTTTTCCCTCAATGAGGGTTTCCCAGGGTATATCTTGAGTCACAATTTTGTGGATATGTTGTCTATTCTCTTACATGTGGATTTTAATTTCGTGTTTCTTTCAGATCTATTATGGGTTATGTGGAAATGGTTATATTCTTTATTGCCAAGTTTCCTTTCACATACCATCACATTATCGTGGTTGGGTTTATAAAGATCAAGATCAATAAAATCAACATGCCATCACATTCACATAACTCCCAAGCCTCTGGTAGACATCCTAACTGGTCAACACTCTAGGACCACCCAAACCCCAAAACATGGATAGCATAAAGAACAAGATACAAACACATATTTTTGTTTACTTTCGCAATCACATGGTTAAGCCAAATATGAGGTTTCAGTTTTCATTTCAAGCATACTTCAAGTGTATAAGATTCTTCATTTACTCTCCAAGTCAACCCATTTATCTTTTCGAATAAATCATAGAATTATCCCTCCATTATTTAAATTTTTTTTCTAAAATAATCAAAAGATAATTATTTACTTATTTAAATCATTAAACTAATTCCCATTGACTTTTAATAAAATTATTGCATTATTTTACTAAAATCAATGTTACTAATAATTAAATGAAACTCCCTTAATTCCAAGAGCATCTCCCATTATTCAAATCATAAGAATAATACTTATCAACTTTCAAAAAATTAGTTTACAATTTCCTTAAAACATTTCAAGGACAATCATTTATTTAAAATAATCTTCATTGATTTTAAGTAAAATCAATCTCATTAATGATTCAATTATTTAATTCCACTAAACACTTATTAATATCTTTTTTCTTTTAATTTTCCCTCATTTAAAAATTCATTTTACTTAAATTGACTAATAATTAATTACACTTCTTCTACTATTAACTAATCTTAATTAAATTAAATTTAATAAGATTAGTTAATAAATCATATAAAACTAATGCATAATAATAAGATTCTATTTTAATTTGAACCCAAACCCAAATCAATTTCCAAATCTTGATTCTACTAAGGGAAGATTGCAATAATATTTTAATTCCCATAGCTAGATGAAACAATATGCATGCCCGAATTCTAAATTACAACATTGAAGATTCATTCATAGAGAATTATTCAGACACACATAATAGACATGATGAAGACAGAAAGTGAAAGAGCATAATAAAATATACGAAATAATCACAAGTGCCTACCTAGACACTGATGCTAATTCGCTATGCCTCAGAAGATTGTAGAGAAGCTCCTCCACTTAAAACCTTCTCCTTTCCGAAAATTCATTCCTTCTCCAACATTCACAATTCCTCTAAAAACTAAACCCCCCTGAGTTACTAAGAGTGCTTGTAGAAGCATATGAGGATGTCCATATACACTAGGAGAGCTTGTATATAAAGGCCTCTAAGATGCATCTAGAATGTGTCTAGAAAGAACTAGGAGATATGCATGACAACTAAGCACATATCTTCCACAATAAGAAGATAAACATGATGAGGTGTCTAAAATGTTGTAGATACCATGTGCTCAAATAATGTGCTAACTCCTAAGTTTAGACAACACATGCATAATTAGAGTGCAAACTCCTATGTTGTCAACATGACAACTCACAAGAGTTCGCATACTCTTATGTGAATAAATATTAAAATAATGCACATTACTTAATTAATTAAATTTTTTAATTTAATATTCACTTTACTCTTTTTAATTTAATTTATTAATTTTAAATCACATGCACACATCATGTGATCTAGAAACTTTTAATTATTTTAATATCTTTTCCACTTTTAAATTTATTTTCAAAACTTAATTGATAAAATATTTATTAACTTAAATAATAATATTATTTAGTATTTATTTAAAAATGAACTCTAAATATATTATTATTAAATTAAATAAATATTATCACATTCCAAATTTTAAACTTATAGCTTTAATCTTCAAATTTAATTCTTCTTTTTATTTAATTAATTTCCCAATTAATTAAATAAAATTAAATATTAAAATATCATTATAATTTTCTATTAAATTAAATCATTAATTAAATCTTGTAATTAGACTTAATTAATAGAAAATACACCAAAGACTCGTAAAGTAAAATATAGAAACACATCATAGCAAAATACATACAAAATCAAACCAAAAGGGTTAATATCACAAATTATGTCATCCAACGTATTCGAAGGGTACTCGACTTAGATACTTGTCTTGATTTTCAATTAGGACAAATGGCTTAAAGGTTTAGGATTTGGAATTGAGAATTTATCTCCCCTCTCTTGCCATTGAGATAATGTGATAAGGTACGCTCATCTTAGCAATTGAGGGAAGTCGATACATGGTACCTACAACCTGCATAAAATCCATGCATGTACATACACAATGTATATACTAAGCTAAACATGCAATGGTAAGAAGTGGTGCATCGAATAGATCCCGACTAGCAGGTGACTACGACTCCCTTCGTTAACCACATTAGAAACACCATACAGAAAGAAAACAAACACACACACCATACACATGCAAGTATGGGGTAAGTATCTATAAGAAAACACATATGCTAATAAATCATCTAACTAATCATCATTAATAACTAAAATCATTGAATAATCATTATGCATACATGAAATATAATGTATTAAGTAATCTCATCATATAATAAGATGAATATGAAACAATATCTGATAATTCTCAAAATAATGTCACTAATAATCATCAACATACAATTGTCCTAAAAGAGTTTGACAATGATAGCAAAAATGCGAACTAAGGGCAGCCACTACACCTCATAATTTCAAGCTTTCATTAGCAACAGATGATGTCAATCCATATGGAGATATGAGATCTATTTACTCAGTATGGCCTATTTTTGTTATTAACAATAACATTCCTCCTTGGATGTCCATAAAGAGGGAGCACATAATGTTGTCAATGATTGTGCTAGGTATTTTTTATTTTTATAATTATCTAAATTAATATATAAATAGTGCATGAAAATGATCATAATAATTACATAATGTTTATGTTCATTCAATTGCTAGGTAAATACCAAGCTAAAGATATGAATGTGTATATTGAGCCCCTAATTGACAAGTTGTTGAAGTTATGGAATGACATCACTATGTATGACATCTCTAGACTGATAAGACATTGACAATTTCAATTCCATGCAATGCTTATATGGACAATACATGATTCCCCTAGGCTAACTCATTTTTGTAGTATGTTATATTGTTAAGATTACATATTTTTGGTTTGTTATAGTGCTTACACATTACTATCGAATGCTTAAGTTGTGTGTGATAATTGTACATGATCCAATTATACATGATCTTTTACGTCTTTAGACAAAGGAAAAATTTGCATTTCTAGTTTGTGGTCCGAAGATGAAATCTCATCATTTGAGAAGTTTAGGAAAGCAGGTGTTTGATGAGTTTAGACACTTTCTCCACAATAATCATAGGTATCAAATTGCTGAAAAAATATCTTTTTAATGGGAAAGAAGAGACATCATCAAGGTCACGAAGAATGACACCTCATTTATGGAAGTTGGAATACGATCGACTAAATCGTCGAGGTAATGTCCAATTTGTCATCCAAAGTTTAAAATTTGTATTTTGATATTGTCTTATATTTACTAATGCTATAATTGATGCTCATGAAGGTCATCAAGGCATCAATGACCAACTTCCTAGAGGAATGAAACGTTATCCTACTCAATTTAGTAGGTTACTATACTACAAGGATCTCTCAATCATGCATTTATTTGATGCTATGCATATTAGAAAGAATGTAACGGAGACATTATGAAAAATGTTTGATGGAAGGCGTGATAGAGAAAAAATTGCCAAAATTTGTAATGACATTCATGAATCCAATCATGCACTAAAAGCTTTCATTGAATCAAATAGCAATGGAGACTACATAAATAAAAGTGCCCTTGGTTATTAACAGAGCAAAAAAGTGATGCATTAAAAGAAGTCGTAAAAAAAGAAAAATTTCCAATAGAATTTGTTGCAAATATAAGCACCCTTCTATCAAAGAAAGGTGATTTTGGGCTAGGGTTGAAAACACATGATTGGCATACCTTCATGAAAGTAAGTCATATTCTCTATTTACAATATATTTCTAAGATTGAATGTACTACCAATTGCATTATTTAATAATATATTTAAATGATCATTTTTTAATGATTGCAGTATGTCCTACTACTATTCCTTCCACAACAGTTTGACAATAGTATTAAACGAGTTATATATGATCTTGGAAAATACATGAGGTTAGAAGTGTTTTTTCTTAGATTTGTAGCTTTTTATCTAAAATCTATTGTATAATTTTATTTCAAATCTCGTTTATGTGTTTTCACATGTTGAATCTCTTTTAGGTGGTTATCATCTAAAAAAATTGATAAAAAAAATATAAAATATTGGAAGAGAAAAATTCCACAGCTTATGTGTGAAATGTAAAATTGTTTACCTCCAACATTTTTCAATGCTCAAGAACACTACCTCATAAATCATGTTAAGGAGATTGAATTGTGTGGACTTGTACAAGCTAGATCAATGTGGATGGTTGAGAGCCACTTGAAATTTATGAAGGACTTGGTTCGACAAAGAGCATGTCTTGGGGGTTCTATGATAGAGGGATATACGATATACTAGACCATGGTGTACATTAGTGAATATCTTCCAAAGTTTGCAATAGATATCCATGTAGATAGCATTTGGGATCCCAACTCTAATGACAAATTCAAAGGGGAGTACCTGACAAGGAAAGGTAGATTGAGGAGGGTGAGAGGTAATTATAAGTTTTTTTTAGTAATTTAGTAATTCTTATCCATCATCAATATATATAAGTTGTTTCTAACTGGTGTAATTGTCTTCTTTATAGTTGGTCATGAGTGGGATTCACTACACTTGTATATTGCAAAACAATCTTGATTGGATGACAGTATGGATTGAATAGTCTCAAGAAAATGGTTGCTCATTAAAATGAGATGGTGTTGCATTGTTGGTTAACGAATCTCATTGTAATGGAGATCCTAATGTTATGCCAATGATAGTTGATCTAATATATGGCTTAAGAGATACAAAGGTACGCATAAGATTACTAATCATGAGACATAAGTTTAATATCAATTCACAGATCAATGAGAAGATTCTTGAGATGTTTGAATAATTGCAAGTCAAACACCACAAAGCTATGTACTACCATGGCTATTAATTCTGCACAAAAAATTTAGATGAAATGAAGAAAATGTTTGATTCTGAGATAAGTGTTATCTTTGCAGTCACCAATATTTCATCTAGAACTGACATATATCCTCAACAATCTAAAAATTGATACTATGGCATTTTGGACGATATACTTGAGTGCAACTTTAATTCATTCAAAATAGTTCTATTTGTCATCAAATGATTCAGGTTATGACTGAATTGAAATGATCTAGATAGGACTATTATTGAGCACAATAGTGGATTTACTATGATTAATACAAGGTCATTTGAGCTAGTCAGAGATGAGCCCTATGTTCTTCCAAGCCAATTCAAGTAAGTGTTTTGCTTTGGTGTTGCACACAAACCAAATTGGTCATTTGTTGTTAGAAATGACCTAAGAGGAAGGCCGGTAAAGTATAATGTGATCGAAGAAGAAGATATTGAAGAAGAACAAGAGGAAGTAAATGATTATCAGGAACGACAGTTACCAAGTGATGAAGAAGAAGAAGATGGTGATGATTTTGGTCATGTTGACAATAATGGTGATAATGATGATGATGATGCTAATGACGATCATGAACATGGTGATGAGCATGGTGATGATGGTCATGATGATGATGGTGATGAAGATGATGATGATAGTGATGAAGATGGTGGTGGTGACGATGACGATCAAAGTGACAAGTACAATGATGATGATGATGATGATGATGATGATGATGATGACATGGTTGAAGTTCATGATGATCGATGAAATGTCCAGGTAGGATCAATGTCAACTATGATGGGGTCTTGTATGACCAAATTTTTCTTTCCAAACCATATGTGCACATATAGACATTAAGTAGAACATGTCAAATATTTTTTTAGATATAAACATTAGTTACACTAAATTTTTAATTTAAGACAAATGATTTACATATACAATCTAATTTATTATTAATAATTTTTTTGGTAAGTCTATTACTTTAATTTCGCTACTGATTTCTAAGACTTACTAATTTTTTTCACAAGGCAATATGGATGCACAATCTCAGACACCTTCAATAGAGGTAAACATTAATTATTATAAATTTTAATGTTAATATAGAGACAAATATCATATTATTATGTTCTTTTCTTTATGGCTTTGAAGTTATTTTGATGAAATTATACTAATATTTGATGTCGCAAATGATAGGAAAAAGCTAGAATGATCACTGATCAAATGCGATCTAAAATGCAAGTATCATATCTACATGACATCGCCCTTAGTACTGACCCTGTGTTCATCACCCAAAAAATTAAGCAAAGATACACTGATGAACTTGCTAACATTATCATCGAGGGTGACAAAAGTGAGTAGAAAGAGGCACTAAGAATAGAATTGGACCATAGAATCCAATCTTTGAAGGTAAGCAGTAATTAAAGCAGTAATAGAAGTTCAATAGATATTAATATTTTATAGTATCTTATGGATCATGATCTCTAATTTTATGTATTCTTGTATAAACATATGTGCCAGTTGCAACATCACATGGTGAACATGGTGAGGGTTGTTGTACACAACCTTCGTGTAAGTAACACTTTGTTTATTTTGATCAACATTATAACACTTACCTTTTCTTTTGTGGACATTTCTAGCTAGTATCCCATTTGATCTTTATCCATTGCAAATGTCTTTGCTAATAATATTCTATTCTTCAGCTCATGATGAAGTGCAGAATCCTCCTTTGGTTGGCATCTAGTATTGCCTGGTGCATTGTCGGTAACAAGGAGCATGAAAATATCCTTGTCTATGCACACTAGAACTGGTAAAACCTTGTTTTGTTATATTTTGTAATGTATTTCTACAAGTTGGTGAACAATGAAGTAGTATATTAGTGCTTAAATGATGTCTACAAAAGCCTACATACACACAAACACATGCATACACACACCATGCATGCATACATACATACATATATATACCCACACATAGAGAGACATGGAGATAGGCAGGGAGGTAGGCTTTTAGTTTTCTCTTGTATACCTTTTCCTCATGACTTCTCATCTACACTTCTAACATTTTTGGGTTCATGACCCTTGACTATTTCTCCCTGTAATATGTTGGTACAAAAGCACATTTATATTTACTCATCCCAAACAGACGGGCTAGAATGCATATTATTATTCAGGTGATGTAACCATATGTTCCTATCTCTAGCTGTTGGTTTCACATGCAACATTTAATCTCTACATGACTTCTCATTTTATAATTTTGCTACTAAATTTGTGTTGAAATTACTAGTAAGAATAAAGCCTTGTGGTGTGTCATTTACACCACATTTAGTGGAGTTACAAATATTTATGAAAATGTGTTTTTATCACCTTTTCTAGCTGCTTGAAGAGTGTTGAATAAGTAAAATTAATAGCTTGAGGTCTATAAAAGTACCAAACTATTGGTTGCAAATTGCATTTGGTCTTCACTTATTTAAACCTGAATGCCATCAATGGTGAGTAAGCTTTGTCATTAATCTTTTATGTAGTTTCTACATGCTATACAATGTGGTAGTCGTGACATTGATTTTTTTGCCAGCTATTGTATCTTTTAGTGATTCTGGTTTGGTATGCCTATTTGTAAGTGTTGATCAAAGAGATGTAGCCAATTTAAAGTAGCTAGCTATCTAGCTGACCACTAGAGTAATTGTTTTCCACCTTATCTCACTAAATGGAAAAATGTAATGATAAGAAACCTCCACTAAAAATTATTGAGATGCTACTAGAGATATCGAACATTTTCTACTTCTCAGAGCACATAAAGACTAAATCTGACAACCATCCAAATGTGTCTAGAAAAGAGTCACTTGCTTCTCTGCTGCTATCAAGAATCAAGACCATTGATATCATACTAGCCGCTTTAGAGACTTGAGAAATTTTGTAGTGTACATAATTGAATATAAGTTTTTAAATATCCACAAGAACAAAGATATCCTATGTGATAGAAGAATTATTATTTAAGCTTTCTAAAGTGATGATTTCTCTCAAAGGTACAATTTTTGCACTATGCATTGTCTAGCCTTTAGGCTTATTTGTATATACTGAAAGTATAGAACAATAAGAAAATTCTTAAGAGGGGATATATGACTTGAAGTCTCAGGAATAATATTGGTATTGAATAAAGAATGACCCAGATCAAGTAAAATCAAAAAGTCATACTTTTGTTAACTCAAGTTTTAGGGATAAAGCTAAGAAAGACAATTCAATTGGATTAGTGATAAAGAAATTCACTGACTAGCTAGGAATCAAACTTGGGACCATCTATTTGTTGCTGGTTTTCTCTATCACTATACTACCAGCTCTCTTGTTTACTAGTCCATCTATGGTTCTGGTGTTTTGTACATTCCCTTTGATCCAAATTGCAAGTGCATGGGGCTCCTATCCTGGCCCTAGTCTAATTAACCTTGGCTTTGATACCAGGGTAAAATTTTCTATGGACCAGCTAGGAGTCAAACTGAGGACCACTAATTTAATGTTGAGATGATCTACCATTGAGCTACAAGCCCTTTTGGTGACCAATCCATCTATGGTCACTAGAGGGTAAAGCTTCTAAATCTTCCACATTATATTCAGATTTCATTTTTAGGATGTATGTGTGAATGCAATGATCTCATCTAACATCAATCTAGAATTTAGTATTTAAAGAAGAGAATCCCTTAGGAATAAAAAATTACTAGAATTTTGATCACTTCATTGCACTTCCATCCCAAGGGATTATACAAAACAATTGCCTGAATACATAACAATGAAGAAATGTACAATTCAGTCAGTCAATGTAATATGATTAGAATGAAAAGCCACTACAGATGAATTAAAACTATGTTAAATCAAAATATAAATGAAAACTACACTAGACTCCTCCCAGCATCGAATTTGGCTTTAGATTTGGGGCAGTAGCTGATATTCATAAGAGGGCTCTGTTGTATTTTAATCTTCCCGCCAAAATTCATAATTCATATTGCCCTTCCCACCTTTGAAATGTCCATAATCAAATACCCATGGAAATATTAAAATACCAATCTTTGAACCTTATAACATATTTTTTGCGGCCAACAAGTTCTTTGCCGTCAGATCTGAGGAAGATGGACAGTTGGCGCTATCTCGCCATCGGAAGCTGCATGAGATTTATGTTCGTGACATGGCACCCAGAGGACACGTGTCTGGTGGGTCCAGATTGCAGGGCAGACTTGTTTTAGTGGGTCAAAAAATTTCCACGACACCATAGGCGTTATGTCGCTATCATGTGTTGGCTAAAAAATCTTCACAGCGACATAGTGCCCGACAGAAATGTCTTTCGACAAGCAGGTTATGTCACCGGGAAATGTTCAAAGCGAGCGGTTAGTTTCGCAGACCGAGAAATTAGAAATACCGATGGGGCACCATGTCACCATAAAAAAACTCACAAGTTTTCCGTTAGCGACATAGCACTTGGAGGACACGTGTCCTCGTGGGTTCAAGGATGTCAGTGAAGATCCGTCAGACAGTTGGTACGTGGCCAGTTCCTATTCATTGATGCACTGAGGGGAACGATCTATTTTGCTCATCGTCAGATTGATTCAGATCAACGACAGGTGCCATCTCGCTATGGTGAAGCTGCACAGTCTTTACCATGGCGACATAGTGCCTCAGTGACACATGTCAGGTGGGGCCGTGTTATCTCGTAAACCTCAGGGGTGATGCAAGGTATGCTGACAATGGGGGAGCAAAGTGCAAAGTATGACAAGTCTTCACAATCATCAAATTAAGTTGTATCGACGGATGGTGCCATCTTGCTATGGTGAAGTTGTGCAAAATTTACCATAGCGACATAACACCCATCTGCCACGTGGATCAGCAGGGCCAAGTCTCACCAAAGTACGCCAGGTGTCATTTGAGTGTGGTGCAGTTGCTGAGGTGGCACAAGATATGATGGGCCCAGGGTAAGGATAGCATAGTAACATGATGAGTCTTCATGATCATCAGATCAGGGCAGATCAACGGAAGGCATTGTCTCGCTATGGTAAAGTTGTGCGATTTTTACCATAGCGACATAGCGTCTTGCTGACACGTGTCTCGTCGGCTCGGCCAAGGTTGATGGTTAATGGTTGGTAGTTAGTGTCACGGTCAAGATTGTAATCACCATAGTTAATGATAACAGTTTGAGGGTGGCGCAATTAGTTTAATAAAAGGAGGTCAACCACAGAGGACTTCCTAGGTGGCAGAACAAAAAGAAGCGATTGGCTCGCGTGGCCTAGTTGGTTTGTGAAATTAGGTTGACTTTTTGCCCCCGCTGATTCATGAACCTAAAAAGTGAAGGTGATCAATTTTATTGTGCGATCTGATCTTCATGATCAATCTTGACCTACTAGAAATGAATGCAAAATATAGGGAGACACTCCACCGTCTCAGTCGATCCATCTACCTAGTCAAAACATCGATGGTTCCATTTTCAGTCCTCTCAGGACACCTATTGCAACAAAGATCATATTTTCCTCAGATTTCCATGATTGTCCTCCACAGGACTTAATGGCAGGTAGCTGCAAGGTCACTTTAGCAGGAAAAGATCTCAGTTATGCCTGAACTATAAAGGCAAATTTTGTAGTTTTTTGAAAGGGAGGACTCCTTTTCTGATTTCTCTGCTACTGCTTGTAGATCTGCAGTGTAAAATTCCCTTTGTCTCTGAGCTATATAACATTCTGTATCATCTCCTTCAGCCATCAATGTGTATGTGCATCTGTCTTGCCTCTCATTGGTGTATTGTTGAGATTTGTGGCTTGCATATTCTGTCTATTTTCGGCCTATTGGATAATATATAAGTGAAATCATTTTCCTTGTGTTATTCAGTTTGATTTCCTAATCTATATGTGGTTATTGATTGACATAAGCCTGGGTGTGTATGTCTTTTGAATGTTATCTTGGTTTTGTAGTGCATATATGGGAAGAAATAAAGTCTGAACACTCTATTTTGGTGCATCACCTCCTTAGATTAGAACTAGGTAGATTTTCTTTTGTGCTCTCTTTCTCCCTTTTCCTCTCCAAGAGTAGATAGGTGCGCCCTGATAGTAAGAGGAAGATGACCTTCTCCAGAGACTCAACCTCATAGTTCAAGTCCCATAGCTTGGAGGTTGTTTCCATGTTTCACTAGGTTGTCCTCGCTCATAGGCCTTGGACAAGGGTGCAAAACTAAGTGACAACAATTTTTGGCACGCCCGGTGGGACTCTTTTCAAACAAAATTTAAAGTCTACTGGTGTTAAGAAGAAAGAGTTTCAGAGATTAATGCTGAAGAGGTAGTGCTGGCTTCAGTATTCAAGCCTTTAAGAGGTCGATTCTTCAAAGTACTTGGTGACTTTGAACATCAACAAATCTAGTTCCAGACCAAAGTTGTAGTGATTCATGCCCAGAGCTAAAACAAGGGCATCTTCTAGAGGTAAATTTCAATATCAAGAGCTTTCTCTTTCAAATCCTAGAAGAAGGAGGACTAGAACTTCATTATCACTAGTTAGGGGTGTAATAACAGTTAATATACCTGTAAGATCTGTCTCTACTCCTCCTGTTGCTCAAACTCAACCTAGATTGCCATCAACACTCATCAATAGAATGCTTGTTTACATGGCACAACCAAGAGTTCATGCTTTTGCCACCTTTAATGGTGGAAGTCCTCTATTGTTAGCCCAAAGACATGATATACCAGTATCTGCACTCAAAAATATACCTGATTTCACTGGTGAAACTTTCATCTCCCCTTTAGAGCATATCCAAGAAGTAGCAAACATCTATAATATTCATGGTATCACAGAGGATGATGTTGCTATCAAATTTTTGGCCTCATCTTTAAAAGGAAAAGAATTATAGTGGTATAGAGGCTTAGCTCATGGTTCTATAACCAATTGGGATGGACTAGGAGTAGGGTTATGAAAACATTTTGAGGATAGGAGTGACCATCTGTCACTTTTAGAGCAGTTGACTACTATTAAAAGAGCCCCCCATGAGCGTATGACCGATTTTAACTATAGATTTCAAAAGACATGGGATAGAATACCTACTAAAGTAAAACCTACCCCTAGTAATGCCTTCTTGCATTACCTTAGAGATTTTAATAGTGATATTGCCACTACAATCCAAACTATGGGAGGGGATACCTTGCCTAATGCCTATGAGATAGCCATAAAAGCTGAGAACATCCTAATACAAGGAGGAAAGTTGTCTCCAAGGCCCCCTATGCCTTTCTTTCCTGATGTTCCCAACCAACAACCGATAATGGCCCCTCTTCCTACAACTTCTACATCACAAGCCCTTACTCCAGTTGCCTGAGCTTCCACATCCTCAAATGGGATAGATGAACTCAAAGAGATGCTCCAATGTCTAGTGCTGAATACAGATAAGAGAGAGAAGACCCTAGATAAAAAATTGCAAGAGCAGGGGAGGGAGTTGAAAGACCAAGGAAAGAGATTAGAGGATAGTTTTTCTATGATACAAAAAATGAGTAACAAGGTGGTGGCCTTAGAAAGGCAACAAGCTCAAGGTGGCAAGCCTCCCCAATTGCAATATCAAGCTCCAAATGGTGGTAGGCCTCCTAATCAGTGGAATAGATCGTTTGATCAGGGTAGGCAAAATAGTCATGGTTCTGCTTCAAGCTCGAATCAGAATAGAGCTATAGTCCCTCAAAATAACTTGGCCCAAGATCAAGATTTCTATCCTTCCTACAACTATTCTTATGCCTATTGCATGTGCCAGAAGGCAGAATCTTATTTGGCCCTAACTGACCAGGAACCTACAAAAAAGCAATTGTACAAGGAGGATCATTCCAAGGAGGCCTCATATATTCAAGGACATGATGATTGCTCTTTCATGAATCATTAGATTGGGGAGCATTGTAATGTAAACTAGGATTCCATTGCTCATAACACAAGAAGTAAGAAGAGAGCTATGGAACATGATACCCCTCCTTCTCCTAAGCAGGCCTCAACTTCAAGTGTTGCACCTCATGCACATGCAGCAAATGAACAAATAAGTACTTCACAACAGAAAAAGAAAGATTCTAGAAAGAAAGATACAAGTGGTCCTTATGTTGCTCCATCTCAACCTCTTATAAATGCAGCTCCCAAAGTTTCTACCAAAGTTCCTAATACACCATTCATTGTGGTAGAGAAAATGAAGAGGACAAATGTGAACATTTCTATGTGGGATGCTGTTGCTACCATACCAATGCAAAAGAGGATGCTGCAGCAAGAATTAGAGAAGATTGAACCCAAGGATCAACCATCTATCATGGAGAGTGCCATAAGTCTAGTACAACTAGTAGGGGATGTGGAGACAAATAAAAAGGTTAAACCTCCTCCATTCTATGTTTCTTTGATTATAGGAGGCAAATTAGTCCACAATTGCATGATAGATTCAGGGGCTAGTAGCTCAGTAATGCCTAGGTTTGTTGATGCCCATTGTTAGGGATGTGTTACAATTAGATGGTAGTACTGTCAAAACTGTGGGTATCCCTAGGAATGTGGAAATGGCCCTACATGGATGCCCCAGTTGCACTATGATTCAAGAAATATTTGTTGCTAAAGTCAAGCCCTATTTTGCCATCTGTCTTTCAAGAGACTTCATTGCCCAAATAGGTTGATTCATATATGATGATTGGTCATATATGTCTTTTAAGACTAGATATGGAGCCAATGCCTCAATTAGAGCAAAACCTCAAGCCCTTCATCACGCTGAAGCTTACACCCCCAATCCCATCAACATGAATTACCCTATTCTAGAGATGGATGAAAATGACATAGTAAATGAGCTTGCCACTTTCATAGCAGAGATTCCTGATTTCTTCTTGGATGAGTGGGCAAATGCATATCATTTTGAGCCTATGTTAGAGACTCTTGAGACAAGCCTTAGTACATATTGCATAATAGAGAAAGATGCTCAAGTTCCTAACCTTGTTAGGACTAATGATGATATGAATGGAACATGGATTATGTACTTTGATGGCTCAAGGAATAGAAATGGATCAGGGGTTGGTGTTATGTTGATCTCTCCAGCACAAATAAGATACTACTTCTCCTTTAGGCTCCAATTTAGTTGCACCAATAATGTGGCCGAGTATGAATCTTTGATTCAAGGTCTCTTACTTGCCCAAAAGAGAGGAATTCAAGCCTTGAGAGTATATGGAGATAGTGAGTTGGTAGTTAACCAAGTGAGAAACTAGAATATCACCAAAAATGGCCTGCTCAAGTCTTACAAACACAGACTCTGGGATTTTCTTGAGGGCTTCAATGCATTTAATATTCAGAGCATTCCTAGGAAATAAAATAGACATGCTGATAGACTTGCAGCAGTGGGTGCATCTTATGATGTACCAGGGAGTCTTGAAGAAGAAAAGAAGCAACAAATAAAGGTGGTAGTGAGGCCTGCCATCCCTAACAACAACACTCATTGGTAGGTGTTTGATTCTGATGAGCAAATTGTGAGTTTCTTGCAGAATGAGGCAGAATTCTCAGATAGAAACCAGTCAAGACTGCAAGATCAATATGGTGATCAGACCATTCATCTCAGTTCTAACAAGTTGCCCAAGGGTCTCATTACCTTGGAGAGTGTCTTTAATCCTGATGATCAAACAAGAGGCAAAGGAATGAATCTAGCTACAGAAAAGGATGATTATGCCCCAGTTACAATTGCTGATGGAAAATCTCTGAATATGGGGAAGGTATGTTCTGAAACTGAGCAAGAAAACTTCATTTAGTTATGTCAAGAATTTAAGGATGTATTTTCTTGGACATATGATGACTTCAAAGGATTTGACCCTAGTTTGTTTCAGCATACCATAGATTTAATTGATAAGGCCAAACCAGTAAGGAAAAAATAGAGGTCAGTGAATCCTAAGATTGAGCCCCTAATGAGAAAAGAACTATCCAAGTTGAAAGAGGCTAATATAATATTTCCTATCAAACACTCATCATGGGTAGCTAACCTTGTCCCTGTAAGGAAAAAGAATGGAGAAATTAGACTGTGTGTGGACTTTAGGGATCTTAATCAGGCTTCTCTTAAAGATCACCATCCTCTCCCTTCCATGGAGTAGATTCTATCCAAGGTCAGTGGTTCAAGGAGATTCTCTTTTCTTGATGGATTCTTTGGTTATAATCAAGTGCTAGTTAAAGAATCTGATAGACATAAGACAACATTTACTACTAAGTAGGGCACCTATGCTTATTGCAAGATGCCATTTGGACTAACAAATGCAAGTGCCACATTTTAGAAGGCAATGGAGATGGCCTTCAAATAATTAATTGACAAGTTTGTCTTAGTATACCTTGATGATATAACTGTATATTCAAAAAATGTAGAAGATCATTTTGACCATCTAAGACAGGTATTTCTAAGATGTAGAGAGTTTGGGGTCTCCCTTAACCCAGCCAAGTGTGTCTTTGCTACAAGCCAAGGAAAACTATTGGGACACATTGTATCTAAGGATGGGCTGACCATTGATCTAGAAAGAACAAAGGAAATACTTGCCCTTCCTCTTCCTAAACACAAGAAGGGGCTGCAAAGTTTCCTTGGTAGAATAAATTTTGTAAGAAGGTTTATTCCTAATCTTGCTACCATGGTGAAACCTCTTATAGCTATTCTTAAGAAAGGTATGGTCTTCTCATGGACCAAGGAAGGGAAGGAGAATTTTGAAGAGACCAAGATAGCCATAGCCTCAGCCCCTACTCTCATGAACCCAAATTTTGAGAAAGATTTCATCCTCTACACTTTAGGTGGTGAGTCAAGTATCTCTGCTATCTTGACTCAAACAAATGGCAAGGATGAGGAGTAGCCCATAGCCTTCTTTAGTGAAGGGCTCAAGGAATATGAAGATAAGTATAGTTATGTAGAGAAGAAAGCCCTTGCAGTCATCAGAGCCTTGAAGAAATTCAAGCACCTCTTGTCCCACAATAAGATCCATTTGTTGGTGCCCCATGCCAGTGTAAAGGATTTCTTGTTAAGCAAGGATATCAGTGAAAAGAGAGCTGGATGGATCACTAAGGTAATGGAGTATGATATTGATATTTAGATTACCAAGCTAGTAAGAGGGAAGGGGTTGTGCAAAGAAATGTTATCAGACTAGGATTCAAATGAAGAGGCTACTATGGTATTAACAGAGCAGTAGGAGGAAGGAAATGTTAATGGTCCAAGGAGCTGGATAAATGATATGAAGAGCTTCTTATCAGGGAATGGATACCCTTAGGGATTGGATAGAACTAAAAGGAGACAATATAGAGTGTAGTCCATTCCATATGTTGTAATTGATGGTATCCTATTCAGGAGGGATTCTAATGGGACCCTGTTGAGATGCATTGAAGAGGATCAGACTAAGAGAATGATTAAGGAACTTCGTGATGGCCCTGATGGTGGCCATTTCTCTGCAAGAACAATTGCCATGAAGATCATGAGGGCTGGTTATTATTGGCCATCTTTGTTCCATGATTGTTATGGATATGTGAGGAAATGTGAGAAATGTGCTTTCTTCTTAGGCAAACAGAGACTTGCAGCTCTCCCCTTTGTCCTTGTCAGGACGATCAACCCTTTACCCAATGGGGGTTAGATTTTATAGGCCCCATTAATCCTCCATCTAGTGTAGGTCATAAATGGATTTTGGCTACTAGTGATTATTTCACTAGATGGACAGAGGCAATTTCCTTAAAAGATGCCACAGAACCATCAGTTGTTGAGTTCCTTGATGGGATCGTATCTAGATTTGGTGCTCCTTCTACTATCATTTCGGACAATGCTAAGTCTTTTGTTGGAACCCAAATTTGTGCATGGGCAATTTATCGCAATATCTACCTAAGCACATCATCAAATTACTATCCTGAGGGTAATGGTTTGGCTGAGTCTTCCAACAAGAATCTGATCAGAATCATGAAGAGGACAATAGAAGACAATCAGAGGGTCTGGCATAAAAAGCTAAGAACTGCTCTGTGGGCTGATAGGATAACAGCCAAGAGATCTGTTGGGAATTCACCTTTTGTGCTGGTATATGGTAGGGAGGCCAGACTCCCAATTTCATTGGAATTCCCATCCTTGGAGTTGGCTCATCAATTGGAATTGATTGAAGATAATGCCATGTCAGTAAGAATGGAAGAGCTGATTGAACTAGAAGAAAAGAGAAATAAAGCTATGCAAACCCTAGAGATACATCAGCAGCAGATGAAAAGGAGTTTTGATAAGAAGGCTAGGGCCAGAACCTTCAGAGAGGGAGATTTAGTTCTAAAGTGGGATTCAGACAGAGCAAAACCAAGAAGACATTCCAAGTTTGACCCACTATGGAGTGGCCTCTATCTGATTGCCAGTTGCAAATAGGCTAATGCATTTCAGTTGAGCAGGCCAAATGGAGAGATTTTGCCCATTCCAGTCAATGGGATCTATCTAAAGCCCTATTTCTTAAAATTTGGGAATCCATGTACATAAGTAGTTTAGTTTCTTTCTGTTGTTTCCTTCCTTTTAAGAAGTGCACGAGCACAGTCGCCTCCCTGTGAGATAGCAAATTTTGAGGTGTCTCAGGTTGCAGAAGAAGTTTTGTTTCCAGTTGCAGTTGCAGAGCTAGGGTTTTCAATGTTTTGATCTCCTTGCAGAGGGGTTAGGGTTTTGTAGTTCTTAGATTCATACCTTTTTGAGTCCATGACCCAATGGATTGTTTATAGGCACTAGTCATGCATCGAGTAAGCTCATGCCCCCTGTGAGTTGCCAAAAATGTTGTATTCTAATCTTCTTGCCAAAATTCATAATTCATATTTCCCTACCCGCCTTTGAAATGTCCATAATCAAATACTTGTGGAAATATTAAAATACCAAGCTTTGAACCTTATAACATATTTTTTGCGGCCCACAAGTTCTTTGCCGTCAGATCTGAGGGAGATCGATAGTTGGCGCTATCTCGCCATCGAAAGCTGCACGAGATTTATGTTCACAACATGGCACCTGGAGGACACGTGTCCAGTGGGTCTGGCTTGCAGGGAAAACATGTTTCAGTGTGTCAAAAAAGTTCCACGACACCATAGGTGTTATGTCGCTATCATGTGTTGGCCAAAAAATCTTCATAACGACATAACGCCCGACGGAAATGTCTTTCGGCGAGCAAGTTACGTCATCAAGAAATGTTTACGGTGAGCGGCCAGTTCCATGGGTCAGGAAGTCAAAAATATTAGTGGGGCGCCATGTCACCATCAAAAAACTCATGAGTTTTCTATTAGCGACATAGTGCCTGGAGGACACATGTCCTCATGGGTCCAGGGATGTCAGTGAAGATTCGTCAGACAGTTGGTATGTGGCTAGTTCCTATTCATTGATGCACTAAGGGGAACGATCTATTTTACTCACTGTCAAATTGATTCAGATCAACGACAGGTGCCATCTCGCTATGGTGAAGCTACGCGGTCTTTACCATGGCGACATAACACCTCAATAAAATGTGTCAAGTGGGGCCATGTTATCTCATAAACCTTAGGGGTGATGCTAGGTGTGCTGATAGTAGGGGAGAAAAGTACAAAGTATGACGAGTCTTCACGATTATCAGATTAAGTTGTATCGATGGATGGCACCATCTCACTATGGTGAAGTTGTGTGAACTTTACCATAGTGACATAATGCCCATCCACCGCATGGATCAGCAGGGCCAGGTCTCACCAAAGTACGGCAGGTGTCATTTGAGTGTGGTGCGGTTGCTGAGGTGGTGCAAGATATGATGGGTCTGGGGTAAGGACAACACAGTAACATGACGAGTCTTCACGATCATCAGATCAGGGCAGATCAACGAAAGGTGCTGTCTCGCTATTGTAAAGTTGTGTGATCTTTACCATAGCGACATAGCATCTTGCTGACACGTGTCTCACTGGCTCGACCAAGGTTGATGATTAACAACTAGCAGATAGTGTCGCAGTCAGGATTGTAATCACCACAGTTAATGATAACAATTCGAGGGTGGCGTGGTTAGTTCAATAAAAGGAGGTCAACTACAGAGGACTTCCCAGGTGGCAGAACGAAAAGAAGTGATTGGCCCGTGTGGCCCAGTTGGTTTGTGAAATTAGGTTGACTTTCTGCCCCCGCTAATTCATGAACCTAAAAAGCAAAGGTGATCAATTTTTTTGTGCGATCTGATCTTCATGATCAATCCCGACCTACCAAAAATGAAAGCGAAATATAGGGAGACACTCTACCATCTCAGTCAATCCATCTACCTAGTCAGAACATTGATGGCACCATTTTTAGTCCTCTCAAGACACCTATTGCAACAAAGATCAGATTTTCCTCAGATTTCCATGATTGTCCTCCACAGGACTTAATGGCAGGTAGCTACAGGCTCACTTCAGCAAGAAAAGATCTCAGTTATGCCTGAACTATAAAGGCAAATTTTGTAGTTTTTTGAAAGGGAGGACTCTTTTTTTGATTTCTCTACTACTGCTCACAGATCTGTAGTGTAAAATTCCCTTTGTCTCTGAGCTGTATAACATTCTGTATCATCTCCTTCAGCCATCGATGTGTATGTGCATTCGTCTTGCCTCTCATTGGTGTATTGTTGAGATCTGTAGCTTGCATATTGTGTCTATTTTCGGCCTATTGGATAATATATAAGTGAAATCCTTTTCCTTGTGTTATTCAATTTGGTTTCTTGATCTGTATGTGGTTATTGATTGACATAAGTCTGGGTGTGTATTTCTTTTGAATGTTATCTTGGTTTTGTAGTGCATATATGGGTAGAAATGAAGTCTGAACACTCTATTTTGGTGCATCACCTCCTTAGATTAGGACTAGGTAGATTTGCTTTCGTGCTCTCTTTCTCCCTTTTCCTCTCCAAGAGTAGATAGGTGCACCTTGATAGTAAGAGGAAGCCGGCCTTCTCCGGAGACTCAACCTCACAGTTCAAGTCCCACATCTTGGAGGTTGTTTCCATGTTTCACTAGGTTGTCCTCGTGCATAGGCCTTGGACAAGGGTGCAAACCTAAGTGACAATAGGCACTATGAAAGCAAGACATAAAAGTTATAGATTCCTAGTTTTAGAAGCATCATGTTATTGCCAAAGACACAGAAAAAACTATTCAAATAAGAATGTTATTTGTGTATGCTTATGAGAATTCAAACTAAAAGTATGAACTTCTATGTTCACTTCTTACTTCGAAATGGCAACCACTTCATGGAAATAGATCCTACACTATCTAGTCCAATATCAGACATCATGCTTTGGGCAATGTAGCTATTCAAGTTCTATTTTATCCCTTGAAATACTTTCTGAATCTATTTCCTCAAATAAATTTTCCTTTTTTGGTCCTGTCTAGGCTCTTGATTTTCCATTCATAACGTAGACTAATGCTAAGCTGACTATAATCTCAGTCTGCAAAGTAACATTAACCAAAAGTATACTTCAATGTCATACTAAGAATGGATCATTAATTGACAACTTGTCACTTGAATAGCCTACATGACTACTGTAACTAGAAAAAAAAAAAACTTTGATAAAATTACATAAGTAGTGATAAGGACTTGAGATATTGTCCAACTTAAACCTCTAGGGAACCACGTAAAAGACACATAGCATAATCATTGGCCACATGTTGTTTTGAAGTACCAGCTACTACATCATGGTGTTGTGCAACTACCATTGCTTCTTCCAAAGAATAAGTGTTAGGCTATCTCTTATTATTGACTACACCTTTCATAGTGTCTAGTATTGTCTTTTTCTCTGGTAATATAGTTTACATTGGTTTCTAGGCAGAAAATTAGTTGGTCATATTAACAAAGTGTGACTGGTGGCATCTCTCTATCATTCAATTCATTTGGTGTCTACTTTAATTTGCATGATGTTTCAATTGATAGATCGATAGAGAGCAGTACTACTGAGGTTGATCCATTTCTTGGAGTAGTTCATGTGATTAGTACTAGTTCATATGAAGGGACATTGTTGCCAAATAAGAAAACTATGTTTCCATTAAAAGAATGAAAGCTTCCAAGTACTTTAAAATTGTTATTATTTAAAGTGTAAATTTAGTTTACTTTTACATTACTCATTTTGGACTGATAAATCCTTTATGTTTTTGTATGTAATAATGCTTTCTTTGAATATCTTTTTCATATGACATTGAGACTATTTGGACTTGCCATATGTAAAAGGTACTTAGTTTCATATCATTGCTATATAATTTTTCTTTTCTTCCATTTATTGTAATATATTAAAGTTATTGATCTAACAATCTATTTGTTTTTAAAAAGGAATCTATTTGTTTTTAAAAAGGTGGAATTTACAAGCCGTGGAATTAAAAAATTAGCTGATTGCATCTTTTGAGGAGAAATTTGGAAAAAAACATTTTTGACACTGGCCTACTTCTCAGAAGAGCAGCAAAGCATATAAAGACTATAACGGATCAATATAGAAGGGATCCAAAGAATAACCCAAAGTATGACTATCCTCCTATGATTCCACTGATGGAGTGGAATGAAATAATAGAAGATGCAAAGGAGAAAAGGCTATGTGAAGATAGAGATAATGAAGTAGCATAGGGAAAAAAGAGGTATGTCATGATAGTATTAAGTACATTGTAATCATGCACTAATTATTGATATTTGCAAATATATAATCTAAGATGTTTGAAATTGTTCATAGATTGCAGGACACATCCATGGCTACAAAAGTGAAAGTAGAAAAGTTTGGCCAACATAAACTTGGCTATGGTGGTTATATGAATCTCCATTCTCGACTTGTAAGTAGGAGCAATGAAATTTCATTTTTTTAAAAAAAATATAATGTTGCAAATAGTTTTGTTTAATGAAACCATACATGGAAAACTAACGATATTAAGCAAAAAATATAGGGCACATAATTCAATGTGGAGGTCATAGATGAAGATAGAAAAATTGCCTTGAAGGAAGCCTATAAAGTTGTGTTTGCATGCCTATGTGAAGAATCTATAAGCCTTTCCCAAGAATTTAGTGCACTAAATGATATCTCATAGGTAATTGGTCAGATGAAAAGTAGATTAAATTGAATAGTTGAGAGGATTCTTTTTTGGTATTAGTTTTGAACATAAATTGAGTACATAACAATGTGCATAACATTTTACTGCAACCTTCATATCCTACCATAGAACCTGCTCGTGATGAAGGCCATGATGTGCATTATAGTGGTGGAGGTATTAATTTTCTATTGGAAATTAATTATACAATTATGAATACAATTTAACATCTTCAATTGCAATTTTACATGTATCCTTTTTTTAAATATTTCAGAGCATGTTGGACATCATGTTGACTGAGTGGACCATGTTCCAAGTGTTCAAAATGTTGATGTGGCGGTGGATCAAATGTTAATGTACATGATATGGCATTGTTAGGTAAGAAAGATGCATGTTATGTTGTACTTGTACATAATTATAGAATTGTAATAGTTAGAAAAAGAAAAAGAGTATGCCAATTTATCCCATTCACTTGTTCTTGCAATAGAGCTCCCTTTAGTGCAGCAGCCTCTTGCTCCTCCAAAGAGAAGGAGCCATTATAATTTGACATTACACATGCTAGAAGAGAAGGAGAATGATGTAGATATGGATGCTCTTATGAGCACTTTTCTTAAGAGAGCTCAAAAAATAAATAAATAGAGAAATGATGTTTTAAAAATCTTCTTTGGTAAACCTTGTTGGATAATGAAAGAACTTTGTTTTAAGTAATTATGTATGAATGATGCGTATTAGTACAGATTTTTATTTTATGTTAATGAATATTGTTATGTGTTAATGAAGTCTTGATTAGTATTGTGTATTAATGAATTTTCTATCATATTAATGAATGTTATGTGATTGTATTGATTGAATGTTATAGTTCATAAATGGATGAATGAATGAACAAAGTATGTAATTAGATGATAATGGGTACTTTAGAGATATGTTAGGGGAATGGGGGTGAGGCTAGATGAGCTTCCAACTTCATGTGGTTGGCCTTGTTAAGTAGAGAATATTATAGTATTGTTGAAACCAAGTGAAGCTCTAACTAACATAAAATGGACACTTTGCGTGTGGTAGGTCTAAAATGATCCACGACTATTGCTGCCCATAACATAGAATGCAAATGTGATATGGGATTTATGTGTGGCTAGCTACAATGTTTGATATTTGATCATTTTGTTCCCTTTATATATTTACATTCTCAAGGTAGATTTGGCAAAGTCATTGTGGTCTAGCAATTTTAACTTTTGAGTCCTACTAAACTTGTTATTGTTGAATATGACTAATAGGTGATAGCTTCCATGAGAGAATTTGGGCTTGAGTCATCAAACTTGATTCTTTGAATTGACTTTACCAAGAGTAATGAGTGGGTTGGTATCAAACTCCTCTCACATAGAAAGTTTCATATTTGTTTAGTTTAACTAAACTGGGCATAGAAAGTTTTAGATTTGGCATCAAAATCCTCTCACATAGAAAGTTTTAGATTTGTTTGGTTTAATAGAGCTTTTATTGAAACCTTACATGACCATGAGACTCTTCAACTGCTAATTGTTGGAATTTGAAAAAACTCAATGGCTGTCCATTCATCTTTTGTTGACAACTATTTGTTTTGACTTCAATGAAAAACACTTTATGTGGTAAACACATTGTGTTTTCAACACCATTGACAACCATCCGGTGATTCTATCTTTCCATCATGATGTCACCATATTTCCATGAATAATATTGAAATACACTTTTCACATTATCTCCATAGTGTCATGAACAAATTTGAAACACACAAACACTACCCAAGAGTTGTCACCCTCATAAGGTGGTATAGCTAGTGAAGGCATTCTGAACATCTCACAAACAACACTCTGAGATAACACCTTTTGGCATCAATGACAAACATGGCTAATCTAAAAACATCAACATTATATCCTACATTGTTATTTGTTTTGATAAATTGAAATCGTTGATGCTGCCAAGCACAACCATATTGTGCCAAGTGCCTTTTTATCAAGGACCCTTCATCTATCATATTTGTTAGCTTTTTTTTATTGTCCACCAAATGATAAGAAAAGATCATTCTAATATAGATAATCTTCAGGGTATACATTAGCATGGATTTCTATTCTTCACTCTAACCTTTGGTAGGTCATACCTCATCTTCAAGGAAACTTCTATTGATAGATTACTAGGGGCTGGAAGCATAGGAGTATGTTGTGAAATTCCATTCTCTATTCCTTGCCTCATAGCCAGCTTCTTTGCCACCTTTGCAGTATATTGAGTGTTAAATGTACTAATTTGACCATGGTTGTGTCTGATGATCTCCTTATTTGCAATTTTCCATACAATTATTCCTACTCTTGAATCATGGGTGGCTTTTACTCAATCAAGTAATACTCAGTGGAAACTAAGGCATCCTAAAACATTAAGTATAATGATATCATACAGTGATTAAACCTGAAGCTAAAAAATTTATTGAATGAAAAATGGGGCTTCATCAAATTATATTCAATAGAAACTAGGATATCCTAAAATATTAGAAATAGGAGAATAAATAAAAGGTGATCAAGGAACATGAGGACTTCTCTAATAACATCTATCTCATCTAACTATTTAAAACATAGCATATGCTATACTTAGAATGTTCTATTTAAACTAAACCATTTTATAACTATTTTATTTTTCCCTCCATCTATAATGAAAGGATAAAGAAATTAGTCTCATTATTCCATTGGTAAATGTTGTAACAATAGCAAGCAACGAATGATGATAATGGAAATTTAAGTGCATCCATCAAGGACATGCTTGTTTAAACATCTAGTATTTTTATTGACAACATTTGTTTTAGATCTAAAAATGTGAAATTCGTGGTTATATAATCTACATGCAGAGACTCAGGGAATGCAACCAATGCTTAGGAGTTGGTAAGAATGTAAACCCTCTCTTATTTTAAATGCCAATGAATTAATTATTGTTTTCTATGCATAATTTTACACTTGAAAAAAATGAAAGGTCTTCTTTCCTTTCAATCTGTTCACAATAGAATAATTTTAGCTCAGGTACATTGTTATTTTGTATCTTTGAGTACATAAAATCTAGGGCAAAACAATTTTTTTTTTTAGCTATGACTATTGAAAGATTCAATATGTATGAAGAGTTTTTTACTTAAAAACACAAAAGCTATTCTATTTCAATGATTCTCTATATATTATAACATGAAATGTTTTTGCATTTGACTATGAGCTTGTTTCATAAATAGTCAAGGTTAACTCCATTAACTACCATAAAAAATTTATAGCAAAGAAGAGAATTTATCTTAATATCTTTAAAATGGATCATAAAAAATGATTCAACATTAATTCTCCAACATGATGTTATAGAATGATGCACTGGCAAAGCACAAGAATGCAAAAAAAATATTTAGTAATTTTTTATGTTTTTGTTATTTCCTTTGACACTTGACAAATTATATATCTACAGTGCTTCTAACAACATCAACACATGATGATAACAACAACAGGAAACTTTTGATGATAATAGAAATTTAAGTGCATCCATCAAGGACATGCTCATTTAACATGCTTGTTTAGCCATCTTAGTAAAAAATCAAGTGCATCCATGGGTATTAATTTTTTTGTTAGAACTATTTAAGGAAAAATATCATTTAAGAATGGTTTTATATGACAGGTTGTAGATCATCATAGTTTTGACACCAAAACTTTATATCAAAGTATTTGCAACTTGGTAGATGAAAAGGTGCTGGATGTAAAGACACTTATCCAATGAGTATTGACTATACCTTCTTAATTATATGTTTTAGTGCACTACATTTTTCTGGTATGATTTCTTTATTATTAGATGTTGACAGAGTTTCATGGGTTTAGAAGGAAGCATTCATAAATATCAATGGGTGGTACAAGTGAGTGTTGAAATTTTTTAAAGGAATCACAAGGATGAATTACTAGATGTTCTAGAGATTGATGTATATATTGTATATAAAGACTTATTTTATCTAGTTTTCATGAAAAAGTAAAAGCAACAAGGACACTCAAAGTTATTTTGGAGTACTACCTAAATATTTAGGAGCTTATAGTGTCTTGAATTTCTTCTTTGTTGGACCTTTTTTGAATGTTATGTAATTATTTCTTGTAGTCCATAACATTTAACTAGACCTTGGTGAATTTGTGGTAGCTCAAAAAGCACCACTTAGCCTTCTTGAAAAAAATTTATGCCTAACAAAGAATAGAATTCATCAAGAACAAGAAATAACTCTTTGAATGCATGGTCACCAAATTTAACTCAATGCATTCTAGCTTTAACAAGAGCACCTCTTGCAACAAAATTTCCCATCACAACTCAATGCTTGGAGCTCAAGTTGCAAAGCATATATTTGAAATTGATCTGAAAGACGATGTATCACACGTGATACTAGCTAATATCTATGCTACAGTAAGGAAATGGGATGAAGTAGCAAAAGTGAGGAAACTTATTAGAGATAATGGGGTTAGAAAGGAAGTAGGATGCAGTTGGGTTGAAGTGAAAAAGAAGGTTCATTTCTTCATGGTTGGAAACCCCTTGAACCCATAGATGGAGGAAATATATGTCAAGTTGGAAAAATTGACAGAAGAAATGAAGAAGGAAGGGTACTTGCTTGATAGAAACTATGTGCTTCATAAAGTTGAGATGGATGAAAAGGAACAATATCTTGCTTGCCATAGTGAAAAGCTAGCAATTTCTTTTGGGCTCATAAACACCCCGACTCGTACACGCCTGAAAATAATGAAAAACCTTCGCGTGTGCAGTGATTGCCATACTACTATTAAGTTTATGTGCAATATTGTTAAGTGAGAAATTGTATTGAGGGACAGTAACTAGTTTCATCACTTCAAGGATGAGATCTATTCTTGTGGTGATTATTGGTGATGCTAGTGGAGAAACAACTACAGGCAGGCTCTTCATGCTTTGGTAGGCAGCAAGCTATTTTAGTATGTGTTATGTGATCATACCATGAAGACATTAACTATGAACATACATGCTAGCAGCCAATACTATGAACATTATCAAAGTTCAAGGGCTAAAATGGGGCTAATAACAAATTTTAATTTGATTGCAAGTCTACTGAAGAGTGTGAATTTTCTAAACTACGTGAGGCTTGCTACCAATGACAAATGTATATGAGTTATGGCCATTTGAACTAGTTCACATAGTGGGCATTAATTATTAGCCAATCTATAAGTGTAGAGCTGTATTCCTTAAACACATTATGTTCATTTATTATTGGCTTTCTTTGAATTATAAGACATTTAGTTTTTCATATGTGTCCATATCCTTGAAATTTAAAATTGGTTTCCTTCTGGAAGAGAAGAATATGTAAAAACATAGTCCTAAATTTAAATGTCAATAGAATCAATTAAACATATCGAGGACTAAAAAATTCTTTGTTTTGTATCTTCTCTTTTTGAGGGGATTCTGCAATGAAATTTTAGATTAGAAGAAGACTAAGAAACAAAAAAAATTATATATAATCCTCAAAATTTAATATCAAGAGACTGGGTAGGAAATTACAAAAGTGTACATACACACAGAGAACATAATGTAAATCAGCAAAAAATATCAAACTTCCTATCAGTAAGTTAGTCCACAAAATCAAAGGTTGAAGCATCCCATTAGCGGCTATCTAACCAAGCAGCTAAAATAGACGACTCAACTAACACACATGGCAGACCAATAGAAATGGAAATGAACTATTATTGATTCATAAAAAAATAGATCCATTAGCTTGATATATGCTAGCAATTGCTATTTAACTAAAAATAGGTTCGACAGATCTTAATATCCTCATCCAACTTCTATTCTCCAATTGCTAATAGATGTTTTCCACCTCTATTGTTCATTGTCCTCAAATGATAATAGAATCCTTTTTATATAGATGATATAAACTGGTGTGCATTGAATGAAACCATTACTAGAGGCAAATATGACAAGGAATTATGGACATAAAATTAAATTATATGGACATTGGTTGGTCGTAGAACCAAGCATACTTCCATATATAGTGTGTAGGTTGGTTAGTAATACATGGAATCATTATTTATAATATGGTTCAAGCAAGGAGTCTAAAAAATTCAAATGTGATTCTATACATAACCCATCTCAAAACCTATAATAAAGTAGGTAACAGTACAAATCACTACAACATTTAATAGTTGTAGCAATCTCAAAACAAGGTAGTATTAGGCCATCATCAACCCAATACTAGTCTAGTTAAGCTCCTTGAGATAGAGAACACATATGATAAATGTGGTGCTAAATATTATATAAAAGATGGATGAAATGTTCCCTGCCACTTAGTGGAGCTTTTATTTCAAAATTGTAGTAAGAGATTTTCAATATTAGCTATCAAAAACTTATTGCAAGTTGAATATGCCTATTGTTAGAGACATAAAACTTTATACAATGATAAGTGTGGTGAGATGTGATGCCACAAACATGACACATATGACTACAAATGATCTAGGAATAGTGGCCAATACATAATAGGATCCTGATGGATTGTTCAAAATGCTGATCTTGATGGTATCTATAGACCATTCAATTGAACTATGTATTTGTTGTAGCCTTTCTCCAAGAGGAGGATTCACTTGAACTATTCATCTAGGATTCCACATTTTGCATGCATGTCTACCAGGGCAGTTGCAACTTAAACAAATATATTCTCTCAATATATCTATTTTGTGCATATCCAAAAACCATGACTTTTGATGACCACATTACATTTAGGCATCCTGTCAAATAGTTCACATGACTTATCTATGCTTCCATTTTGCAAGCATGTCTCCCAAGGAAAATGCTACTACTTCATCTACATATTCTGACAAAATCTTTTATGCTTTGATGGATGCCTATAGATTATCCCAAAGCTCTCATTTAGCAGTTATCAGATGATCAATCAAGAGGAAATAATTGAGAGCTCAGAGTGACACAATTTTGAGATGATCATATGAAATAAAATGGGCGTGTGAGTAGAAAGAAACTAGAAAGACATTGTGTTCAGCTGAAGGCATCATAGGTTGTTAATTGCAGCATTTGGGCCTAGAACACAAGTTATAGCCAGATCATTTGGGATGTAGCCCTCAAAACTGTGTTGGTTGCAATTGAGATGTTCAATTCATTAAATGCATTGTTGGAAGATGGAAGCCTTCTTGCCATGCTGATGTACTATATTTTTTTAATAGGTGAGACATGTGATTCTATAGTCACATATTCAGCCCAAGCATGTAATGAGGAAGACACACAAGCTCCTAGTGATAGAGGTACAACATCTTCCTCAACATCTTAATATGGCAGCTTGCTTTAGCTCTAACTGGTCTGTTACATAGCTTCCACCTGGTCGGAGATAGATCTGCCAAAGTTTGAGGTAAATTTTCTAATCAGTTTAGATTGGAATAATATAAAATCCTTGACATTTATTTATATGGAACCTATTGGTAGAACATAAACTATTCTCTAGATTACATTTTTTACACATAGAATAGTAAAATAAAACTTGATGGTGCAAAGAAAAATGGGAAAAATAGTAAAGAGTTTTTCTTGCTAAATAGATGATTTTAGCTGGAAGATGGCCAATTTTAACATTAATCTTATGCAATTTTAATGTGATTGATATCCTTCTATAAGATGCTTGTTGTTCTAATCACTGGATTTGAGTGAATGTGTTGCACCATCTAACAAACTTTTTCTTGATGTTGCATATAAACTTCACCAATAAGTAAATGTGTTCAACATTTTTCAAGACCTTGGCACTTGAGCTACAATATCCATTGTAAGTGTTTCAAGTGCTTGTACCATAAATTTTTATCCATTCAATTACATGTCATGTGTTTCTGTAGGGATCAAGACTAGTTTAAGCCTTCATTAGGAGAACATGTTCATTTCAAAGGATCAAATGCCGACAATGTTCACGTTTTAGGTATCAGTTATGATTTCTTTCTACTCTCTTTTACATTGATTAATGATATAAATCATTTTTAGGATTGATATGATTTACATTTTTGTTTTAGGAAGACTTTTGTATCAACATTTCAGAAGATATTTCATAATCTATCTTCTACATTAACTAATATCACATGTCAATTGAGCCTCTATAGTTTCTTTTCATCTAGAGACAATTCTAACACTTTGTGAACATTATGTTATGGCAGAAGAAAATAGCAAGGACACTCTTGGGATCATCTACAAGGAGCCATGGGGATAATTCAAAGTAATATCCTTCTCCAAGTAAAAATAACGAAGTCAGTAAAAGAGATGAAGCTTCCTTCCAAGGGGTCAAAACACCTTCCACACCATGTGAATCACACAACTTCTCAACATCAAGGTCTTCCACATACCAGTCAAATGAAACTGATCTATCTAAGCTTGTTGATATGGACTATGGTAAAGTGTATGATATGTAAGTGTATGATGGAATAGAGCAAATCTAGAGCACCACTATAACTTATAATATAGAGGGATGGTGATAGTAGTTAGTTGGAGGTCGGTTCTGACATTTCATCCATCCCTTTTTGGGCACATGATGATAATTTTATTTGGTGGTTGTTGTTGAGCAACATAATAGTTCTATTCACGTTATATATCAAGTAAATAAATGGCTTGACATTACTTAAAATTTTCATGCTATCCATTTCTTTATATAACCAAAAGGCTTGAAATGTGGCAAAATGTTCCCCATTAAATGGGGACAATGCCTGTGAAAATTAACTAAACTTAGTTGAATTGTGCAATAATAAGTCATGTTATGTGTACCCCATATGTTCAAAACATGAAAATAAGTCTTTTTATCATATGTTTTATCTTTTGGTGGGCCTTGTCAGCCATGGACTGCCTTCATACAATGCACATGATTTGTCTCAATAATATAACTAATTATATATTCTTTATATTAGTTACTGTCGATTTTTTTTCAGGCATTCTATAAAATAGTTCACATGCCTTGCATATGATATGACATTTTGCATGCATCCTGCACTCTCTCTCATCCAGCTGATGATGGATTACCTAGAGTGATTTGAAACCATGATGCTAAAAAACACACAATCAAATCCAAAATGAACTTGCACTACAAATGGATTGTGGAAATATGATATTGGTAATTTTGCATGCATGTCTCTTAGGACAATCACAACTTAAACATATATTTGTCTTGCTAGACATATATGCAAAATTAACAATATCAGATTTCCACAATCCATTTGTAGTGCAAGTTCATTTTGGATTTGATTGTGTGTATTTTTTAGAATCATATTTTCAAATCACTCTACGTAATCCATCATCAGCTAGATGAGAGAGTGCAGGATGCATGCAAAATGTCATATCATACGTAAAGCATGTGAACTATTTTATAGCATGCCTGAAATTTTTTTTACACCTAGCCACTGGTCGAAATTTCCACCAATGCCTAGATTTTTTTCCACCTTTGTTGGTGGAAATTTCTACTTTCATTGGTTGAAACTTTCTACCTTCATTGGTCAAAATTTCCACCAATGCCTGGGTTTTTTCCTACCTTTGTTGGTGGAAATTTCTACCTTCATTGGTCAAAACTTTCTACCTTCATTGCTCAAAATTTCCACCAATGCCTGGGTTTTTTTCTACCTTTGTTGGTGTCAATTTCTACCTTCATTGGTCAAAACTTTCTACCTTTATTGGTCAAAATTTCCACCAACGCCTGATTTTTTTCCTAACTTTGTTGGTCAAAATTTCTACCTTCATAGGTCAAAACTTTCTACATTCATTGGTCAAAATTTCCACCAACGCCTGAATTTTTTCCTACCTTTGTTGGTCAAAATTTCTACCTTCATTGGTCAAAATTTCCACCAAGGCCTGAATGTTGTACTACCTTTGTTGGTCAAAATTTCTACCTTGATTGGTGAAAACTTTGACCAATTCTTGATTGAACTTGGACAATGGCTCTGGAAGGTTTTCGACCAATGGATTAGTCAAAATTTTTACCAACTAGTATGTTGGTCAAAATTTTGATGAGAAAAATTTTGACCAATGGGTTGGTTGAATTTGGTCAAAATTTGGTTGAAAAATGGGTCAAAATTTTGACTAATAAAGGGCAAAAAATGAACCCAAATGTACTAGTGAGCGACATGGAATTCTCATAGTCCTCCTAGACATGCAAAGATACTAGAGGTGAAATGTTAGGCTATAAGTCCAGAGGATTTTCCATCTCACTTCAGCCATGTTTCTACCTTCTTGTAGAATAGCTACTTCTCTTTGGAGGACAAAGATGATATGGAAGAGTTCTCATGAAATTCCTATAATGGAATGTTCAAGGTCTCATAGACCTCCCTAGAAAGTACTATGTTTGGGATGTCCATCATAGACTTGGTAATTTAGATTTTCTCTATCTACAAGAAGTTAAAATTTTTGGTTTCATGCTTTCTTCGGCATGCTATATAATTTGAGAGGATGATGTGATGTTTTATTCCCAGCACGAAGCTAGCCAAGGTGGTGTAGTTACTCTCCTGTCACCTTTCCTTTATTCTGCTATTATTTCACACGGTTCTAACCCCACACATAGAATTATTTGGCTTTTGCTTTTCATTAACAATCATTCTTTTGGAGTCATTACTGTTTATGCTTCCAATGATGCTATGGAAAGATCCTAGATGTGAGCTTGGCTGGCTGTCAACTTGCCTCTAGATACTTGGGTTATGTGTAGGGACTTTAATATAGTTGATGTGGCCTCTGACAAAGATGAAATTCTACCTTTACACTAGATAGTTGGGGAAAGAAAAGCCTGGTATTACATGCATAATAAATTGGGCCTTTTTGATCCCAATACCAACCACCACCAAGCTAGTGGGGTTTGGCACACTTGGTCCAACTTTTGAGCTAGCTTTGACCGCATATTAAAATGCCCTGATTGTGCGATGATCATTGCACAATCTTTTTTCTCTTTTTTTTCATTTCCCTACTAGATGTGATGTTATTTGACAACTACGCCATTCATTTTGTCATTTCTTGGCAAACAACTGTACCAAAGGTGGCCAAGTCTCAGTTCTTCCTCAACATGTCTCTGCTGATGCATGCTTCAACCATTTTGCACATCCCATGTTTTTGGAACTTGGAGCCATGTCCACATTCTCAAAGGGGATGGATTCAATGGTGGAATGATGCCATTACCAGAACTACTCAATTCCTGCACATTTATGAATGATAATTGGCTATGTTTCATAAATGGTCATATGAAGCCAGCACACTTGCCCTCAAAAAAGCCTTTGAGACACTCACCTTCAATCCCTTAGATGTGGACATACAAATTCAGCTTGCCAAGCTTCACCATGACAAAAAAATTGCTGATTATTATGCTGCTCATGGAGCCCAAATCAAAGCCCGTCTCCACTGGTTGGAGGTTGGTGACAAAGTCTTGAAGGAGTTTTTTTAGGCTCTTTGTGCTTGTCATACCAATGTTGGGATTAAAAAAACCAAACAAAGAAATGTTTTTCTATCTAGTCTCCTCACCATCCTGCAAGCATTTTTTCATCACTATGAGAATCTTTTTGCTTCACAAGGAAATTTGGTTTCCTGGGAGGAAGCTCTCAGAAAGTATATTTCTATTACTCCAAACTATCTAGTAGCTGAGCAACATGCTTTCTATGAGAAACTTATTTCCCTTAGAGACCTTAAAGAGGTGGTCTACTCCATGGTAGATGAAAAGTCCCCTAGGTGTGATGGGTTTCCTTGTGAATTCTACAAACACCTCTGGGAGCATATAGGTCCTGATCTACACAAAGTCTATCTTTAAGCCTATCACTCTAAAAGCTTAGGAGCCATTATAAACAAAGGAAATATGTAATTGGAGACCCATTACCCTTCTAAATGTGTCATATAAGATCATTTTTAAGGGCACTCTCTCTCAAAATTAGGTACATGTTTCCCTTAATTGTGTGACTAGAGAAAATTGGATTCATCAAGTCTAGATATATTCTTGATAACATGATTGCTATCTAGGAGGGAATGGAATGGGCTCACAAGTCCAACCAGAAGGCCATCCTTTTAAATATAGATTTTGCTAAAGCCTATGATCACATTGAATGGCCCTTCATCTTGGCTATGCTCTAGGCTCTAGGTTTTGGCCCCAACTTCCTCCAGTCCATGGAGATGCTCTCTGGGGATGTAATGCTTGCATTACCATCAACAATTTGAAATCTAAGGCTTTTGGACTTTTTTGTTCCATCAGACAAGGTTGTTTGCTAGCTCTTGCACTTTATGTCCTTGCTGCAGAAGGTTTTGGATATTTACTTGTGCATTCTGTGTTCTTAGGACTAGTTTTTGGCATTTCCTTGCCTAAATCATCCTCCCAATTAGTCAATGGACACTTTGTTGATGATTCTTTTCTCACTCTTGTAGAGGATGAAGAAAACATCAATAATGCTTTAAGTTGTCTGGACTCCTTTTGTCAAGCATCTAGTTCTGCAATTCAATGGCATAAAACACTCTACTTCTACCAGTCATTTTTGCCAGCTCCACCTTGGCTCAGCTAGTTTGAGTGGAAATGGGTTGCGCACAATGAAATTTTCCACTTTCTTGGCATTCCTTTTGCATTCTAGGCATTGCCTATGGAACTTTGGAATGTTGTGCTAGCCAAGATTAGCAAAAAGCTTGACTACTGGATCACAAAGCTACTCTCCCTCATGGGAAAATTCCAATTTTTTTCTAAGATTCTTGCGGCCACTCATGTGTATTAATCCTCCTGCTAGGCTCCATCCAAAGGTTCTTACATGAAGCTGGAAAGATTGCTTAGGGATTTTCTCTGGGCCTCTGGTTTTGATCACCATGGCTTTCATAGAGTGGCTTGGGATTTTTGTTGTCTCCAAAAAGAGTCTGGTGGTCTTGGCTTGCTTTCCACTCAGAAATAAGGCCTTTCTCTTTGTGCAAAATGGATTATTAGGGCTATCTCAGGAAATGAAGCTTGGAAGATTATGCTTCAACACTACATTTCTTCTAGCTTTCTTGTCAATAGGCCTGCTTGGAAGGGGATTGGTTTCAAAACCCTTCTCATTATGTGTGAGCCCATGGTCATTCAGGGCTCATTCATCATCAAGAGTATTTGGAAAGCCTGGGAGGTTGTTAAGCCCTAACTTTGATGGGCTAGATATGAACTCTACAAAGGCCTCTCCTTGAATCAGCAGAAAATTTGGTGGTCTCCCTTGTTTTCCATTCAGGGTACTCCCCTCACCAAGACTCAAGGGGCTAGTGCTCTGCATTTTTTCAAATGTGGCATCAAAACTCCTAAGGACCTCTTTTCATGGGTCACCATGAGTGTTAGGACCTAGGAAGATATGCAAGTATAGTACCACCTTGTCCATTCAGATTGGCAGACTTTTGACCTTTTGTTTTCTTCCATCCCTATTCACTTAGTTCATAAAGTGGGGATTCAGTCTGTTCACCCTTGGTGGCTTGATTGGAAGTGGTATATTGCTACTCCTTTTTCTAATTACAAGCCAAGTTTGGGTTACAGATGGCTTTTGCCTCATCTTCCCATGGTGGATACACTAAACCATAGATGCCATTTGCAATCTTCTCTTTCTCAATAGAGGAAACACTTTGGTACCATATGGAATGCTATAATTGAGCCCAAGATTGTGTATGTTTCTTGGTGTTTGGCCTTCCAAGGTCTTCCCCAGGGGCATCAGCTCAAATACATCAGGGTTCCTAATCCTAGATGCCTCTTTTATGGACAACCAAAGTCTTTCTTGCATATTTTTTGGTTTTGCAAGCATACTTAGAATTATTGGCACTAGATTCATGATTTTTTAAACCCATTCAGATCTCACTCTTTCTCTTGGAACATGATTTTACTTGGTGACTCTCCCAGACTTCCTTAGAAGTTCACTCAGATTTGGCATACCTTTAGGCTAGAGATCCTATTTTCTCTGTGGAAAGATAGGAATGTTGTTCTTTTCACACATTTTTTTTGGATGCTAACATTGGTATGTATACTAAGGCATGTATTCGTAATAATGTAATTATGCCGATTCAGGTGCAAACTAAAAAAGTTGCACTCAAAGTAGCTCACTTGCAAGAGCTACTCAATCACTAGAGAAATGCTCCTTGTACTATCACCAAAGTTCCTCTTGATTTCTTAGTAGAGACCTTGACGCCCTGTAGCCACCATCCTCGATGCCACTCCTCCGGCTGCCACTTGCACAACCTGTGCTCCCAAGCTTCCCACCACCTCTCTCCCAATAGTGGTGATGGTAGATGGAGGCATTACTTAGCTTCCCCACCTTGTGGTGGTACTGATTGGTCCCTGGCTCCTCCTCCTAGTTCTCCTCGTGCACACTCTGGGAGTGGCCTTGCCTAGACCTGGCAATTTCTCCTCCATAGCTAAAGGTTAAAGATGTAGAGGTTTCCACTATTGCTACTACTACTGATGATGGCTAGAATATTCCTATCCTGCCTCCCAATCCTAAAGATGATTGGGGTTTCCAAGACAAAGATGATTCACTGCCCTCAGCTGGCACTGCTTTGGTAGCCTGAGGTTGCCTTATAGGTTTTTTTTTTGATGAATAGTTTTTGTTTCAAACTGTGGCCATGTTTTTAGTCTAGCTTCAACTGTGTGAACTCTTTTGTGGGGTGATCTTGTATCCCCTAGCCCTTTTTTTGTGAATTATAAACTGAGTATATTTTATTAATGGAAAAGGTCACTATTCATAAAAAAAACAAAAAGAGAAGTGACTTGTCAATTTACTAATATTACCACATGTATGTACTTGTTAAGACTAGCTTGAAAAAGGAAAGTAAGAGTATTGCATAGGAAATTAAAAAATATAAAGGAATATGGAGTATCTTAAATATATTATAGATGAGTTAACTATAATATAGATGAGTCAAATATGAGCAAATATTCAAGAAGGAAAAGTAACTCAAAATTTTGAAATTTTATTTGATTGACATGGTTCATTTTTGAGAGAATATATTGAAAAGTTTCAAAGTAAAATATATTCTTTATGATTCTATATTTGTGTCATGTTTTCCTTGCCTTCTATATATATATATATATATATATATATATATATATATATATATAAGAATGTTTAAGAGGAAGTAAGATTATTTTAAGCATTTATTGAATAACAATATTATTTGTTTAAATTGATTTTGAAAAAGAATTTTTGATAACATTGATTTAGGTATAATGATTATTTAAATGCTAGGAATTTATGCATAAGATATATTTTCACATTCAATTAAGTTTTAGTTTATTTAGTTAAAAATTAGTATGCTTACTAAACTATTATTTGAAATGGTTCTAATTCATTTTTCAATTTTATGTAAGTAGTATCTGTTTGCTAATATAAAGTTGTGTTAATGAGCTCTACAAATATGGGATATTCAAGTTTTACTTCTTAAATGTCTTCTCAATCATTTTCTTCGCCAATGATAATTTGCTAAGTTTCTTTTTTAAACTCTTTCAATCTTAGAAACATATGTATGTGAAAATGGGGGTCAACTTTTCTAGTCCATTATTTCATGCTCTCATTTTTTGAGATTATATCATTTTTATCAAGCACTTTTAAAATAAGTTTCTTTTTATCAAGTTTTTCTTTAAAATAAATAAATTAAGTTAAACAATTGTAATTTTTTAATAAGGAAAATTTTCATAAGAAACAAGATTACTTTCATTAAACAAAGGGGGTAAATCTTTTTTTATTCCTAGTCCTCTCTTTAAGCTTCTCATTTATTACTATGTCTGATTTTGTTCTTGATCCTTAGGTATGTTTTGTCAAGTATATAAGGGTTAACACATATATTCTAAGATAAATATACAAGTTGTGGTGACTATGATGACTGGTAACTTGTGCGTGAGTATATTTTTACAAATGTTTCATTAACAAAATAAATTAAGTATCCATTTCACCCTCAATAGAGTTTCTACTAGATATTCATACATTTATATATTGTTCATTGTTTTTCCTCTTGAAGTATTTAGGATTATGAGTTATCGTAGATAATCTCCTTCAATTTCTTCTATGCTTTACTATTTTGCACACAGGTGCAGTTTAATGTTTTCATAGCATCATTTTATGCCCATGTTGGCACTTTATGGTTACCATCGATTTATATGAAGTTTATTGTATCTTTTTGTAAGTTGAATAGGGAGCCATTTTTTCTCAAGGTTAACTATGAAGGCCCCCTTGGTTATATCTTACTCATATCATGAAGGTCCCCTTAGTATAATTGATACATAGTTGCCTTGTTTGGCCTGTGGAGTATCCCTCCATCTTATGATGGTGTGCACTTACTTTATATAGAGATTTCATCCATTTGGTTATATTTCTTCCAATTTGAAAGATGATATTTATATTGATTTTCTCTCCATTTTGATCTATTTGTTCTACTTTGAAAGGATGATCTTTATATGGAGTTTCCCTCCATTTGATTCTATTTATTCCACTTTTAAAGATGGTATTTTTATGGAGTTTTTATCCATTTTGGTCTATTTAAGAGGATGTTATTCTTGGAGTTTCCCTCCAATTCCAATTGATTTGTCCCATCTTGAAGGAACTATGCTCTTATTTGAAGGCAATATGTTGTTAATACTTCCCTTTGGTACCTTGTGGAAAATATGTTGGAAAATGTTTATATATATATGCTAATGTTAATGTGATAAACATATCTCTCAAATTTCTTTATTTAATATACTAATGTGATAATTTTCTTCATACTTCATTGCTTAGATTGTGAGTCATGCAAGTTCTAGATTAGCTATCCATTAACTTGTAGTGAGATGACTCATTAGTGGATTGTCTATATCCACATGATTGATGCATTGTTGATGTAGGTTTCATTAGTTGGCCTTGTCTATGGTCATTTGTTCCTTAATATATTCTTTTCATGATAGCATCAATCAATACTTTAATATCTAAATTGATATTCTTTTTATATTTTGACCATATGATTTATCTTGATGTCAAGTCAACTCCATTACTTTGTGGTGAAGGTCACATGTTCATCTATCCCTCTATTCCAATTTTTCTCTATGAGAGTTTTGTTATCCTTATAACATTTCAAAAGGATTGCTAACTTGCATATAAGATGAAATTCTCCTTGTGGATAGTTGCCTTGTTTCTTGTTTCTATTTTTTTAATGTAATCCATCAACATACATACAAGATATTATTTTTTGTTGTACATATACAATGCACCATGAATCCACTTGAAGAATATGACACATTCAAAGGACCTATCTACTTCTCTTGGCTCTACAAAAATATACCCACACTAACAAGAGACCTCTTGCACAATTGAAGACATTTCAAAGATCAAATTGTGCTTTTTGTAAATTGGGTTGTATACCCTTCTTGTAATATCCCCAAGTAAATATTAAAGGTAGGTGTTAGAATTAGTAATGTTTCCTTAGTTGTATTTATTAAATGGGATAAACCAAGGTATCCCTTATGTATTTTTTCCTCTTGTCCATGTGTGAGGACAAGTCATATTTTGTAATTTCTTTATTTAGGAATATAGTATATTCCCCATTAAGAGGATTACGACACTTGTTATGGACACATTTATGAATGTGGTAATCATTCACATAGGAGTTACTAAATAACTCCTCTTCTCATCTCTATATAAGTGATGTTTCTCTCTCATTATCTACACACAAACTCTCTATGCAATTTATGTAATGAGCCAATGGCTCCATCTCTCTCTTCCTCTCTCTTTCATTCTTTAGGATTTTTCCTCATTCATATTATACACAAGGGTTTTTTTTTTTCTTTCCCATTTTAAAATCTCTGTCTCCTCTTGTTAATTCATTGTTTGGTGTTCCTTCTTGTTGATTATTCCATGCTCTCTTGGATTTATTTAATTTAATTTTTTTCTTAATCTTCTTACAAGAACTCATGGATGAGATAGGGGCTTCTACTTCTTGGTCATTTTTCTAGGTAAGGATTCTAAAAATGATATGCTCTAAAGCATAACAATACATAATAAATTCCTTGTAATTTCGGATTATTAACTTAGGAGCATTGGCTATGGCTGATTTGATTTTATTGAAATCATTTTCACCCTTCATCATTCCATATTTAATATTATTTTTTACTCATCATGTCTACAATATGCTTGGTTATTTCTAAAATTCAGGGACAAAGGCTCTTAAGAAATTTATCTATTTGAAGAAGGATCTAACCCCATTTCTTTTAGCTAGAAGGTTTAACTGTTGAATGACCTTTAGCCTATTTGAGTCCATTTTGATTCCTTTCAAGAAAATATGCCCTAGGAGATTGCCTTTCTCAGTGGAAAAGATGGACTTCTTTGGATTAAGGGAGATATTATGTTCTTTGCATATTTTTAAGACTACTCACAAATCTCTCAAATGATGTTTTCTTCATCCCAAGAACACAGTGAGGTCATCCAAATATACTACTATGATTTTGTTTCTCAAATCCTTGAATGATGAATTCATGGCCCTTTGGATAGTTTGTCCTGCACTAATCAAACTAAACGATATCATATTGTAAGTATAGGTTCCCCAAGGGGTTATGAAAGATATTTTGTGTTGATCTTCTTCAACCATGCTTATTTGAATACAACCAAAAAATTTGTCCAACATAGACATCATTTTAGAGCTAGTTACAACTTGAAGGCAGTGTTCCATGACTAGTAGGGCGTAGTTATCTTTAAGACTAGCTTGATTCAAATTTTGAAAATCTATGCAAGCTCTGATCTCACCATTCCTTTTCCTTACAGGCACAATGTTGACTACCCAATTTGAATGATGAATTGGATAGAAAATCCTTTGTTTAAGCCTCTTATCCACTTCTTTCATAATGACCTCACAGACTTTAGGGTTAAAGTTTCTCATTGTCTATCTGAAAGGAACAACATCTAGCTTTAGAGGAATGTGTCTGAAATGACCATTTCTAAAATTCTTTAGTTCTTTGTTAGTGAAAGCACAAACTTGTGTCACCCTTTTTTAAAGGAAAAGGCTAACAAAAGTATAATTGTTCACAATCAATGACATAAAATTGGTATTATTATTTTAAATTTGAAAATGAAGTAAAATAATTAAATGTGTAGAAATGGATGAATTTTAGGATTATAATTTTAAATATTATTTGGAATAAGAATTGATACATTTTCCTAATTTAAAAAAAAACATTTTTTGAGCTACTAAAAAAGGCTAAAAATCAGGGGTCTAGTTCCCACCACAAAATTATAGGGAAATAAACTTATTTCCTTTTGATCTCAGACTATGTTATAGATAACATATATAGCTAGAATAATCAAAAATAAAAATCAGCTTTAGACCTATATTTTTGCATTTATAATGATTCAATTTTCAACTCACCTAAAACCAATTGTTTTCATCTCCCATCACATTTTTCAAAACAAATCTATTCTAACCAAGAGAAAAAATATACATTGTAGAAGAGGATTCTCTCCTCTAGAACATCATATAATTTAAAGATTTTTTTGATATGATTTAATATATATTTTCTTCTTTCTCAAAACTAACAATTTTTTAGTGTTAAAATATGTGCTTGTAGATTTTTTTAATTAAAATATATGATATCTAATGAAAACTCTATAAAATCTATATGAGAATATTCTTGACTCTAAGCTCTATAAAATGGTGTTTATATGTTACTAAAAAAAATCATAAAAAATAGTAAGAGTTATTGAAATGCCACTGTTCTGAAATTATTTTATTTCTTTAGTAATTGGATATAAACTAGTATAAAACATGCATTTAATAGCCATTTCTAATTGGAAAAGAGTGATACCATATATAACTTAGCTAGAATAAATTTATCTAGATCATGTGTTTTAACAAAATTGATTTTTAGATAGAAATACTCATATTTAGTCATTTTAATAAATCAACTTGAAAGTTGACACAACTTTGTACTTTGCCCCTCATGCCCCTAGGAAAATACATCCCTATACCCCAACAATAGATCTTTAAGCTTATCCTTCTCGTATGGAGAGAAATTTCTACCAACCATGATCCATCTTGGTTCATGCTCTATTCCAACATTGACTTTATCATATTCTTTCACAACATCAGGATAATATAGAGTCCATGCATGCAAACTATCTTCTCTATTTGATAATTATTTTTTGAATGAATTCAGACCTTTAGGATTTATTTCCCCTTTAGTTGGATCACATCTTGATCATCACTTGTTCCTAAACACATTTCTTTACTAGAATTATCTAAACCTTCAAAATATAGGTCAACAAAACAACTCGCACAATTGAGGAATTCTTCAATATATGCATCATTATTAATAATATGCCAATGATTTGGATTATCTAGAATACTCAAAGGATAGATCATTTTGATCCTATAAGTATCTACCTCAAACTTAGGATGAAGCAACAAAAGTGAGGTAGAAACCACTAATGAATTATCCAATGCCTTGAGACTTCTAGGAATGTCTTAAATAGAGAAGGTATCAAAAGAATCAAGCTCATCCCATAAATTGTTTCTATAATGCTTTAGTCTAGCATTTTTCATAGCGTATCTTTTCCTTTGTCGGAAGGAGAAATCAATACCACTCTAACCCCTAAACCTTTACTTGAGACACTTCCATCTAATTCCATTTTCCAAATAGCATGTTCTTCATTTATTAGAGCTATTATAGGTTCTAGTTTCGATTTGTATAGGACCGCATAATTTCCAAACTAACATTCATAGTATAGAATTTCAGCCTTAGGATCGTCTAAGGGAAAAATTTAGTGTACTTAATTTTAGGTTTAGGTTCCAACTTAATTTTGTTCTTTCTAATAGATACAATGGATTTTGATCAATCCATTTTAATTCCCCCCACATACGTCTTTACAAAAAGTTTTACTATGTAGCATTCCATAACTCGCGGGGATATTAACCACTACTATAGTTAACTTAACTCTCTTGTCTGGGCAAGCTGCTAAGATGACTTGAGCATCCTTCACTTGTCCTACTAAGCGGACTTTTTTACCATCCATTGAATAACATTTACAAAAAAATATTGTGAGAGTGAGACCTAAAGCTTTTGTGAAAGATTCAACCATAATATTGTTAGGAGCTCTTGAGTCTATACTACAATTACTCAAATTTCTACCATTAAGAAACAAAGACACATTGAAAGGATTTTATTTACTATCTCTTCCATCTATGTCCAATATATGTGAACCTTCTAAGCTTTGTGGGATATTAGGGGAATCTTCAGAGACAAAGACAAGGGATTGAACTAATGGAGCTACATGTTCTATATGATTGGCTTGTGGGTTTGGTCTAGCATCACCTTTAAAATATCAAACCAATCTATCTAGTTCTATGGGATTATATTTTAAGTAATTAGTATTAGAAATTGTAACTATGGATGTTTTACAAAAATCAATAATGTCAAATCAAGTAGAAGGAGGAGAAGAACTCATATTGTTCCTTTGATTTGACTTAACCTCAATCCCTAATTTTAAATATGGGGGACTCTTGAAGTTATCCTTTGCTTTTGGAGTTATATTTTGAGCATTCCCAGTTGACAAAAAAATGGAAGGTTTATAATTTCTTTTTGAGACAATGCAAGTAGGATCATTAAGAGTGGCTAGAATATCCTTCCTCTCTTTTTCATTTGATTCATATTCCACACAGAAAAAACTAGCAGTTCCATAAAGTCTTGGGTCTTCTTTTAAGGTTTCATCTCTAAGTTTATCCCTTGTGGTGTTTAAGTGTAAATACCTCAACCAATCTAGGCAAGTAGCTCCATTGTGATTAGTAGTTAAATGGAAGGTGCACATTCTTTCTTTCCTTGAAGCAACTTCAATATGAAGATGAGCCTGAGGATATGTCAAGGTCTTCATCTATGGGGTATTATATTGCCTTCACTCAGGATCTTGATGAGGATTTTGATAAGAAGAGTTAGGCCACCATTGTCTTTTAAAGGTCAAACATCATTTACAAACCTTTGAATGATTGGATTGGTAGCGGTTGATGATGATGCATTCTGATGTTGTGCATCATGCTTCCATTTACCATCAGTTATCAATACATCTTCTAATTGAATAGCCAACCTTTGTGCAATAGCTAAGTCTTGGATGACATCCTTCCACAAATGAAAACTTATATTTGACAACATTGAATTAAGAAAAAATCCCTTTTGGTTTTCAAGATTAGGTTTGGAAGCTACAGGGAATTTTTGCACGATCTTGTTAAATCTAGCCATAAACCCTCATATTGGCTAATGCATTTCTTTTTTGAGTTGTTCCAATTGAAGGAGGAGAGTATGTTAAAATCTTTGAGTGTCTTGCACCTGGATTCACAGGTCAACACCATTTCATTATCAGAAGTAATAGATTCTTGAGGCAAATCCGCAACATTATCAACAAGATTTCTAACAAAGAGGCAGGCATCAACATATTTTGTAGGGACATCTAAAATCCCACAAGCAGAATGAAATGAAATTAAGTGATCTTCTATAGATTTCTTGCCATAAGGTGAATGCGCCACATTATTGTGCCAAAAGGATGACACCTTTCTTTTTCAAAATTTCTAATAGGGAACACACATGTTGTGACCTAGGCTTAGGCTTATAGAGCCTGGGCCATAATGTACACGAGCTATGACCTAGACTTAGGCTTGTGGAGAGTAGGCCATAATGCATGCCCACTATAGCGTGTATGTGCTATGGGATTCTCCATAGCACATGCATGCTATAGCATGATCACATAAAATAAAAACCCCTAATCTCTCACTCCCTTCCCCCCTCTCTCTTTCTTTGCATCCTATCCTATACTCTTTCTACCATCCCCTACTCTCTCTCTCTCTCCATCAGTCCCTCCCTCCTTCCCTCTCCATCCCCTTGTCTTCATTTATCCCTCCCTCCTCTACCTACTCAATCCTATCTCTCTCTCTCACCACCACTTCCTCCCTCCTTCCTTGTCTCTCTCTCTCTCTCTCTCTCTCTCTCTCTCTCTCTCTCTCTCTCTCTCTCTCTCTCTCTCTCTCTCTCTCTCTCTCCCCCTCCCTTCATTTCTCTATCCCTCTCATTCTCTCCTATCCTCTACTCTCTCTCTCTCTCTCTCTCTCTCTCTCTCTCTCTCTCTCTCTCTCTCCCCCCCCCCCCCCCCCCCCCCCCCCCCTCCCTCCCCCTCCCTCCCTCCATTTCTCCCTCCCTCTTTTTCTCTTATATCCCCTACTCTCTCTATTTCCTTCTAGCCATCCATTCCCTATAATTACCATATCTATTTCTGTCTATCAAATTTTAGCTCTCACTAATTACTCATTGTCTCCTACACTCCACTCACCATATCATCTCATATTTATGCTTTATGTCACCCTCTATTTTCTTATCCTCTTCCATTTCTCTTTTTCCCATTTTCCCCTTCTAATCATTATTAATATATATATCTCGCTCTCTCTCTATGTGCATCCTATCCCATGTTCTTTCCTCTCATCTCCTACTCTCTCTCTCTAGAGTTCTATCTCTCTTTATCTCACTCTCTTCCCTTTCTCCCTCTCCAATCCTTACTCTATCTTACCCCCCCCCCCCCCTCTCTCTCTCTCTCTCTCTCTCTCTCTCTCTCTCTCTCTCTCTCTCTCTCTCTCTCTCTCTCTCTCTCTCTCTCTATCCTTTACTCTCCATCCTCTCTCTCACTCTACATCATATTCCCTACTCTCTCCCCATCCTCTACTCTCTCTCTCTCACTCTCTACCCTCTCTACCCCTCTCCTTCCCTCTCTCCCTATCCATCCTCTCAATTGAAATAATAGGCTTACAAAGTGCATGCACACTATAAAACATTTTTTCTATTTAATATTTGAATTTAAAAATGCTTTAAATAGCAACCACACACTATAGTGTGTATGAGCTATTGTGCACATGTGCTATAGAAAGCATTGGAAACCACTGAGCCTAAGGCTACGATTTTCCTTGGGGATCCAAACCAAAGGATTTGAGGCTCTAAACTAGTTTGAGACATGTTTTGTAGCAAGCATACAAAAGAATCTTGAGTTTTCTTCTATGCTCTCCTTCAAGTTTCCTTGTGGTTGAGCATTGATACAATCAAGTTACATAATATTGTAGATCTTTGTATTAGCTATATAACTATATTTAATTTCAAATTCATACTATTTCAAGCCTTTCAACTTTACTTTATTTTGAATTTATGTCTATTTTCTCTCAAAAACCAACATGTACTAATTGGGGTGTATATTTTAGGTTCATCAAATTTTACAACAAATTAGTTCTTTAAAAACTAGACTCCATTCTACACAGTTTGATAAAAAGAAGTTTTTATTTTAAATTTATTCTGAATAATTTCTGTGGGGAGCACATAGATATTTCTCATTTTTGGGATGTGCCCACTTACAAAATTCATTAAAAAAATAAAAATTATAAAACTACCCAAAAATATAGGGATAACCTACATGGTGTCAAGTAATTTAAATGACTAGATTCAAAGGACTACTACTTTTTTCTGTCATATCTTAAAATCTTGAAGGTAATTATCTTTAAATTCTTGTTGAAGTTCTAAAATTATCAATTTAAAAAAAAAAAAAGGCCACTTATACCTCCCTTTTGGCATGGCAACTTTGTGCTTTTACCCCATCACCTATGAAAATGCAAAGTACATCTCTTGCCCCTTTAGGTAAAGCTCCAAGGTTAGCTCCTAAAGCTAGAGGTCCCCTAGCCTATCGCTAAGGATTTAGAGCCATGTTAGGTAATGTGTAGTTTAAAGGTTGGATAATTATACAGAGATGTGTAACTGTTCTTGGGAAAGTAAGAGTTTTAAAGACCGAAGAGGGTTCACTAGCTGGGGTCGGAGAAGTGTGTGTGATGATAGATTTATTTTTCTACTTTTTTAAGCAAGGTCATGGGTAAAAGTCAATCTTTGTACTACGTCAAAATCTTGATCTGTTAAACCTTCATGTCTTTTAGCCTTAGTATATTTTGGTTCTGCTAGGTTTGAATGACTAGATACTTTTTGCAATGTTTAATTTCTCACAAGATTTTTTTCTGCACTATCTTCAACCACTCTTACTTGAGAAATGGTGATACTTCTCAATCTTTCCACTTGTTTTTCTTCTCCTTTCAACAATCTCAAGATTCACTAGTATTGACGGTTATTGGTCCTTAGGTTCCAAGAAACCATATTCAAATTTGAGACAACGTCTTCCTGGGTATAATGAAAACCTCATTCAAATATATTCTTTATTTTAATACTAGATTATCCACTATTTGACTTCCCAATAGAATCACCAAAAATCCTTTGTTGAATAGATTTTTCTTCCTACTTCTTACTTCAAGCAGACCCTATACCCACATTAGGAAAACAAATATCGATCACTACTGTTGGAAAGATTCAAGAAACTATCTTTCCTTTAAATTTTAATTAGGTACAACTCCCTACAAGATTAAGAATATCTTTTTTTAAGTTCAAAAAATGGTTTTTTTTAAACCTAAAAATAAAGTAAAGGCAACTCAACTTGTTCTTTGACAAGAAATTTTCAATAAGCTATATTTTTTAGTTAATGATAGTGAATCAAAGTAATGGATAGACTCTATTGGCTAACTATAAGTTTAGTGAAGGACATCAACATGTTTGGAATCATAATTTTTTTTAAAGATAGACAAGGCAAATTCTATGAATCCTTAAGGAATATTTACACATAAATACTTTAAGATTCACTTTACCATTCTAATGTACCTTATTCAACTTGATAAACCACTCCAATATTAAATAATTCATAGATTAAATTGAAAATTGAATATGATACTAAATATTATTCAATTTCATCCATACTATTGTAGAAAGATAACATATCAATTTTTATACTAACACAAAGTCAAAAAATAACATATTTCTTTCCTTTGATCCCCTCTACCTTATCATATTTTGGATATGTCTTAAATACTAAACTTCAAAGGGGATCTCCCTAAAAACCCAAACACCTTTAATGGTTATCAAAAATAGTTATAAGAACAAAAAGTTCAACAAGGACAAACATGTCCATAGTCTAGAGACAATGAAAAATTAGAAAATAAGCTATCTAATCTGGTGAACCATGAATTTCACTCATGTTCCCTATTTTATTTTCATTTCCACTTGAATCCTAGGCTAATTTCCATCTGCAATGAACACCCATGAATTCTTGAAGTGTGCTTTAGTTTGTAGTTCTTAGGTTCTTAATTTGTGTTTTTCATATGTCACAATCCCATCTCATTATGTTGAGTTGATTTGTATATTCTCGAGAATGATCCATGCAAAGGTATAATACAAAGTCGACTTGTGCTACTTTAATGAGTTTTCATGATGGAAAATAATCCACCTCCTTGATTTCTTTAAAATAAGCTTCAAATGGATTGAAAAGAGGACCAATACCAAAGCTAGTAGCATCAAATTGAACCATATTACTTGGATTTATAGCTTCCATGTCTTTAGTAAACCCTAAATACATACATTTAATTTCAGCTTCAATGTTGTGTGAATTAGTTATCACACCTCAGAGAATTGAGCATCTCTAGATCATGTATCCCTTGATCACATATAGTACACGATTATCCACTATCTTGAAGTTTTTCTCATAAAGAACTTCTTTAGCCTATATTCTTCAGTGTCTAAAATTTGGGTAATAATCACTAACCATTTGCTTTCTTCTATCTCCCAAGTTGGTACCTGAGTTTTGAATTCATTCAACAATGTATTACTTTCATTAAAAATTACTATGTTCTATTGCAAGAATTCTTTACCCTTTTGAATAACTTCATCTATGCATTCTTTTGGCATAGATATCAAAGTTCTCCCATGTTGCACTTGGTTTACAACCTTTTACTATCAAAAGAAGGGTCAAAAATTTGAGTGGCTTGTTCTAGATGCAACACTCCTAAACCATCAAGTGAATTTATGTATTTTGGCATAGAATTGATCACTTATTTTATTTCTCTTATCCCTCGCATCTTTTTGAGACTAAATTAACATATGTTGAGTGGATTCATTGAGCCACTGTTCTTTAGTTTCTTTATTCAATACTCATAAACTCACCTTGGAGATTTCAAAATCCCCAATATCTAGATCAATAGAAGCATCTTTAGATTTATATAAGGAAAAAATTTCTATCACCTCTCTAGTTTTGGTATCTATTATTAACCGAGCATAATTTTTCATCCTTTTTGGTTTTGTGGCTTTGGTTGCATATTTCTTTGCCATGTCTATAGCAGGGGCTGCAACTAGAATAATAATTCTTTATCTATTCACCAAACCAAATAACCAATTAGGTAGTGTTTAGGTATGTTCAATAGTTTCTAGTTCCTTTTCAAGTGTATTTAATGAATCCAAAATTTGAAATACATTATCAAGGTTAGCCTAAACATGTTTTTTCTTCACCAGTTGAATTTTCTCCTTGTACCTAGTCCAAATCTAGCCTTGTTTTCTAAAAGTTTGACATGATGATTTTTTTGTTAAGTATGGACTTGGACATGGTTCATTGATTAATAGTTTTGATAGAGACTAGTTTAGTGGTTACAATTCTTGAATCCTTCCTTCAACTTGCCAAACTAGTAGAATAGATTACATTAGCACTTGAAGAAGAGGGGGATGCTAGACTTATGCTCTCAAAATGAGATTGATAAGACTTCTTTTTTTGTTATTTGAACCATGTCTTCGTATACTCAAGAATTTTTTGTGATCTCTGCATTATGTCATCCATTTCTAGCTTAGACCAATTAATAGGAGATAGGGGGTGATCAAGTTGATTTAAATAATCAGGTTTAACAAGTTTTGAACCATCTTGTTGTAACTCCATTAACACTCAAGTTTAAACCTAGAGTTGAGATTTGTGACATTGTAAGCCTTGACTAGCTTTTCCTTGAAATTTCATGTTCACTTGAACAATCCTTGCAATAATCTTCTAGGTTGGGTATATGTGAGAGCTATTTTTCCATCTCCAAGACCTTATATGCAAATCCTTTATTGTCAAATCCATGTTTGGTAGATAAAACTTAAAATCAAAAGAATACAGGTTTGTACCAATATTCAAAGCATCATCTAAGGACATACATGATAGATTATTCATTTTTACTAGGAATAATCTTTCTCTTTTCTCTTCAAGTAAGAATTGCTTAGTCACCACTACCAACTAATGACAAAGTTCAGTGAGAATAAAACAATCAAAAGCATATCTTGGAAACTTCAAGGTTCCTTCATCAAATCATCCTACTCTTAGATAGGTAAACTTAGGGAATTGAGTAAATAGGCTACCATAAATCTAAGCCAACTATAAGGCTTCTTGTGAAACTCCTTGTTGTATTCTTCCTACTAACTCAAAACACCCCCTACCTAGAAAGTCATCATGAAATTTTTGGTAATCATTAAGGGCTTGATTCTTTTGCAAACATGGAAAATGCTTATATATATAAATCTCATCATTCCAAGGCTTGTGTGGTAGTTGAGTAATATTTTTGGTGCTAGTCAGGCAGTATATGAGGTATGAAGACAAAGAATTCCTTCTTTATTGTGTTTGTTAGTTTCAGCTGATTCCTTAATGAAGCTACTATGATTTCAACCCAATCAAGATATTAATTTACCTCTAAGATAATTTGAATGGAATGAAACATATAGGGGTAAAAACACAGGTCTATGCCACTGTTAAGGATACCAAAACTTGTATTGGTCAAATCTCATTTCTTTATCAAAACTTAATTTTTATCAAAAACTAAAAATACCCTTTTATAGATCTCAAATTCAATATCATCATTATATAAAATTTTGAGTGTTTTGATTAGTTATAATATGTTATAATCTCAAAATGTTATAAGTTAGTATTTCAACATTTCAAAAGATGCTACCTCAAAAAAGAAAAGAAATAGTAAATTAGATCAAAAAAATTTAAACATTATATTTATCTCTAGAGGAGAGAGTCCTCTTCTCGAATATGTAAATTTTTTTCAAGCAGGTGTAGGTTTGATAGGGAAATTTTGAAGGGAAGGAAAAGCTATTGGGTTCTAATAAGGTCGAGTTTGAGTACTTATAACAAAGAAAACATATATAAAAAATTATTATTATTATTTTGTTCCCTAGCTATACATGTCATCTATAAGATATTTCCAAATTAGAACAAAAAAAGATGATTTGCATATACTTGTTTGATGGGAACTAGACCATATATTTTTTACAGTTACAAAAGGGACTTCAAAATTTAAAAAAATGAATAAATTATTACAAAAAACATTTATTAAAATTATAGGCATAAAATTCATCACATTCTACACATTTCATCATTTTACATTATCTTCAAATTTTAAAGACAAATACCATTTTTTTTCATTAATGTTGAACTGTCACATTCTGATATCCCATTTCTTTATAAAAGGTGACATAGGTTTGTGCTTTTACCCATAGTCTTCAAAAATGTATGCTCCAATATAGCCTCTGATTCTATGAAGAAAAACTACTAGATCATGCATATGAGGTTTCTTATGATCTTTATTTAAGGCTTTAAGAAGTCTTGAACCTTCTTTGTAGAACTTCTCAATCTAATGTTAGGCTTGTAGAAGTTGATGAAAGCCAAATTCACAACTCACCAAGAACACCTGCATGCAAATATAACCTATTGAAGAGAAACTGAAGAAGAAAAGGAAGGGCTTGGAGAAACTCAAAAAAGTGAGAGAAATTATATTGCAACAATTAAAAATGAATTTTTTGTACAAAATGATATTGATGTGTGAAAATACAATAGGAGAGCCTATTTATAAAGGCCTCTAGGAAGCTTGTAGAATAAGCTAGAAAGTGCTCGGAGATAAGTGTGACAACTAAGCATATGTCCACAAGAGGTGGATTATCCTCCATGTAGGTGAGAATATAAGTATGATTAGGTAGGAACAAACTCCCATGTTGTCAACAACTCCTAGGTGACAACTTTTAACTAAATGCATTTATCTAAGTAAACTTAAATAAAGTGATAATAATAATTATTTACTCTAACATCCCCCCTTAAGTGCAACTTAGGGGAATGCACTTAAGCTCACAACAACTAAGGTGAAATGCATAATGGGTCCCAAAAACTAGGCCATGTTAGATACCCATGTACAAATACAATAAAATGCAATGCAATCTCTGTAAATCGAAGAAAAAGGAGAAAACCCAGTGGGAAAAACCCCTCTCCAAAAAGAGATAGGTGAAAACTTAGTAAAGGATTGAAGAAGCCTCCAATTAGAGGAATGTCCCAAAAAATAGGAATAAAGAGAAGATCATGAAAAATATCACTAAAGCATGAAGAAGCCACAAAATCTGTCAAAAGGAAACTATTGATCTAAAGAACCTCCTTGGAAATAGAAGGCTACGAACCAAGAGTGTCTATATGGTACATGATCCATCTCACTGAAATGTATAGGTAGCTAGCCACTACAATTGTGTAGTATATAGGATCAAATACCAAATACAAAGCTCACTCCATCAAACCTTTGAACCAAGGAAGCATTAGAAACAATAAAATAACCCCCCCTTAATGCAGATAGGGTAAGGTGATAGGCAACTGAGAAAGTGGGCTCGAAAACATCTATAGAAAGAATCAATAATAGTGTAAGAGAGGAAGATGTACAGACACCTATAAAAGTATGTGTCACTGACACATCATGGGGCTAATGTCATGGAAGGGACATTCACTTGACAAAGGAAGAGGGCACAAAAATGGCAACAACTAACCCCTCCATGACACTTTATAATATAGTGCGAGTACAATTGTCTCAAAAAAATGTTTAGGATTCTAAAATGCAAGAGCGGCACATTATCTCAGTGTGTTTGCATAAAGATGCTTACAAATGATATCAAAAATAATTAGAAAGGGAAAAAAGCTAATACAACAGATAGTACAACCCAAAAGAAAAGATCCCATGCAATGAAAATGATCCTCAGACCTAGAACACTCAAGAAATCCACCATATTGCAGAAAAGAAAAAAACATGATAGAAAGAGAATGAGGTAGAATATGAAGGAAATTATAGCATTTTTAAAAATATGATAGAACTAGCTTTCCAAAAATATAATGTTTTCAAAAAATGGAGATGTGATGCATAGGATAAGCTCGCCAGAGTGAAAAATAGAACATCTAACTTTGACTAAAACAATAGGCAACCAAACTAGATCAAAAACAAAAGATACCTACACCAATGTCTCTATCATGGAACCATCTTTCTAGCATTTCTTCCGGATCAGAAAAAGACCTCTGTATGCTCAAGTTATGGCCAAAAAATATGAGTACTTCAAAAAGGGACCTAAAGAGGATGCAGGGGTACTAATGCAGTGCTAACATCATGCTAACATAAGCATTTCACTATGCTAAATTTGATAGCTTGGAGGCCATCGAGGCAAAAAAGGATTGCCATGTGGTTGCTACATACTAGTGCTACATGGCATCCACATGGCAATATAGCAGATTGAAAAACTTACATGGCATGGCAACATGGTAGGTGCTGACATGGCACCTATGCCACATGGCACATGTAGAAGTGAATACATGTTAGGCAATAATGTTTGGTTGTAGGGTTAACTGTTGGGCAGTGCCACTGGTTGGGCAGTAGCGAGCGGGATGCTGTAGTCAGTAGCATTGGTTGGTTGGAGGCCTGCTAGTGATGGCTAGGCTCTGGTGTCATCACAATAGCTCTACTAGTAGTGGTGGCACTATGGTGGTGTTGTAGTGGCCAATCAGTAGAGCAACTGTTGTGGTCACTTGTTTATTTTTTAATTTTTTTCAACAAAAATCATCCGTATGACCTCAAAATAATTTTTTTTTGCCTTCTAAGGCAAAAATTTCCAAATGGAGAAATTTTATATAGATTCTGACTATAACATGCCTTCTAAGTGTAATGGAAGTGTCTATTTGAGCCCAGAGTGCACCGAAAAAATGTTCTTCCTTTCGATTGAAGAAAAAATCACAAATAACCTAGGGGTTTGTGTCTCTAAATCACGGCTTCAAAAAATCTTCAAACCAGGAAGTAGCAGGGAGGCTCTAATACCATGTAGAAGTTGATGAAAGCCAACTTCATAGCTTTCCAAGATCACCTACATGCAAATAACCTACTAAAGGGAAATCGAAGAAGGAAATGAAGGGCTTTGAGAAACTCAACAAAGTGAGAAATTATATTGCAACAATGAAAAATGAAATTGCTAAACAAAATAATATAGATGTTTGAAAATACAATAGGAGAGCCTATTTATAAAAGCCTCTAGGAAGCTTGTAGAACAAGCTAGAAAGTGCTAGGAGATAAGTGTGACAACTAAGCATATGTCCACAACAAGTAGATTATCCTCCACGTAGGTGAGAAGATAAGTATGATTAGGTAGGAACAAACTTTCCTGTTGTCAACAACTCCTAAATGACAACTAATAACTAAATGCAATTTTCAAAGTAAACTTAAGTAAAGGGTAAATAATAATTATCTACTCTAACAGGGCTATCACTGAATGATTCTTTTTAGAATTCTCATTAGGACTTGGTGAGGGAATGAGTTGGAGTAAAATCAAAAAAGTTTTCATGAGGGAGTTTAAAAATAGAGGTAGTGGTATCTCAGTCAACAAAGAGTGGGATGTTTCCATCATTCCTTTTGATACAACAAGACCTAATGTCATAATGTTTGGCACATTTCTAAACTAATCTGGGGCTTGTTATAGCTTGGGGAAAGGTTGAAGCTTGCAGAATTCCACTATCTAAAATTTCACTCATGAATTCAAATTCTACATTTGAATGGACCTTTATCATAAATTTCATCAACACTAACTCACACTAGATTGGTATCAGTTATCATAGGGCCCTAACAATACATACTCAAATAGATCCCAAAGGAATACAAAGATGATTAATATATGCAAAGGATATCCTGCTGAAATCTAGAATATAGAAAAATGTGAGAGAGTTACCTTTTTCATGTAGTGGTGACTTACTGAGCTTCCATGCCGTCAATGTTTTCTCACAACTAATTTATGCAAATGGAAATATATATACAACTTATAATAGACTGAATCTTTAGGGAATTTCAAGCAAGATTGGCAAAAGTGGCAATATATAAGCACAATTTATTTAGATCACTATTAACCTCATAATGGTTTTTGACACTTGAGTGCCAATACACTTAACCACTTTCTATATTGAAGCTGAGTACACCATGTATGCCGAGCCACAACATGAGCTGAGTTAGGAAAGACTTTAGGTGCCGAGTAGCCTTCAAGTGCCAAGTGAAGATCAGGTGCCGAGAAAAGTTCAAGTGTTGAATGACTTTAGGTGCCGAGCATGATACAAGTGCCGAGTGATATTTAAGTACCGAGTCATAGATGATTTTGAGCAATACAAAAATACAATAGGAGCCGAGTAAGCCAGTTTTTTATTAGTGTCGAGCATCTGAAATTAGCAAGTGCCGAGTAACACAAAATGTACATATGAGTTTGTAACTTCACTGATTCATATGTAAACCATTTTCATGGCGGACATATGACATGATTAAATGATAAGATTGAATATTTTGTATTTCCTATGCAATCTACATGCAACCAATAAGAAAAGTGCAAGGAATGAGCGGGAAGAAAAGATTCAATATGGATCATAGATCCATACCTAACCCTAAGTCTTCGAATGTCTTTATAAGGAAGACAAAATCTCATTAGAAAGAGAAGTGGATGTACAAGGGTGTGGAAGGAACACTATTTTAGAGTAAAGAGTATCAGATCTCAGAGGATCAAGATTAGAGAAAGTAGATCAAGTGCCTATATTCAACAAATGAAGGATTGCAAGCTATCAGGTTTATTGTACCTAATACTCTCTAGCAATTTTATTAGAATGAAAAACCCTATGGTGATAGGTTAGCTTAACAGCTATTTTGTAGATTATTTAAATAGGTGATTAAATCCTTTAATAGGGTGACAGTTCATGTAAAGTGTTTGTAAATCCTTTAACCAGGTCACTATTGATACAGTGTAAAGCCTTTAACAGGGCTGACCATCAGAAGTTAAATATTATTATTGCAGTGATTTTGTGGGTATCATCCCCACTCCAGTTTTACCTTTTTATTTCTGGAGGGTTTCTGGGTTACCAAAATCTCAAGTGTTATGTGGTGATGCTTATGTGTTCTTCATAATGGTCTGATATGTTCATATGCATGCAATCTACTTTCAGTTAAAAAAATTAATGGTTAAAATACAGTACTTTTGATTCAAACCCCCCCTCTTAGAAGCATTCTTCCTATTTGAATATTCCAACAATTGGTATCAAAGCAAGGTTCTCACAAGAAGAAGTCTAACAACTTGGAGAAAAAGATCTAAAGATGGAAATCTTCAAACATGGAAAGATTATTGACAATCAAGTGATCGATGTACAACTGGCTCTACACAAAGTAGAGGAAGCAAGGGAGGAATTGAGAAAATCCTTGAAGAGAAGGAAGGCTATAGCCATAGCTGAAAATGATATAAACTACAAGGAGATTGATACTGCAAAACTATGTGCCAATGGAGATACAAAAGAGTTTGATGCAACAATAGCAGAACTAATGAAGAAAAAAAAAGTTCAAGTAGAAGAGATAAGATCTCTCAAGATGGAACATGAATCACAGGCCATAATGTTATGTGAAATCACTGAACAAAAGAAAAGAGTAGTTGAGGACAAAGTCATGATGGAAAATGACAAAAGAAATCTTGCAAACAGAATTGAAGAAAAATGTACTGAATTATCAAGCATCTCAAACATGTAGATGGATACACTTGCCCAAATGATGAACCTTCATCATGAACTCAATATGAAAGATATTGAGATCTCTACTTTGAAGATGTAGAATGAACAATTGAAGAATGAATTAAATAGAGAAAAAGAGGTAGCAGAGAATCTTAACAAGTCAAGTGAAGCCATCAAGTATTTTGAATAGTTGCTGAAATCCCCAAAATCTGGCCATGATACATTAGGACTTGGATACAATAGCACTGAAGTTGGAGAATCATCAAAGAGTGTTGAGCAAAGAAGTGACAAAGGTAAAGATTCTAAACCCACTTGTCATTATTGTAATAAAAAGGGACATACTGCTAATATTTGCAGGAGTAGGCGATTCAATCAGACAAATACACCCAAGAGAAAGAGTTACTATCACAAGTGCAACATACAAGGACATATAACACAAGATTGTAGATCCAATGCCACAAGGACTCAAAGATTTGATGGAAATTTTCATAATTGCAAGAAGTATGGACATAGAGCATTTGAATGTAGATCAAAGCCTATGTGGACATCAAATCAACCAGCAAAATCAAAAGGAAATGAAAGTCACTATAATTGAGATTACAACACTAGGTATAGCTGTCATTATTGTCAGGAATATGGACATACACCCCAGAATTGCATAAGAACACATTTTAAGGGAAACTATAAAAGATGGTTGAGCCAAACTACATGTTTTAGCTATTTGAAAACTGGGCATACGAGTAAAAACTGTCCTTCAAGGTCAAAGGCACCCAAGACTAAAGAAAATAAGGGCAAAGAAAAGATTGATGTCGAAAAGATAAGGGGACAAATGAATATGACTTGGAAAAAGAAAGATGAGTACAACACATCAAGTGGAGGGATCACTTCACCCAATGGGTCAAGTGATCACACTTCATCAAACTAAGCATGAGAAGTATATGGGGCTGATATACAAAGTTATATCACACATTAGTCCCAAGACAAAGAAGCAATGCAAAGTATAAATCTACATGAGACAAGATGTCAAGACAAAATCTAAATGATGTTGCCAAGCTATCTTTGGATGCCGAGCTAAACTCCAACACATGCTGAGTTCCTAACAGTGACCAAGTTGATAATTGATGTCAAGTTGGTTAACTCCAATGCAATCTGAGTAAAGTGGGAGTGTAGTACAAGTTGAGTAATATTAAAATCCAACAGAAGTTGAGTTGGTAGTTGAGCATTTAATGTGATGAAAATCAGGTATATTATCACGATTCCAATCAGTTTTCCTCATCGCGATCAAGAAGCAAAGAAGAGAAAGAGAGCAGAGTGACTTCATAGCAGAGAATCCAACATTTCAACTAGATTTTAACATCTCTCAATGCATTTTCATTGATCTTGAGGTATTTTCATTTGTGCCAAGTTACGCAGTTTCATATTATTAAAAAGGAAACCCTAGTTTGCATAAATGGCATCAAGTTCGAAGAAAATCAAGGAGAAAGAGTCATTTGAAGTTTAGTTAGTGTCAAATGAGGTCAAGCAACCTGAGTTTCGTCCCATCCCTAAAGTTGCATACAAAAATGACCCAGCCGGAGCTCTCTCCCAAATACCCCCAAAAGTTATAATGGTTCAAGACGTGAGAAGATGCTACAATTGTAAGATAGGAGCCCTAGGAGATATGGAGATAAGGCAAGCCTATTAAAATTGTGCATAGATGGAGTCTTAAAAGATGAATTCAAAATTGTTGAAGAAAGGGTTTGACCCGAGTTTTGAGCTTTTCCACTGTATTCAAGACAGAATGGGTTAAACTTGTGTTAAGCAGAATTCATGGTGGAAGTCTTTGGTTGGAAGATATTCCTATCAAATTAACCAAAGGAATCATACATAGGGTAACTGGGTATCCTACCCTACATCGGTTCAAAACCTTGAGAAGTGAATCAAAGGAGGTTATTGAAAAGAACACTGGTGCTCAGTGGAATAAAAGAGTAGGGTATGTGCAGGATCATGGTGTACCAAACTATGGCCTTAAGTGGCAATGAAAAACTAGCAAATCAGGGTTATGTCAACTTGACACATAATTTTAAAGTGGTTCTAGACTTTATATCAAAAAGTTGTAAGAAAATAATCTGTAGGAAATTGAATCTAGTTTCTAAAATACAAGGCCTTATCTGGAGAAAAAAATATTTGATTGGTCAAAAGTTTGGATTTTAATGCAGTACTACAAAAATTTTAGGGCAAAAATAAAAAGTAGGTGTATGTCTGACCACCTTAATCATAATGAAATGATAATTATTTTAAATATAATTTTAGATATAAAAAGTAGACTCACTTCTAGATGTGACGCATATTTTTGGGAATTTTTATTCCAAATAAATAATTAATTATGAATATTTTACTATACTATTTTTAGAATTAAAAAACTCCCGTGTCTGACCACCTTAACTAGTTCAAAAAAAATCAAAATTAAGTTTTTTTTTTTTTTTTTCTTATACTAGTTGAAGCATAGAATGTGATGTATCTTTTGGATTTCACAAATCTTATACGGTTTGAAAGTTATAGCTATTTTTCAACTAGTATGTCAATCAACACTTTGTAGCTAACTCCATTAGAAAATAAGTAATAATTACTTACTAAACTCGTAATTTGACAAAAAATACATTTATGAAAAGCTAAGAACATTCTTAAGAAACCCTTTTCATTACATCAAATTTTGGTTTTAAAAAAATCGTCAGCTACATGCTTGAAGTAAAAAACACATAAGAACATGCAAAAAACACATTTTCGAGATGTTTTAAAGATGACCATATAAGGTTGGTATTGAAAGATATAGTATGAATTATAAAGGTATTAATTATTTTCATTTAGTATCAGGATGGATGGGAAAAAAGTTGGAATAGATTTTGAAATTCTTTGAGGCATTTCAGAACTACATATTTTTCAGATCGCCACTTTTTGGCACACCATGATCCTGCACATACCCAGGAATGACAATTCACACCATCCAGGATCCTTTAGTTGAGTTTTCTATTAGAGTCATAGCCCATAAGTTCTATCAATCCAGTAGACTCAATAGTGTGCCATGTATTGCAATAGATGTAGGTTACAAATTGGTGAAAAAGGATCATACTTATGATCTTGCAGAACTGCAACTACAACAGATTACTGAAAACCTAGCTGCCATAAGAAGGACAAAGGGTGCTCAATGCAAATTTGGAGCAATTCTAGTTTGTATATTCTTTTATGTTCAAAATGAGTTTCCCTCTTTCGGAAAAGTTACATGGAGGAATGATAAGACTATCATTGCCCAAATCAATGAATATATAGAACAGATGGGAGAAAATTTTGATACACTGATGACAAGTTATTTTGAGGATTTCAAGAAATCCATGAAGCAAAGATCAAGAATACCAGTTTCCTTAGTGGAAAAACATACTAATGATTTGTGCTTCTTAGTTGACATTGATTTTACCTATATTTAAGCAGTAATTCCAAGGGTGAGATGGCTAAGGCCATTTGGATATGAAATCAATATAGATGAAGCTTCTACAACAATAACTACATTATTGGGAGAAGAGATAGATAAGAGTGCTCCACACTTTGGCACTTATGATGTGGTAAGATCAAAGATAAATATGGAGTTAAAGACTACCTCCACATTAAAGAAGAAAGCCAAATTGTTGAAGAAGATTAAAAGGAAATTTGCTGAAGAAATTGAGGCTGAAGCAAAAGAAGATGAAGATGATAATGATGATGATGAAGATGAACAAGAACAAGGCCCAATGGAATTGACCGAAGGCCTAGGTGAAGACAAGGAGGAAGGTGCAGAGGAAGAAGAAGCCAAGGAAGCACCAACTAAAGCTGAGTCAAAGAAAAGGAATGCAATAGAACAACCTCTAGCTCAGTAAAAACCAAAGAAATCTGCTATGCCATCACCTCAAAAGCCAACAACCCGAGCTGCAACAAGAACCTCCACTAAAAAGGCTACAAAGGAAGCTACAAAGAAGAAACCAATCAAGGAAACACAGGAAGAGCCTAGGAAAAGAAGAATATATGTGGCTCAACCTAATACTGATGAAGAAAATCAATCTAAAAAGGTAAGCCATTTCTCAGCTGATACTTTATGTAAAAAGATTGGAAATGGTGATTTAAGCAACTTAAATAAAGTTGATTTCAATAAGTTTACTAAAGAAGAATAATTGTAGAAGATAGATGGCATTTTTGTTTGAAAATGGAGAAGGAGATGAGTGAATCAACCCTAGCAAGAGTATTGCCTGATTTGACTAAGGAACAAATAAAGAAAGCAGTCAAAAGGCATAATACTAGGTTTACACCTAAGTACAGGGCATTCTTATTCTCCAAAACAAGATGGAAGAAATTGTTCAAAGAATAATGAAATCATGGAAAAACTTGTACAAAAAGATTGAAGATTTTCTTGAAGAAGAATACAAGGAAGAAGCAGCTGCTCCACCAGAAGAGAGAAGAAAAAGGAGAGAAGAGAAGATAGTAGTAGAGAAGGGAGAAGAAGAAAAGAAAGAAGAAGAAAAGAAAGAAGAAGAATAAAAGAAAGAAGAAGAAAATAAAGGAGAAGAAGAAAAGAAAGAAGAAGAAGAAGAGAAGAAGGAAGAAGAAAAGAAAGATGGAGAGGAGGAAGAGACAAAAGAACAAGCTGTAATGGCAATAGCTGAGCAAGAGCAGCAACCAGACCAGAGTGTGCAAGACACACAATTGCCACCCTGTAGCCCTCCTCATGTACCCATCACACCTGCATAAACTATAATTATAAAAGATGTTCCTAACACTTCTGGTCAAAACATCAATTCATTAACTACAAAAGACCTCAAAATAATCCTTGACCAATCTACACAGCAAGCAAGATTGTGTACAGATCTAGTATTGGTTAGCATGGATGAATTACAAAAACTAGTACAAAGCACAGTTGGAGAAAAGGTGAATCCACAAGAACCACCTTCCATCATCTCTACAGCTACTAGTGGTCAACCTCAAATGCCCATAGTTATTTCATTAGGCATAGTTGACACCACAATACAGAAGTCGAGTGTAGCTGTAGAAAAAGAAATAGAAAAAATAGGACAGACTATTACATCTCATCCTACAACACAAACACAAGGTGCACTTCCTAAGATTACCATAATTGATCAAGTTAGTAGACAGCAGGAGGAGAAAATAGAGGAAACCCCTAAAGAAAAAGATGCAACACAAACATTGATAAAACATCAATCCATTAACTACAAAAGACCTCAAAATAATCCTTGATAATTCTACATAGCAAGCAAGATTGTGTACAGATCTAGTATTGGTCAGCATGGATGAATTACAAAAACTAGTACAAAGCACAGCTAGAGAAAAGGTGAATCCACAAGAATCACCTTCCATCATCTCTACAGCTACTAGTGGTCAACCTCAAATGCCCATAGTTATTTCATTAGGCATAGTTGACACCACAATATAGAAGTCAAGTGCAGCTATAGAAAAAGAAATAGAACAAACAGGACAGACTATTACATCTGATCCTACAGCACAAACACAAGGTGCACTTCCTAAGATTACCATAATTGATCAAGTTAGTAGACAGCAGGAGGAGAAAATAGAGGAAACCCCTAAAGAACAAGAGGCAATACAAACATTGATAAATTTGCCACCTCGGGAACTCTGTCACAACAGCCATTGTAAATATGTGCACCAGGATCTAGTACTACAAAAGTTGCAAGGGTACTTCACTATGGAGACCCTGAATTAGATGAGGAGATAGTCATACCAGGATATGACTCAAAAATAATAACCATTGATCGAATCAATGAGGTGCAAGAAGCACTGAATAGGAGAAAGAGACAAGAGATACTCAAGAGAGAGTATAAACAAAAGCAAACACTACATGACATTAAGGACATCTTTATGGATGCCTTCAGTTTGTAGTCACTAGATGAATCAAAGCATATCATAGAGAAATTATCATATATTGTTGACCAGGTGACAAATGAAGACCAAGAGACAAATGAAAAACTTATAGAATGGTCTGAAAAGAAATTCCAGGGAAAAAGTAAATGAGCAAGTATCAAGTCAAATTGCACTCTCCTAGGTTGAATTGGCAAAGCTAATAGACACAGTGAAAAAGGTACTTGAGAATATATTCTCATTGTACAAAAAGTTGTGTGACTTTTCATACTTCACACAAGAGACAAGCCAAAAGATACTGAGCTTGGAGAGAAATTCAAATATTTCAAGCATGCAGCTACCAAATGATCCAGCTCAAATGAGAAGCATTTTGCTCAATCGCTTCACACTCAGAAAGAAATAGCTATATTATCAATAGATGAGGCCAATATCAAGGAAAAATTGATACAGCTCCAGTCCTCCATTACCCCACATTTGGAAATACTCCATAAGGAACAAGTCTATGCAGAAACAGTTCTCAAGAAAGATCCCAATCTTTCTACTTTAGATGGACTTATTCATCTTGCTGCAGAGACTGCCATCTAGAACAAGTCACTAGAAATTGCTTTGAACAATTGGGATGCAGCTCTTAGGATGATTATGGAGGTAAAAAACACATTTTTGGCAAAATATGGTCTTAACCCTTAAAATCCTTTGACATAAGTGTCAAAAAGGGGGAGATATATATCTTATTAACAAAGGGGGAGATATTATAAGATGAATGAGAGAATGGGGGAAATAAAACCAAGGAAACCAAGGGGATCATGATATACAGATAATGGCACAAACAACAAACTCAGGGGGAGTTACAATAATTTTGAGTTACAATAATTTTGAGGTATATATATTGTAAGTTACACAAATTTTGATTAAAGGTTTTTTAAACCTCTGTATATACCAAGCAGATTAGTTAATGTACTCATAAGATCAGTTAAGTGTTTTTGTCACTCATGTCAAAGGGGGAGATTGTTAACCTCATAATGGATTTTGACACTTGAGTGCCAATACACTTAACCACTTTCTATATTGAAGCCGAGTACACCATGTACGCCGAGCCACAACATGAGCCGAGTCAGGAAAGACTTCAGGTGCCGAGTGATCTTTAGGTGCCGAGTAGCCTTCAAGTGCTGAGTGAAGATCAGGTGCCGAGCAAAGTTCAAGTGTCGAATGACTTTAGGTGCTGAGCATGATACAAGTGCTGAGTGATATTTAAGTATCGAGTCACTGATGATGTCGAGCAATACAGAAATACAATAGGAGCCTAGTAAGCCAATTTGTTATTAGTATTGAGCATCTGAAATCAGCAAGTGCCGAGTAACACAGAATGTACATATGAGTTTGTAACTTCATTGATTCATATGTAAACCATTTTCATGGACGACATATGATAGGATTAAATGATAAGATCAAATATTTTGTATTTCCTATGCAATCTACATGCAACCAATAAGAAAAATGGAGAAGGCATGCAACTAATAAGAAAAGTGCAAGGAATGAGTGGGAAGCAAAGATTCAATATGGATCATAGATCCATACCTAACCCTAAGTCTTCGAATGTCTTTATAAGGAAGATGAAACCTCATTAGAAAGAGAAGTGGATGTACAAGGGTGTGGAAGGAACACTATTTCAGAGTAAAGAGTATCAGATCTCAGAGGATCAAGATTAGAGAAAGCAGATCAAGTGCCTATATTCAGTAAATGAAGGATTGCAAGCTATCAAGTTTATTGTACCTAATACTCTCTAGCAATTGTATTAGAATGAAAAAACCTATGGTGATAGGTTAGCTTAATAGCTATTTTGTAGATCCTTTAAATAGGTGATTAAATCCTTTAACAGGGTGACACTTCATGTAAAGTGTTTGTAAATCCTTTAACCAGGTCACTATTGATAAAGTGTAAAGCCTTTAACAGGGCAGGCCTTTAATAGGGCAGACCATCAAAAGTGCTTAAATATTATTACTATAGTGATTTTGTGGGTATCATCCCCACCCCAATTTTACCTTCTTATTTCTGGAGGGTTTCTGGGTTACCAAAATCTCAAGTGTTATGTGGTGATGCTTATGTGTTTTTCATAACTCTCTGATATGTTCATATGCATGCAATCTACTTTTAGTTAAAAAGTTTTAATGGTTAAAATACAGTACTTCTGATTCGCCCCACCCCTCCCCCCACCCCCCGTCAAAAGCATTCTTCCTATTTGAATATTCCAACAAAGGTACAGTAAAGTTTATGACAATAATTGTCATAAGTGAGCTTCAAGTTTACTTTTATTCCTTTTACTTGATCATGACTATTTTGACATGTGAGTGACTTGCTTGATTTAGAAGGCCTTGATTTTCAAGTACTTACCATTTAATGATTACAAGATGTACAATTGACCCACTATGATCACCTTTTTTGTTCTTTTGAGGATTCAACCATCATTTTTACTTACTTATTACTTCAGCAGAATATTCTCGGGGCCCACTTCATTTAGCAATAAAAACTTTCAAAGCACTGAACTATTTGGAATGATTCTAAACTTGGTTCAAAATGGTTCAAAGAGATTCAAAGGATTAGTGAGTTCTTTGGTTATAGGGTATTAACACTATCGGTATGATAGGCTGATTCAAAATGTCATGATGGTAAAATCCAATGGTTTGAAAGAAAAGAGAACCAAAGGAAAATGCAAATCTTCAAATAAAAAAAGAACTAATAGGTGCCTAATTAATATGATTTTTATTCTAATAATTTTTCAAAAATAAAAATAAAAATTCTAAACATATCTTGGGTCTCCTAGCCTATTACCTATCAAAAAAAAGTATGAGGGCAAACATTTCCTATATTAAGTTAGGCAATGATATTTAGTTTTATCAGTGGATAAACCATTAGGGTAAGAAAATTATCATTTTAACCTAAAGTTCTCTAGATAAAAAAGTAAAAATAAGATATCCTAAATATAAACAAAGATTGAAACCATATGAGGATTAACAATCAAAGTCATGTTCAAAATTTCATCTTTTAAGGTATATACTAACATTACAAGAACTATTGATCTCACTTAATGAAATGATTATTAGATAAAATTTATATTTATCTCTGCATCTAGTTTACATCTGTGATGGGCAGTTAAATAGAGCTTGGTTATGCCCATTCATCAAGTGATAACAATGTCGTTATACCTTAACAAGATAACAATAGAATTCAATAGTAAATAGGAACCTAATATTAATTCACTAATGAATAGGAGCTTAACAAAATTCTAATTCATTAGCTCCAACATTAAAAAAAAAAAACTAATTTATAAACCAATTTCAGCAAAATTATATAATTTTAATTCAAATAAGAAATGAGGGAATCTTAATATATGGTTAGCTAAAATATATTGATATTTAGAGGATACCAATTCATGGGTAGTTTCATACTAATCAGATATTAATTCATGTCTTCAAGATATGTTGCTTTAGTATAGCTTTAATTAAGCTTATATAATCTCATCTTAAGTATTTAATCAAAACCAACTTGTTAATATTAATTAGTCTAGTTTTATGCCTCATGTGTATGAATTATATAATTTTGTTAAATATGAATAGACTTCTCACCTATGTTGAAAAACATTTTAAATTAAAATATAAGAATCTTAACTAGTAACCATATCAGATTCCATTAATAAGTTTGTCTTTAATATACTAGGAATATCTTAATTATTTATTAAGCTGATTTAACTTAGATGCATCCCCTTCAATAGGATTGAGCTTCAACTTCTCTTTGTTCATAAGATTTTAATTTAGTTGGTTAGCATTTCAAAATTAGAGAACTTCAATTATCAAATTTGGTAATTTACGACTTCTTTTGATTAGTTTGAAAAGTATAGATTTATCTAAATTTATTATAAGAGATACTAACAAGGGTCTTGGTCAAAAGAAAAATGTAGTTTTAAAGCTCCTAAGTTTTGAAAAATATTTCATCATCTTCTAAAGCACAACAAAGAAGAAATAAAGAAATGGCCATGAATACATGAGAGTTATAGATCAAAAATTTAAAAATAGAAATGGACTGAATCATCTAGCTAATATAATATGGTTACAAACATAATGTAACAATAAACTAAACTTAGATAATATGTAAGAGAAGCCATTTTTTCTCCAAAACCTTATACAATGAATTGATGTACTTAGTTTGAAATAGATGTTAACAGAAGGTATGCCTTCAAAAAGTCCCTTGCTTGAAAATAGATGCATTTGTATTATTTAGTAGATGGGATGATAATGTTTGGGAAAAGATTGGAGGTTTCCTTCCCCATTCCTTTTCCCCTTATCTTTTCACTTTGACCATGAAAAAATGTAATTTAAAAGATAAATAAAATATTGGCATAAGCGTTTTTCCAAAGAATAAAAATTAAACAAAACTAATTTAAAAGCTAAAAACTAAATTAATTTAAAAGATAAACTAAAAATTCTAATATAAAAATAAAATTAGAAAAATACTTGATAAGAGGAAATAAACTAGGGTAATTTAAAAGGCTTAAAAAATATTAATAAGAAAATAATATTAGAAAAAAAAAACTAAAACAATTATAAAAATAAAAAACTAAACTAATTAACAAAGTTAAAAACTAAAAGTACTATAAGTTTAATGACTTGACAACAAACTTCTTTTCAGTTGTGCTTTGTCGAGTGTCTAATACACAATATGTAAGGTATTCAATTCAAAACCACTAGCTCATGTTGAGATAAATAATTCTTTTTCTGCATTAATGGAGACCCATTTGGATTCAACGAAGAGGAAAGATACCCATCTTCATCCTTTGGATATGCTAGCCAAAGCCTTAATGAATCTCAATACAAAAGGAAAAGGATTGAGGGGAATGGGACCCATGTTGATGAAAACCCTAATGTTTTTTCTTCAAATAGAAAAATTTGGGCATTTCCCTTAAGTTTGTCTAGTAAAGTGTCAGGTTCCAATGTGGTCCCTCTTGGTCCTTCCTAGCTTCATAATGTTTCTCCCTTAGTTCCTTGTCTGACACATATGGCCATAAATCATCTGATTCAATCCCCTAGAAAGGAAGCAAGCATTTAATAAATCCCTCTAGGTAAAAGCATAAACCCATGTCACCGTTTTATAAAGGAAAAGGCTAATAAAAGTATAATTGTTCAACTTCAATGACATAAAAGTGGTATTGCTATTTAGAATTTTATAATGAAGTAAAATAATGAAATGTGTAGAAATGGATGAAGTCCACGTTTATTATTTTTAATTATTATTGGAATAAGAATTGATGTATTTTTCTAATTTTTAAAAATAATTTTTTAGGCCCTAGAAAACACTGAAAATTAGGGGTCTAGTTCCCACCACAAAACTATATGAAAATAAAAAAATTTCTCTTTGAGCTTAATTTATGTTATAGATGACATATATGGCTAGATCAATAACAAATAAAAATTGGTTTTTGACATATATTTTCTCTTTTATAAAAATTCAATTTTCAACTAACCTAAAATTGATGGTTTCCATCTCCCACTACATTTTTCAAAATAAATCTATTCTAACCAAAAGAAAAGTTATACATTCTGGAAGATGATTCTCTCCTCTAGAATGTCATCGACTATATAATGCTTTTGATATGATTTACTATTTTATTCTTTCTCAAAATCAACATCTTCTCAAGTGTTAAAGTATGTACTTGTAGCATTTTTCAATCACAATATAGTGTATATAATTAAAGCACTATAAATTTTATATGAGAATATTCCTGACTTTGAGCTCTATAAAATGTCTTTTAAATGTTATTTAAAAAAAATTGTTAAAAAGAGTAAAGTTATTCAAACATCACCTTTTTTTAAATAATTTTATTTCCTTAGCAATTGGACACAAATTAGTATAAAACATGCATTTAATAGAAATTTCTAATCGGAAAAGTATGAGAACTTATATAACTTTGCTAGAATATGCTTGAACAAAATTGATTTTAAGATAGAAATACTCAAATTCACTCATTCTAATAAGTCATCCTAAAAGGTGACACAACTTTGTACTCTTATCCCTAGGGTTTACGAGATGTCTTTGGATTATCCTAAAGCCTTAATTATAATTGATACTTACACTGAAATTCTTTAGGACTACCAACCATAAGATGTCTTTTTTTTTTTTTTTTTCCAAATTTTATGGTGAGGATCCTTCTAGAACCCTAGATATGGATTAGCTCAAATTCACCTTCAAGGATGAGGTAAGAATATCTAACCTCAATTTTAATTTAATTTTCTTAGATTGTTCAACATTACAACTAAGGAAAAAATTATTATATGGAAATCAAATTTTTTTGAGAGATTATCATTTAAAATTCATAAAAAGTAATCTTAATTTTAACCCAATCACTTTTAATAATATCAAAGTAATGAAATGGGTCATGTTAAGGGATCTTCCAATAGAATTATTGCAAGGGTCCATCCTTCGTCATATTGGAAATATATGGGTGCTTTTAGAGGCCTTGCAAAAGATTTTGTTTCCTCCAATAATGTGATATTCTTGATTGAAATGGGATTCTAAAAATTAAATTTCAAAAAAATTAAGGATCATTACAAATAATTATTTTTACCACCTTAATCCATAGATCTTCACTGTTGAATCTCTGATAAAATAACTTGGCAACCCCCCAACCCTCTTGTAAAAAAATGTAATAAACTTAAATATTTAAAGTATCCAAATTCGTAGGGCGTGCCTATTTCTAAATCTAATCTTCAAATTTCCTTCAATCCTCAGGGAGGAGATTTTATTATTTAAAATAGGAAATCCTCTCTAATAGTAGGCATGGTGGGACCTTCTCTAGAACCCATTATAGAGGAAGGGGAATTTTTTTAATATCGTGCGTTAAAGATAGCTCCCTCAACTCTAAGATACATGGCCTATGAATATCTAGGGCCTATACAAGAAATAAAATTGATTTCAAAACCTGTCTTGAATAATATTAAGGAATCTAGAAGAGATATTTGTGATACCCCTAATTCTCCTCAACCTCTAGTCATAGAGGAGCCCCTCACTCTGATTGAATTAGCCTCTCAAGTATTTATCATAATAATTAAATATCCTCCAATTATGAGATGATCAAGATAGAAAAAAATGGATTTTGTTCTTAACTCACTAAAGATTTAACCGATACATTCATAGAGGAATCAATGAAAGAGGAGACTTGAAAAAACTATTTGTATAACTCTTGTTTCTTGGGGGTGAATATTACACCCATGAGGACCTAATAAAATATTTAATAATAATCAAGAATGAGGATAACCTTCTAGGAATGGACTAATCTCAAGAATCTAGGGCTTCTCCAAACTTGATTAAGGTCCCTAAGAAAAGAGGAAAAATATATTTTAATGAGATTAGATCTCATGATTCATAGGAAGAAAGAAAAAAACAAAATTAACTAATCAATTTGATGTAATGAAGGGGAAGTTACTTCCTATGGAGAAATGAGTGTCATCAGTTGGAATGTTACAGGCCTTAATGCCCGTAACAAAAAATATTTTTTGAAATTTTGTCTTACCCAATATAAAATAGATATAATTGTTATTTAAGAAACTAAAATGAATTAAGATGAGGTAAATGCTTTCGGGAAAAAAATAGTTTCATGAAAATCTTTGGAAGGCCTGCCATAGGAGTTTTTCAAGGTCTCGCAATCATTTGGAATCCTCGATAGTCTATCTCACTCCCTTGAGGTGGGAAAGGTTTGGTTATGTGTTCATGTTAAAAGTCTTAATTCCAATATTCAATATACTTTGTTTAACATTTATGATCATATGCAAATAGTAGAAAAGAGAACCCTATGGCTAGAACTATACTATGTTTTATAGTCAATCAATACCCTCTATTTTTTGGGAGGGGACTTTAATGCAATATCAAGATCTTTAGGAAAAAGAGGACGTTTCAAAAAAATTCTCAAGATTCAATGGATTTTAACAATTGGATGCATTATTCTACTATATTAGAAATCAAATTAGTATAACTCCTTCACTAGGAATAATAGAAGACGAGGCTTTACCCAAATAGTAAAAAAATAAGATAGATTCCTTATTTCAAGAAAATTTCCTAATGAGGTCTCTCATTTAATAATTGAAACTCTACCCTTCTCTAGATCTAATCATTATCTGGTTCTCCAAACTTTTGAATTAGAAGGAACCCCAGCTAGAAATTTGTTTAAATTTGAAATAATGTGGTTCAAAAGTGAAATTTTGATAAACTATTATCAAATAATGGTGGGTAAACTCAAAGGTATTAGGCTCTAGGATCTATAAGGTGGTACAAAAATCAAAAAATACTAAACAAATGTTAAGTGGAATATGACCAAATTTGGAAATATCTTTGATTTGAAGGCTAGATTTGGTTATGACTTATCCAACATGTAAGCTCAAAAGTCATGAAGAAAGGAATGGATGAATGCCTTTACCTCTAGAAAAAGGACCTCTCACTAAATCTAGAAGATATTCTAGTCAAAGAATAAATCTTTTGGAAATAAAAACCTAGTAAAACTAGACTAAGAGAAGGAGAAAAAAATACTTTTTCCCACAATAGTACTAAAGAGAAAGGAACCACTAATAAAATTACTCAAATGAAAAACAAAGAAAACATTATCATTGAAAAACCTATTGAAATTGCCTCAAATGTGGTTTCTTTCCTCAAAAAAATTGTAAACAATCTAGAAGGTTCCTCTCTAGATCTCCAAAACTCATTAAATAATACCCCAAAATTGGCCTCACAAGTGCAAAACAAAGTTTTATTAAATAAAATTTCTAAGGAAGAGGTCACTAATGCTCTTTTCTAGATGAACCCTGATGAATCCCATGGGCCTAATGGCTTTCCAACCTCCTCCTTCCAAAAGAGATGGAATTTCTTGGGAGATGAAATTATAGAGGCCTTGAAGAGCATTACAAATTCAAGTGGCATCCTCAAAGAAGTCAACCACACCTTTCTTTCTCATATTCCCAAACAAGGTTTTGTGGAAATGTTTAGGGATTTCCAACCAATTACATTATGCAAATTTCTCTATAAATTTCTATCTAAGACTTTGGCCAAGAAAATGTTAAAACTTCTACCCTTTCTTATTAGTGAAGAGAAATCTGGCTTCATTATGGGTAGATCAATTTATCATGGAATAGTCATTGCCTAGGAAGATATTGACTCCCTTCCATATCTCATCAAGTATGTTGATTAAATTAGACATTATTAAGGCCTATGATAAAGTGGGCTTGATATTTCTATTTTAATGCCTGCAAGCTTTTGGTTTCTCAAGGAAATGAATTAATCTAATATATGAATGCATTTCAACTCCCAAGTTTTGCATCTAGGTGAATGGGACTCTAGAGGGCTTCCTTTCACCCTATAGAGGATTAAGATAGGGGGGTTCTATATCCCATTTCTTGTTCAGTTTTATTTCCAAAGCTTTGGGAAGATCATTGGGAATCTATAAATAAAAATCAATCCCTCAAGGGCATTCAGTTATCCTAAGGGGAAGATACCACTATCCACCAAAAATTTGTTGATAATGAAATGTTATAGGGGGAGCTAGCATGAATGAGGCAAAAAACCTTTGAAATTATTCTCCAAACCTATATGTTAGCTTTTGGATAGGAAATAAATTTATAACTATCACAAATTTTCTTTTTCAATACCAAGGAGACTTTGGAATTAGAAATTAGTAAAACTCTAAACATTAAGAAGGTATCTCTACCCTACAGTCTACCTAGGCATCTAGTTAGATCAAGGGAAGTGGAACTCTTATAGCTAGGATATCCTAATAGGGAAAATTTGGGAAAGGGTATAGTCTTGGAAAAGAAAGTGGTTGTCTTTAGTTGGATGAATAACCATACTCAAGTTAGTCTTATTAAGTACTCCAATCTACCAATTATCGACTCTAGAATTTCCATCTCAAAAGAAAAACAATATTAACAAAATGTCAAAAGACTTCCTATGGAAACACTCCCAAGATAAAAGAAAAAGATCTTTCCTAGAAAAAAGTATGCTGACCTAGGTTAGAGGGAGAATTTGGAATAAAAAAATTGAAAGATCAAGCAATGGCTCTATGGACTAAGCTCACATGGAGAATGAGAAGACTTTACCACCTTAAATGGCCAAGATCCTTGTATAAAAAATATATGTACACTAGTGATCCACACAGTATCTTTAGAACTAGAAATCCTCCAAGGGGATCTAACTTATGGAACTTATTGCTAAGTTGTAGGTAAATAATTTTGAATAAAGATACAAGGAAAATTGGCAAGGGGGGTCAAGTCCATTTCTAGACAAACTCTTTACAGGATATCAAATTATTGCTAATATGAAAAACTTTCAAAATTCAAGACCAATTTTGAAAGATGGACTGGGTTCATTTCTCATTAACTATGTTAAGGAAGATAGTAGCACTTTAGTAAGCTAGAAATGGAAACACTTCTCAACCTTTAACATACCCCATCAAGAAGAAGAAATACTTATTGAAATTTTAAAAGAAAGGAATATCACCTTAATTAATAGCCAATATAAGTAATGGATCTATTATTATTACATTTCTCATATTTTTCCATCTACATCCACATAAAAACAAACATTTTAAAACATTAATTGAAACTAATTTTTAATCTCCTAACTAACCTTTTAATAAAGTGGCTAATTGAAAACTCATTAAGTGTACTTTAATCTTTTTAAGTTCATTCTGCATATTGACAACCATGGGAACCCCTATCAAGCTGATACCCCTCCATATCTCATGGCTTTTGATCTCTAGTGCTTGGGAACCCAATGCGTTGATTGCCTTAACAAATTTTGGGCCAACATAGACATCTTGGCCATGTTTATTGTAGTTTCTTGACACTTTTATGCTAACAATGATCTCACTACCAACCTTTATCAAGAACTATTGGAGCAAGAGTTTTTCGGTGGTCTTGGTATAGTGTTGATGAATATTTGAGGGGGTCTTATGATTCCTTTATCTTGCAATTATAAAATGCTTTGCATTTGGAAAGAACCAGTTCCAACATACCTTATCATCTTCATCAAGGACTTGCTACATTTTTGAGAAGACATTGAGGTATACCAGAGGAAGCTTCATGTCATCCTCTTCTTCTTTGTTATTTTAGATGCTATTGAGGAGGGCTAGTTAGAAAAATACATTGAAGAGGAAGGGATTCTACATGAAAGATCCCCCATGTAGCCATTGAGGATTTGTGGGTGGCTTTTAAGGAAAATAGAGGATAATGTTGCTTTACTTTTTCTAAAATCTTGCCATCTTTTAAATCTTGGATAATATTGAAAAAATAGTATAAATTTTAAGGATATATAACATAGTTGGAGCACTCTTGAAACTCTACTTATAATAGTATACTTATATTTTTAAATTATTGTTACACTTCAAATTTACTCTTTGGGATTCTTTTCATATTGCTAGATGGGATAAAGTGGCTCATTAAAAGAATCCTTATAAATTGGGGCATGTTGTTGGTTATGGATGGAAGCACTCTGCTAATTGGCCTCCTGGAGGCAACATGGTGGATCGTCAAGAGCTTTCTCATATTTTTGCCTCTAGGGAGTGTTCCTCTCTAGCACAACCAAATACTTTAGCTTGGAGAGGTACATTGACTAGTAAATATCATGTCTCTGTTGGGTATTAGGAGATAAATAGATAATTGTTTAGGGATACTGAGGTTCCTTGGTGGAAGCACGTTTGGAATAAATTTTCTTGGTCCAAGTGCAATTTCTTCATGTGGCTAGTGGCTCAGAACCTCTATCTAACACACATAATAAATAAAGTTGATAATATACCAAGCTAAATAATTTGAACTTTATTAAAATTGATAGAAAATTAATATTATGTATTTTAAAGTATAAATTAAAAATATCAATATAGTAAAAATTATATATGTTAAATAAATGTATAATCTAATAAAATTATATATATAAATAAATAATAAAAGAAAATGTATTAAAAGCATTGGTTTAGATATGTAAAAATAAAAATAATTAAATTCTAATTTAAACTTATATACACATTAAAATAAAAATAAATATGAAATTAAATTATATAAATTTTTTTTTTTGAAATTTGACAATTTAAAAGAGTTAAAATGTCTATATTTGATTAAAATATCTATATTTGAATAACATTTTACAAATTACAAAGATAAACATCAATTAAAACTAATTGTCTATTTAAAAAAAAAGTTTATCCACTTGTCACAAATGTGGAAAATATAAAATTGAAATTAATGCATTCATTAATAGAGGTGTTAGAAAAATGTTTATTAAAAAAAAAAGTTTATCCACTTGTCACAAGAAAAGATAAGGTTGCAATTAATGCTTGAATTAATAGAGGTGTTGAAAAATATAGTTGTATTTTTTATGAAGAAAATTGAATTTTTTCATTGCCTTTTCCATCATGAACCAATAAATTTTTTCAAAAATTATATTTTTCAATTTCAAAAAAATATGAAAATTAATAAACCTTTTGCAAATATTGGTATATCAATGAAATTTTTAGATTATAGAACTAATATGGAACTTGGTGATTCCATTCATCATGAACCAATAGAGTTTTTAAAAAAACGTATTTTTCAGTTTCAAAAAAAATGCAAATTAATAAACTTTTTGCAAACATTGGCATATCAATGAAATTTTTGGATTATAGAACTAATATGGAACTTGGTGATTCCATTAGTTTCTGCCAAATGCATCATAGTTTCTGCCTAACGCATAATGGTTGTAGAGGTGTAGAAGAGTGAGAATCTAAATTAACATTATGAATGCATTAATTTTTTCCTAGAAATGCACTTGTGACCTAATAGGATTGCTCATATTTTGTTATTAAATTTTCATCCTAGAAATGCACTTGTGATCTGATAGGATGACTCATATTTTGTTGTTAAGTTCTCATGCTATATTATTATATCTTTGGGCATTTAAGCCCAAGAATAAGAGGCCAAAGTTCCCAATATGGCACTAATTACTTAATATCATACTATGATCAATACATATGCTTTAGACAAATTTGCACCTTCTAAGTTGACAACTTAAATTATGTGCAATGAGGAAATATATCCATACCAATATTTGAATTATAGAACTTGAAGAAGTGATGAAGCATTTGGAGTATCACATTATATGTTAAACATACTATGCATGCTACTAGACAACCATAAGTAGTTGGAATAACTCCCCCAACTATATATTATTCTCATCTTGATTATCAAATGGAACTCACACTATTTTTAATCATTAGCACTGAACAAAAACTAGGATAAAGATATAGATAGAGATAAATAATAGTATACAACAATAACAACATAAACATATATGCGGAGGAAAAAAAGATAGATAATATAGAGGAGGAAGAGGAAGAGAGAAAATAGTAAGATAGAGTGATACCAACATAAGTTGTGTGTGTGAGAGAGAATTAAATATAATTAATTTTCTTAATAAAACAAATAGTCAAAATAATTTTAATATATTATATTTTAATTAATAAAACTAAGAATTTAATTTTTATATTAAAACCCACATTTCTATAAGAAAAAATGAAATGTATTGAAATATAAAAATATTTTATAAGTAAAACTAATTGTTTAATTTTACACAATTAGAGGAGGTTTACTATTTAATGTTTTGTATTTCCAAATTTTAAATAAAATTAAGTAATTTTTAATTATGAAATAATATCTATATAATTTAATATGTAAATTTATAAATAATAAATAGATGTAACACATATACATTTGATGTTGATGAATAAATATGATGTAATAAATAAGAAATAAAATATTACTATTTAATTTTAATAAATAGTTTATAAAAACCTAATAATAATTTAAATATCTTCTAGAATTGAATTATTTCTATTTTGTGGTTATTTCTTTACTATGTTTTTCGATATAAAATATAATTATTAATTTAATATTGAAATATATATTTAAGTTTTAAATGTATTTAAACTAAATGATAAATTGTTTAAATAAAAAAAATTATAATTTAAAAATTGTAACACTTATCAATTATACATATTACAAACACTATTATAAAATATAATTAAAAAATAATATTGTTTAATTTATTTTTATAAAATTAAAATAATAGTAATAATTTAACCACTTTTATTAAAAAAACAAAGTTTTAAAAAAAATAGAAATTCAAATACAAAGATATAACATATTGAAATTATGTTAAAAAGACATATATATTAGTTTTATATATATATATATATATATATATATATATATATATATATATATATATATATATATATATATATATATATATATATATATATATATATATATATATATATATATATATATATATATATATATATATATAATATTTGAACTTATGCATTACATGAAGATTTAGGAACAAGTTATATCAAATAGTAAAAAATAAACATCAATGTAAAATTAATAATAAATATATTTAAAATAAGAAATTAAAAATATTTAATAGATTGTGATAATTAATATTGATTAGACATGTTGTGTGAGGTGGAAGATAAAATGATTTGAAAAAATAAAATCTTATCAGCTTGTCACAAATGTGAAAAAGATAAAGTTATAATTAATACATTCATTAATGCAAGATGAAGTTGTTAGAAAATATTTGTATTTTTTGTTGAAGAAAAATAATTTTCTCCCCCACCAAAAATAGTATGGACCAATAGAATGGATGAAAAATGTGATTTATAAAATACTAAAAAATTAGAAAAAGATATAAACATTTGAAATCTCATATAATCTTTTAAATTCTTGAATTTGATTGGTTAGTGTTAATGTCATATTTGAATTGACATGAATGCATAAGTATTCCTGCCTTGGCAGGAACTAATAACCTACATTCATTATGTCCATGTAGTCCTGAGTTGGTACTGATGACCTAACAGCAAGTTCATGCTCATTGAACTAACCAAACCAAATATACTAATGACCCAATAGCAAGTTCATTGAGCTAAATATAGTGTCTCGAAAAGTCAAATGGATTGGCTTTAAGTGTACGATGATGCCAGAGCATGAGCACGTATTATGACTGTGTTGATCATATAATTGTACTTTCTATTAGCAAAAGCTTACGGCCAACTATATCTAGCCATATCATATTTGCTTCAATCCAAAAACACTTTGTACTGACTTTCACCTCATTGACGTAGTTTGCTAGCTGGAAAGTTTGATGAGACACTAAATTATTCTGCAAATGGGTCTTTAATAAATCTGTCCTTAATCATTGATTGTATCTAAAACCATTTTGTACTCCCGATGACAAATTTTTCCTTTGATTTCATTTCCTTGGAAGGATGATTGACACAAAATCCAAGTGTTACTAGAAAAAGGGGCAAGGATGCACATGACAGGAGAACTTTTAAATCAATATACTTTTGTTTAAATCTGCGTGCAAAATATTTCCAACGCCAACAGTGGCATCCGACAAGGCTAGAAGTCAGAACATTCCAATTCCCAGATATCATTCGTAGCGGCTGATATCTCCTTTGTGACGTTCAAAACTTAGAAATTTTGATGAAAGTCTCCGAGGGAATAAGCCTATCGGCTTAGGGGAGAGGACCCAATAGTTGAGCGGGGTCCAATAGTCGATCACCCTATTATGAACATAGAGTCCAATCTTCCAACATATTTTTACTAGATATTGTAATTAATTGATCTATTTGTAAATATAAAAAAATCTAAATGTTGATAAAAAATATACCAATATTTCAACACATGAAAACTTATAAATGTTATAGAAAAAATAAATAAATGAATTCATTAATGAGTGAAATAAATAACTTTTTGTTTCAAACAAAATATCATAGCTATCTAATATGTGTGTGTCACTTAAAACATAATATGCTCACTTAAATAAACATTGATATCTTAGTGTAGACATACTATTCTTATGTGTACAACTATTGGGGTAGCAATGTATATGCATAAAGTAAACCATATCAATAATATGTATCATCACAAATATAAAAGGTGAATACCAATAAATGCCTTGTATTTTCTTATGAAATGTCTGAGATTGTGAGAAAAAATTAGTGTTCAACTAATGGTCCCTTTGTGTTGGATATATGTTGAATTTTATGTAATAATGTGTTATTTTTATAACAACAAATAATTTTTTTGTGTTAAAGAATGTGTCCTTTTGTGTTATTTATAAAAGTTATATATAACAAATATTTATGATTAATAATAACTATTTGGTCCATTTAAGTTGCATATATGTTACATTTCATATAGTTATACAATATTCTATTAACAACAAGTGATAATTTTAAATTCAATTAGTAGAGATTTTTAGATTAAGCTTTGGTCGAATGTTCAAAAAGTCATTTTTTAGACACATTTCACTAGGTGCACTATTTTAACGAGTTGCATGATGAGTCACACCTTCAAACTTTAGTTGTAGGTAGTTCAATATCCATTTTACATTTTTTTTTTTTTAAAACGAAGGTCTTACGACATCCCATGTAGCGGCTACATGTTGACGAAGTTAGCTATCATGACTACTGGTTCCTCTCCCCTAATTAAAAGGAGTTATCTTTTATTATATTATAATTAAATTTTTTTAAAAAAAATTAATTAATTTTAATACTATATTTTACTTATTTGAAAAATTATATTTAAATTGTTTATTTTTTATTTTAATAAATTATTAAAATAATTAAATATTAAATTATTAATTTTAATTGCAAGTAGGAAATTATCAAGCTATATTTGTAATATTTTTATATTTACATTTTTTAACTTTTAAATAGTTATTTTTCTTCAATTTTTCAATTTTATTTAACTTTCATTTTTGTAAACTTGTAAATGGTCATTTATCTTTGATTCTACTTGGACATCAATAGAACATTATGAAGTCCTAAGCTCTAGCCTTTGTTTTAAGTTCATAAGTAGGAGTTATATCCACTTATCAACAACGTTGTGAGAGTTTTAATGGGTAATGTTAAAGAAATTAGTAATAAAAATGCATCAAATATTGTTATGTGTAGGAGGGGAAGAAAAATGACTATTTAACTAAATGAATATGTAGAGCTTTGATACATTATTTTTAAAACCAAACTTTCATTTCTTGACCACATTACGTGCCACTTTTTTACATCCCAGTGTACAAAAACTATGCTTCTTTATATTTTATAATAGTGAGAATCTCTTGAAACTTTTAAAATAGGGTATGAATGAACCTACAATCTGTTTATCAATTATTTTATTCATTTTCAAGCTCCTATAATGGAGAATAGAAATGAACACAAGGATTTCATATATGAACTACAACCTACTAGTTCCATAACACTCTCTCAAAATACATCAATTTTGATATTTTTCAAATACTCCTATCCCAAGAAGATGGAGGACTCAAGATTAAAGTGTAATACATTGTAAAAATGGAGCTTAGTGCATAAAAAGATTAAATATAGAAAAGAAATGAGTTGTTTTTCATATTTCCTTTCCAAAAAATTTACAATTCGTTGTGTGAGGTTTTATAAGTTTTTTATAAAACCTTCATAATTAGGATGTTAACCTTAAGAAACCTATGGTGGTAAAAACCCATGGCCCAGATTGAAAATGGGCAAAATGAGAGGTTGCCAGCTTTTTTTTTGGAGGTTTTACATGAAATTGTTGGTTAAAGTCTTTTTGCCTTTATTTTATTTTTTCCATGTTGAGATATTTTGCACCTTGATGGGCTCAAATAAAAGTGATCTCTAAGTGTGATTTTATCATATGGATTATAAAAATGTATCTATATAAGAAAATACACTAAAAAATGTAAATTCAAAACAAACTACATAAAGTTTTTTCGATTGTATAATAATTTTGATATCAACATCATACACATTCCTTAAGTTGTTATGATAGTTAAAGGATGTCAATAAAAAATGTAAAATATAATTTTATTATGTGTCTAATGCAAAGAACTAAGAAAGTGTTTCTTAGTGACACTAAACTTGACTGCTCGATACATCAACTAAGAAAGTTTGTAGTCACTTATTTAGTCATTTATTTTGTATTTTATTTAGTAGTTTATGCCTAGGTGACTAATTATCCATCAACTTATTTATTCACTTATTTGGTAGTTTGGGTAGTCATATATATCTGTTTAATCTTGTGCTTTTACTAGTGATCAAATTAGTCACTTATTTAGTCACCTATAGCTGTAAATTACAAAAAATTAGTGGAATGTGATCAATTTTAGTCACATAACTAAAAGTTATAGTTATGTGACAAAATATTTTAGTCACATAGTCACATATTTCCTAAAATTTACTAGTGATTGATGTTCACTGGATATTGTCTTTGGCATAAGATGTCAAAGAGGGAGAGTATTTTGTGTCATATCATAGAATTTTTCTAGAGGGACAATATATATATCATAGAAATTTTGTTTGAAGAGGAAGAACTTGGTTTGATATAAAAGAGGGAGAGTTTTATATCAAAAGAAGATGTTGAAGATAGATAGAGTTTGTTGACAAAGGGAGAAACTAAAGTTAGAGGGAGTTTACACTAAGAGAGGGAGTTATCATAGATGAGAATCAAAATGAAACTAAGGATATTTTCCTTATTTATTTTACTCTAAAATTTCATTGTATTATGACTTGTGTTGCCACCAATGCCAAAGAGGGAGATTGTTGAAAATTAATTGATCGATTGTATATTTTCTTTGGTGTTACAAAAAATGTCATATCTTTACTAGTTAGTATATGTTGAGCTCACTCAAGTGATGAAGATAGTTTCTTATGTCTGCCAAGCATTCTAGTGATTTCCAAGTTCAAAAGAAAGTGTCTACCAAGTTCACTTACGCATCGAAGAGAAGTTTGCAAAAGTTGAGTGTTAACTAAGCTCACTTAGGTAACAAAGGAAGTTGGATGGAACTAGTGCTAACCGAGCTCACCTTGTTACTAAAGGAAGTTTGCAAAGAGGCAGTGTTAATTGAGTTCACTTGGTTAACATAGGAAAATCATTTCTGAGTTAGTGTCTACCAAACAAGGTCAAGTAATGAAGGATTTTCTTGTTTTGGCATATTGAGTTTAATGGATTTATTTGTTGGTTTTAGCAGACTGAGGAGATGAATATTAATTATTCTAAATTGTATTCAAGTTGACTTGACAATTTTTATGATATTTAGTATAAGGTCAAGTTGAGGATTGAACATGCGTGAGAATGTGTGGAAGATAAGAAGATGCTTAGAGGAAGCGAATTAGAAGGATAAACATAATATCCATTAGGAGTTGCAAAGATACATTCGATCAGGATGGATCAAGTATTCAAACTAGAATTGAGATTTGTAATTTCAGCAATATAGTTGCATTAGAAATCAGGTCATATCATTGTTACTCTCTAGCCATTGTACTAGTATACCAAATTTCTTACTCAAGTTGGCTTAACAACCATTTTCCAAATCCTCTAACAAGGTGGCATTTCTAGATTGAAGTTTATAAAGACCTCTAACAAGACCACTCCTAATAGGGTGATTAAATCCTCTAACAAGGTTACACCTAATAGTGTGTTTTGTAACCTTTAACAAGGTTGGCTCCTAACATGGCTCACTTTAGAAGAGTGAAAATAGTAACTAGTTGTAATTGGTGGTTTTTTCCAAATTGGGTATCCACATTAAATCTTGGTGTCACTTGTGTTCATGCTATTTCTTTTATGTGTATGAAACTATGTTAATTAATGTTAATCACAAATAATATCATAAGATCTGCATGTTCATTATTTTTTGAGTAACAGTTGATATTATAGTGCATGTTGAGTTACAACATAATGTTAGTGTTAATCGGGTGCTTGTGTGTTAACCGAGAAACAATAGCTTCAACAGAGTTTATGTTTTGTGTTGACATCTAGAAGGGATCTAGGATTCATTTTTGTGGTAACTAATTCACCCCTCACCTCTTAGTTACTCGCATATTTCTAACATAAGAGTTATTAAATAAAATTTCTAAGGAAGATCTCACTAATGCTCTTTTCTAGATGGAACCTGATGAATCTCATGGGCCTAACGGCTTTCCAACCTCCTTCCAAAAGAGATGGAATTTCTAGGGAGATGAAATTATAGAGTCTTTGAAAAGCATTATAAAATCAAGAGGCCTCCTCAAAGAAGTCAACCACACCTTTCTTTCTCATATTCCCAAACCATTGAATACAATTGGCTAATTGTGTATTTTCTTTAATGTTACACAAAATGTCATATCTTTACCAATCAGTGTATGCTGAGTTCACTTGGGAAATGAAGAATTTTTTTTGTGTTTATTGAGGATTCCAATGTTTTCCAAGTTTAGATGATAATGTATGCCGAGTTCACTTAGGCATCAAAGAGAAGTTCATAGAAGTTGAGTGTGAACCTTGTTCACTCATGTAACAAAGGAAAGTTGGATGGAACTAGTGTTAACCAAACTCACTCGATTACCAAAGAAAGTTAGCAAAGATGTAGTATTAATCGAGTTCACTTGGTTAACACAAAAAAATTATTTTTAAGTTAGTGTCTACTGAGTAGGGTCGGGTAATGGAGGATTTTCTTGTTTTGGCATATTGAGTTCAATGGATTTGTTTGTTGGTTCTAGTTGACTGAGGTGATAAATATTAATTATTCTAAGATTTATTATAGCCAACTTGACAATGCGAAAGGTATAAGTATAAGGTCAAGTTGAGGATTGAATGTGTGAAAGTATATTGAGGAATAGAAGATGCTAAGAGGAAGCAAATTAGAAGGATAAGAAGAATATCCTCATGGAGCTGTAAAGAAACATTCGATCATAAAGGATCAATTATACAAGCTAGAATTAAGATTTGCAATCAACAATTTAGTTGCATCAGAAATCAGGTCATCTCATTGTTACTATCTAACCATTATAGTAGTGATCTAAATCTCTTAACAGAGTTGGCTTAACAACTATTTGTAAATCCTCTAACAAGGTGGTATTTCTATTGAAGTGTCTAAAGACTTCTAACAAGGCCACTCCTAACAAGGTCATTAAATCCTCTAATAGGGTCACACCTAATAGCGTGTTTCATAATCTTTAACAAGGTTGGCTCCTAACAGGGCTAACTTTAAAAGAGTGAAAATCAATAACTAGTTGCAATTGGTAAATTTTTCCAAATTGGGTTTCCACATTAAATCTTGGTGTTACTTGTGTTCATGTTATTTCTTTAATGTGTATGCAACTAATTTAATTAAGGTTAATCACAAATAATATCATAAGATTTTCATGTTAAGCATTTATGAAGTTACACTTGTTATTAAAGTGGTTACTAAGTTAAAACATTTTATCAATATTAACCAAGTGCCTATGTGTTTGCCAAGAAACAATATTTTTAGTGAAGTTTGTGTGCTGTGTTGACATCTAATGGATTTGGGATTTATTTTAGTGGTACTCTATTCAACCCTCCCCTTTCAGTTACTCCTCTTATATTTCCAACACAAACAAGGTTATGTGGAAATGTTTAGTGATTTTTAGCGAATTACATTATGCAATTCACTCTATAAATTGCTATCATAGACTTTGGCCAATCAGATGTTAAAAATTCTACCTTTTTCTTAGTAGTGAAGAGAAAACTGGCTTCATTCTAGGTAGATCCATTTATGTTGGGATAGTCATTGCCTAGGAAGCTATTCACTCCCTTCAATATAATGGTTCATCAAGTATGTTGATTAAGTCAGACATTAGTACGGCCTATGATAAAGTAGGCTAGACATTTCTATTTTAATGCTTAAAATCTTTTGGTTTCTCAAGGAAATGAACTACTCTAATCTATGAATGCTTCAACTCCCTAGTTATGCATCCTAGTGAATGAGACTCTAGAGGGCTTCCTTTCACCATCAAGAGGATTAGAAAAGGGGGATCCTATATCCCCTTTCTTGTTCATCATTATGTCTAAAGATTTGGGAAGATTGTTGGGAAGCTATAAAGAAAAATCAATCACTTGAGGGCATTCAGTTATCCTAAGAGGAAGATCCCACTATCCACCAACAATTTGTTGATGATGCAATGTTATAGGGGGATCTACCATCAAAGAAGTGAAAATACTTTAAAATATTCTCTATATGTTAGCTTCCAGATAGGAAATAAATTTATAAAAATCAAAAATTCTCTTTTTCAATACCAAGGAGGCTTTGGAATTAGAAATTAGTAAAATTCTAAACATTAAGAAGGTATCTCCACCCTGTAGATACCTAGGCATCTAGTTAGATCGAGGGAAGAGGAACTCTTCTAGCTGGGATATCCTAATAGGGAAAATCCAAGAAAGGATACAATATTGGAAAGAAAAGTGGTTGCCTTTAGTTCGATGAATAACCATGCTCAAGTAAGTCTTGTCAAGTACTTCAATCTACCAATTATCGATTCTAGAATTTCCATCTCAAAAGAAGAAGAGTATTTTTTTTTAAATGTCAAAAAACTTTCTATGGCAATGCTCCTAAGATAAAAGGAAAAGATCCCATAGAGGACAAAGTATGTCGACCTAGGGAAAAGGGAGGATTTAGAATAAAAAATTTGATGGATCAAGCAATGGCTCTAAGGACTAAGCTCATATGCAGAATGATAAGATTTCCCCACCTAAAATAGCCAAGATCCTTGTATAAAAAATGTATGCACTCTAATGATCCACTCAGTGAAATCCTCCAAGGGGATCTAATTTATGGAACTTATTGTGAAGTTGTAGGTCAAACATTTTGAGTAAAGTCACAAGGAAAATTGGCAAGGGGGATCAAGTCTAGTTCTGGATAGACTCTTGGAGAGGATATCAAATTATTGCCAATATGGAAAACTTTCAAACTTCATGACCAATTTTGGACGGTGGACTAGGTTCATTGCTCATTAATTATGTTAAGGAAGATAGTAACACTTTGGTAAGGTGGAAATGGAAACCATTCTCAACCTTTAACATGCCCCTCAGGAAGAAGAAATACTTATTGAAATATTAAGAAAAAGGAATATCACCTTAATTAATATCCAATATAAGTAATAGACTAGTATTATTTCATTTCTCATCTTTCCCGATTCATTCACATCAAAAACAAACATTTTAAAACATTAGTTAAAACTGATTTCTAATCTCCTAACTAACCTTTTAATAAAGTGGCTAATTGAAGACTCGTAAGTTTACTTTAATCTTTTTAAGTTCATTAAGTATTAGCCAGCCTGGCGAGTCCTTGTTTTGCATGTCTCACTTATTTCAAGGTGAAGTCTTACTGACTCTTTACTCCTCTCGTAGTGATGTCATTTATTTCATCTCTTCATACTCTTAGTCCTTGTTTTGCATGTCTCACTTATTTCAAGTTGAAGTCTTAATGACTCTTTACTCCTCTCGTAGTGATGTCATTTATTTCCTCTCTTCACACTCTTTTTTCTGGGAAATGTTGGGACTCATTCTGCATATTGACAACCATGGAACCCCTATCAAGCTGACTACCCTTCCATATCTCGTGGCTTTCGATCACCCAATTAAGCTTGATAGGATAATGCAATTTGTGCTTGTAAGAAAGAAATTAATCTAAAGAGAAGCTCTCCAGTGCTTGTGAACCCAAAGCATTGATTGTCCTAACAGATTTTGGGCCAACACAGACAGCTTGGCCATGTTTATTTTAGTTTCTTGACACTTCTATGCTAACAATGATCTCATTGCCAACCTTTCTCAAGAATTATTGGAGGAAGAGCTGTCTTGATACAATGTTGATGAATATCTGATGCGGTCTCACTATTCCTTTGGCTGCCAAATATAATATGCTTTACATAAGGGAAGAACCAGTCCCAACATACCCTATCATCTTCATCGAGGTCTTGGTGCATTTTTTGGGAAGACATAGAGGTATACCAAAGGAACCTTCATTTCCTCCTCTTCTTCTTTTTCGTTTTAGACCCCATTGAGGAGGACTGGTTGGAAAAATACTTTGAAGAGGAAGGGATTCTGCATGAAAGATCCCCACATGTCGCCATTGAGGATTTGTGGGCAGCTTCTAGGGGGAAAAAGAAGATAATGCTCCTTTAATTTTTCTGAAAACTCTCCATCTTATCATTATGATTTTTTTAAAAAGGAATCTACGTAGTTATCTTTTAAATCTTGGATAATATTAAAAAAATAGTAAGAAATTTGAAGGATATATAACATAGTTGGAGCACTCTTGAAACTCTACTGATAATAGTATATTTATATTTTTAAATTATTGTTAAACTTCAAATTTACACTCTTAAATATCTGGGTTTCAATCAGCATAATCATTTGACATTAAATCTAAAATGGTGCCTCTGGGTCTCTCATCTTTTATTTTAAGTAGTTGCTTAGATTCCTTTTTATCAGTTTCCAGTATCTGATTAGTATTAAACTTTACGTGGTTAGTAAGATAAGAATGTTCGTTAATCATTTCATTTCATTCGTGGGTAACAAACTGAGTGTATAAAATTAACAATCTGAGTATATAAAATGAGAGTTATCTTTCTTTCTCCACTGTATGAATAAACGTAGAATGGCAGCATATTCTATTAGCAGGACAGTTTCGAAATTATAAGTGAGTTGGTTTATAAACTAAACTAAAATAATTTTTAATATGCTTTATATCGAAGACCTTCTAAATAAGAGGTTCACAATTTATGTAGTATTGCAGGCTTGACTATATAAAATAATTTGTTATTTTTTTTAAAGAACAAAAGTGGGTGAACCACTAGATTATATAAAAGGATAACCTAATTCAAGGGCTCACCTAGGAAAGATTCAGGAAGAAATCCAAGTATCCTAACTAGATTATAACATAGAAAAATAGAAGAAAAAAAATCCGAGCACACAAATGCTGATTGGGAATGCATGTTCTTCACAAGACCCAAACCCAAAACCACTCTAGTCAAACAAGTTTGTGGAGAAATGGAGAAGAGGGGGACAAGAATAGAAGACCAACACTTTTTGGCTTATTTATACTACGTCACATTCATGCTTTGATAAGTAGTCAGCCACCTGGTTACCTTCTCTACTCATGTGTGTAATACAAGTATCCTAAAAAGATTGAAGTAATCTCCATATCTAATTCATAATAGATTGTAATTTCCAATTGTGAACAATCTTGGATGTGCATGCATTAATTATCACTAGGAATTCCCTTCAATGTGGACTTTAGAAATCCCACACTTCTTTGCCAACACCAGTCCCTGAAATAGAGCCTAAGCCTCTTACATGTTGTTTGTGCCTGGAATAATTGGATCTACCTTAACTGCAAAAACATTGCCTAACCAATCTTTAATGCAAACTCCAATACCTGAAATACTGGGTTACTTCTTGAAGCTCCGTCAAAGTTGATTTTGACAAAATCTCTAAAAGGTGGATGCCACTTGATAACGGACCCATCTTTGGCACGAATGGATTTCTAGTTTGGAAATGATCCAACTGGAATGAAAATGGATTTTCATTCTTTTAAAATCATGTTGTCCTAGTGTGGAAAGTAGTGATTACATTTGATGTTGGATAGATTGGAGTTAGCAATCTCGAGATAGAAGTTTCTAGTTGTTGAAGAACCCAATCAATGGGAGAGACATCTTTCCTAAAAATTCTTTTATTATGTTCCCACCAAATGGCCCAAACAACTAAAGATGGAATACATTTCCAAAGGCAAGCAAAAGTAGAGGTAGTAAATAGTAGAGGCCAGGATTCAAACAAGTCCCAAAACTTGTTAGGGAGGGGCATGCAAACATTAAGTTTCTTGAGGAAAAACATGCAACAAGAATGTGAAAAATAACAATTAATCAAAAGGTGGTCCACTATTTCCACTTCTTCTCCACATAGTAAACAATTGAAAGAAACAACAATACCAAATTTTGAAAGTTTGTCACTTGCTAATATTTTTTTCCTAAGGGCTAGCCAAGAGAAGCATCCCACTTTAGGAATGACAAATGGGTTCCAACAAAAGAAATATGCTATGCTCTTACTTTTTTTGTTATCAATCTACTAGAGGGCCCTATATCCTTCCTTGATCGAGTACTTTCCATCCTTGGAGGGTACCCAAATTAGTTGGTCTCATGGTTTGATAAGAAAATAGACCATTTTTAAGAATATTAAGGAGAAGGATGGATTGATGATCACTAAGAGAAAGTGTTGATGGGTCCTTTCAAATTACTTTTCTTGAGGAGATTTCCATAGCCAACACATAGACCAACAAATAAGAACCCCAACAATTGGTTGAAATGGTCATGACGTCTTCATATTGATCTAGCCGAGAGAGTGGAGGGAGGCCATTCCATGAGTCTAATCAAAATTTGATACGGAAACTATTATTTACTTCACAAGATAAGTACTTGAAGACAAGGTCTCTAGAATTAACCATGAAGTTCCAAATTGTTGATCCCTTAGGAGGGTCAAGAAGGGAGAAGATTCAGGAGGGATTCCTATCATCCAAATATTTCTCTTGAAAAATTTGGCACCATTTAGAATGAGGCTTGGTGTACATTTGCCAAACAAGTTTTCCCCCAAAAGCTTTATTTCTATGGGTAAGATTATGTAGTCCAGTTCCACCATGTGATTTCTATTGAGCCATATCTTCTAGATAGATTAAGAGGAGTCTTCTTATTGTTAGACATGTTACTTTTCCAAAGGAAATCTCGAATGACTTTCTCTATGTGTTGGATGATTGCTGTTGAGGCTTTGAGGATCGATAAATAGTAGTTGGGTATTGCAGACAATACTGATTTTATGAGCAGAATTTTCCTGGAGAGAGACATCCTTCTAATCTTCCAAGAAAAAGTCCTATCTTTAATTCTATGCATCATAGTAGACCAATAGTTGGCTTTGTTGACCACTACAAAGAAGTGAATCCCTAGGTAATTAGAGGGCATTTTGTCAACCACAAAACCCAAGATCTTAAAAATCTTATTAGATATGATCATGTTGGTTTTGAAGAAAAAGATTTTAGATTTATTAACATTGATCTTTTGGCCTCAAACTAAAGTATATAAGTATAAGGATTTCTTAATTTGTGTTTCTTCTATGATAGAAGACTTGCCAAATAGGAGAGTATCATTTGCAAAAAGGAATGGGTAACTGACATGGATGTACCTAAAATGTGTGCCCTTTCCCAAAGACCATTGTCGTAGTCTCTAGAAATACTCCTACTAAAAGCATCTGCCATGATAATGAAGAGGATTAGGGATAATGGGTCACCTAATCTGACCCCTCAAGAAGAAGAGAAGAACCCTGCTGGTTGACCATTGATAAGCATTGAAAACCAAGGCCCTAAGACACAAGCTTTGATCCATTTGCACCATTTATTTCCAAATTCAAAATTGGAAAGAACTTCAAGCATAAAATTCCAACATACCCTATCATAGGCCTTCATCATGTCTAATTTAATAACAAAATTAGATTGCTAGTTTGAATGGATGGAATGAAGAACTTCATCGGCTACTTAGACCCCTTCCATCTTTCTTTACCCAGTTTGAAGCCTCCTTGTTCCTAAGAAATAATTAGGGGAATAAGATGATGAAACTTTAGGTAAATAGCCTTGATGATAATCTTGTATACCAAGTTGCAGAGGGAGATTGGTCTAAAGTCAGCAAATGTGTTTGGAGCCACAACTTTAGGGATGAGAGAAATGTTTGTAGCGTTAAAATATTTTAGCATTGAACCATTTCTTCTATATTCTTCATAGTAGCTAATAGATCAACACAAATGACATCCCAACATTTTTGAAAAAATAAGGCTATAAATCCATCTGGCTTGGGGGCTTTGTTGGGGGAAAGGAGAAAACCACTTTTCGAACTTCCTCAAGAGTAAACAATGCAAGTAATAATTTGTTATTGATATACTATTAATATAACATGTCAACCATATTATATTTGAATTTATTAAAAAATATTTATATTCAATAAGGTCAATACAAATACAATTAACTATAAAAACAAATAATGCCACCATGTGGCACTTGGGTATGTGCAGGATCATGGTGTACCAAACTATGGCCTTAAGTGGCAGTGAAAAATCAGCAAATCGGGTTTATGTCAACTTGACACATAATTTTGAAGTGGTTATGGACTTTATATCAAAAAGTTGTAAGAAAATAATCTGTAAGAAATTGAATGCAATTTCTAAACTACTAGGCCTTATCAAGAGAAAAAAATAATTGATTGGTCAAAAGTTTGAATTTTAATGGAGTACTACAAAAATTTCAAAGCAAAAATAAAAATTAGGTGTATGTCTGACCACTTTAATCAAAATCAAATGATAATTTTTTAAAATATAATTACAGATATGAAAAGTAGACTCATGCCCGAATGTGATGCATATTTTTTGATATTTTTATTCCAAATAAATAATTAAATATGAATTTTCTACCAAAACTTTTCTAGAAAAAAAAAATTCCTGTATCTGACTACTTTAACTAATAGTAACTTTTACCAAATTTAATTTAATTTTTTTTCTTATACTAGGCGAAGCATAGGATGTGATGCAACTTTTAGATTTAAAAAATGTTATGCTGTTCGAAAGTTATAGCTATTTTTCAATCAGTATATCAATCAACACTTTACAATAATCTTCATTGATAATTAACTAATAAATACTTATCGAACTCAGAATTTGACAAAAATTATATTGATGGAATCTCGAGAGCGATCTTAAAAAACTCTTTTCATTTCATTCAATTTCGATCAAAATAACATTGTCAGACGGCTACTCAAAGTTTGAGTATCACTAAAACCCTCTTCAAACATGTCTTTTGGGTTGACCAGGTAGGCTTGGTAAATACCAAGCCTAGATAGGTATCCAATCTCAAATCAGATATCAGATATGCTTTAGCAGAATTTGGGTGGGAAATTTCAAATCCCAACCCATTTTGGAGGAAAAATTACATTTAAAAGTTATAGCTTATGATTTATAAATTATTTCACTTATATTACTATGTAAAGACATATTTTAATATATATTATATGTATAATAATGTAATGTAAAGATATAAGATATAATCTATTAATATATAATAATATATTATGTTAATCTTATTACAATCTATAAATATAATTTATATTATTATTATTTTTACTAAATATAATAACGTAATATATCTATATATATATAATATGTATTATTTATTATTATATTAATATGTATAATAATATAATATATGTATAATAACATAATATATTATATATAAATATATAATATGTATTATATATTATTATATTAATATTAATGTTATTAATATCTATAATAACATAATATTTTTATTATATATAATAACGTAATATATATATTTTATTAATATATATAATAATGTAATATTTTAATTAAATATAATAACATAGTGTATATATATATATGTTATTAATATATATGTATATTATTAATATATATGAGTCAAAGGGAGTCATAGGTCAACCATTGAACCCCTTTGATGCATTAAATGACAACATATGTCGTTAGGGGTCCCAGGACCCCTAGCAACATATTACAATGGTTAAAATGGGTCAAAGGGGGTCATAGGGTGACCTATGACCCCTTTTGACCAATTAAATGATGACATATATCCCTAGGGGTCCTAGGACTCCTAGGGACATATTAGAATCATTCATATGGGTCAAAGGGTGTCATAGGGTGACCTATAACTCCCTTTGACCTATTAGATGATGACATATGTCCGTAGGGGTCCTAGGACCCCTAGAGACATATTAGAATTGTTATATAAGTCAAAGGGGGTCATAGGGTGACTTATGAACCCTTTTGACCCATTAAATGACAACATATGTCCTTAGGGATCCTAGGACCCCTAGCGATATAGTAGAATAGTTAGTATGTGTCAAAGGGGGTCATATGTTGACCTATGACCCCCTTTGACCCATTAAATAACGAGATATGTCCCTAGGGATCCTACGACCCCTAGGGACATATTAGAATTGTTCAAATGGGTCAAAGGGGGTCATAGGGTGACCTATGACCCCTTTTAATCCATTGAATGATGACATATGTCCCTAGGGGTCCTAAGACCCCTACGGACATATTAGAATCATTCATATAGGTCAAAGGGGGTCATAGGGTCCTTTGACCCATTAAATGATGACATATGTCCCTTTGAGCCATATTAACCATTCTAATATGTCCTTAGGGGTCCCAGGACCCCTAGGGACATATTAGAATGGTTAATATGGCTCAAAGGGGGTCATAAGGTGACCTATGATCCCCTTTGATCCATGGACATATTAGAATGGTTAATATGAGTCAAAGGAGGTCATAGGGTGACCTATGACCCCTTTTGACCCATTAAATGATGACATATGTCTCTAAGGGTCTTAAGATCCCTATGGACATATTAGAATGTTTAATATGTGTGAAAGGGGGTCATAGGTTGACCTATGATCTCCAACGACCCATTAAATGACAAGATATGTCCCTAGGGGCATTAGGACCCCTAGGGACATATTAGAATGGTATATATGGGTCAAAGGGAGTCATAGGGTGACCTATGACCCCTTTTGATCCATTAACTGATGACATATGTCCCTAGGGGTCCTAGGTCCTCTAGGAACATATTAGAATGGTTAATATGGGTCAAAAAGGGTCATAGGGTGCCTTATGACCCCATTTGACCCATTAAATGACAACATATGTCCGTAGGGGTCCTAGGACCCTTAGGGACATATTATAATGGTTAGTATGTGTCAAAGGGGGTCATCGGTTGACCTATGACTTCTTTTGACCCATTAAATGATGATATATGTCTCTAGGGGTCCTAAGACCCCTAAGGACATATTAGAATGGTATATATGGGTCAAAGGGGTTCATAGGGTGACTTATGAACCCCTTCAAACCATTAAATGATGACATATGTCCCCAGGGGTCTTAGGACCCCTAAGCATATTTTAGAATTGTATATATGGGTCAAAGAGGGTCATAGGGTGACCTATGACCCCCTTCGACCCATTAAATGATGACATATGTCCCTAGGGGTCCTAAGACCCCTAGAGACATATTAAAATGGTTAATATGGGTCAAAGGGTGACCTATGACCCTCTTCGACCCATTAAATGATGACATATGTCCTTAGGGGTCCTAGGAACCCTAGGTACATATTAGAATGGTTAATATGGGTCAAAAGGTGTCATAGGGTGACCTATGACCCCTTCGACCCATTAAATAATGACATATATCCCTAGGGGTCCTAGGACCCCTAGGGACATATTAGAATGGTTAATATGGGTCAAAGGGCATCATAAGGTGACCTATGACCCACTTTGACCCATTAAATGATGATATATGTCCCTAGGGGTCCTAAGACCTCTAGGGACATATTAGAATGGTTAATATGGGTCAAAGGGGTTCATAGGGTGACCTATGACCCCTTGCCCCATTAAATTATGACATATGTCCCTACGGGTCCTAGGACCCCAAGGGACATATTAGAATCGGTCATATGGGTCAAATGGGGTCATAGGGTGACCTATGACCCCCTTTGACCCATGAAATGACCACATATGTCCTTAGGGGTCCTAGGACCCCTAGGGACATATTAGAATCATTCATATGGGTCAAAAGGGTTAATAAGGTGACTTATGACCCCCTTTGACCTATTAAATGATGAAATATGTCCCTAGAGGTCCTAGGACCCCTAGGGACATATTATAATGGTTAATATGTGTGAAAAGGGGTCATAGGTTGACCTATGACCCCCCACGACCCATTAAATGATAAGAGATGTCCCTAGGGGTCCTAGGACCCCTAGGGAAATATTAGAATGATTAATATGGATCAAAGCCTATGACCCCCACGACCCATTAAATGACGACATATGTCCCTAGGGGCCCTAGGTCCCCTAGGGACATATTAGAATGGTTAATAAGGGTTAAAAAATAAAATTATATATATATATATAGTATTCTAGAATAATAATAATAATATAAATAAACACTAAATATTAATATTATTATATCTATAGTAATAATAATACTATTATAGCTATAATAATATATATATATTAATACTACTATATATTAAAACTATTATATATTAATACTATTTATACTATATATTAATACTATTATACTATTAGTACTAATAAACCAAAGTCAGTTTCCCTCCAATGTGTTTTATAATATTAATATTATAATAGCAAAGGAGGGAAATTATAGCAAATATTTCCCAACCAAAAGTCATTTTAGAAAATCGGATAGCCAATTTTACTGGCACCAATTTCAAAATTATCCCTGTCCCTACAAACCCGACAACATCACTTTTTAAGTTCTTTTTTCACGGGTTTTGCAAAAAGTCACATTTTTGGGCCTAACCAATCGAACAAATTTCAAAAAATAACCTTAGGTGTTCGAATTTGTCATCTGAATGGGGAGCAACAGTCGTCAAAAGGATAAACACAAAAGGAAGATATCTAATGAAGACATTGCGGCATATAGGGAAAGGGACAAAATGGAACGTCAAAGAAAAAGGCAAGGTATGCTAAATATCAGTCAAGTTGACGATGAATTAATCAAAGGTGAAATCATAGAGTCAGATAATGAATATTTGTAGTTGGAGAATGAAAATGTACTTATTGAAAATGATAATGCCAAAATTGAAAATTTAGAGAATACAAATTTTTGAAGAAGAAATGCTACCAAGTCATAATCCAAATTGCATAATTGACCATGTCGAACATGACAATGCACAGGAACCTAATGCACAAGAACCTTAGATATCTCCTAATTATAATCAACATGAAGGTTCTAAAACACCAAATAGATAATTGAATTTGATGAAATGATTATTTCTAGTTTGGAAGGAAAAAATTCAAAAAGAACCATTTGGTTATGGGCTTCAAGACTATATCATATTTTTTTCGGCAACAAGACAGTGGTAGAGCAATGTCAGCTTTTCATGCACTTATTAAAGATGCAAAAGATGAGACCTATGCTTTCCAAATTGAAGATTCGTGTCAATAAAAAGTTGGAAAGAAATGCCATTATTGTGAAGAATCTTTTCAGTGCTCTCAATAGCATTGGAAAAAATAGTAGAGAGAATGATAATAGAGCTATTCGAAAGATTATTACAACCTCTTTGGTAAGTCATCATTTGAGAAAGGGTAGATATATGAGAAAAACTTGTATTGATTTCAATCTAAATCATACTACTTTGAAAAGAGCACTTAGTCGACGACAAAAAATTGATGATCCTCTTTAAAATGAATCATGGGCATTTGGTAGGAGACTTCCACATTTTGATAAGAAGCTATTCGACGATGTGAAGGAAGAAATTACACAATTTTGGCACTCTAACTCATGAGTATCACCCAATGCTAAAGACATGTTAAAGTTGAGAATTGGCATCAGAGACCACACACCACATCCTTAACACTATTTGGAGGTAAGTCAAACTATTTTTTTCAAACAATTTAGAGAGAGTCATCCAAGTCTTCATATATCACAAAGGACTTTTGAATATTTGAAGCAATTTTATTGTGTACCACTCAAAATTTGAAATACATGTTGTTGCAAATATTATGTTGAGTTTTCTATGCACCATGAACTATTATGCTCTATCCATTCTACTTTGCATAGTAAAAAAATGTTGGAGGATTGTAGGGCTAGTGTGCTTCTAAAATCATCAAGAACCTTGCTAGACCAACTCTTATGTCATAGAGTCGATGGTTGTTCCTTTTATAAAAATGCTTGCTTAAATGAGAAGTGTTCAGAATGTGGTGGCTTATCCAAGTTTGACACATGTTTACATGAAGGGTGTGAACAAGATCTTGGAAAGACAATAGTGAAAAAAAAGGTATATGAAATGGTGAAATATACATTGAAGAGTGGGGGTGAGAGCTCTAGATGTGAATTGGTTGGAAAAGATATTAGTGTGGTTAGTTTTATTTCAGATTTCAAGGCGAATCTTTTTTACAAGTATGCAAGACATAGTCACAGGTCTCAGTGGTTGGATCAACAATTTAGAATGTGTAAGGAGACTTTTCCCATTGGCACTATTATATTAGTTGTTGATTTTGCTAAGAACTACATATTGTAACCTCAAAATGAGACACAATCTCAGTATTACAACTCCATTCATATTGCTATTTTTGTTCACATAACATATAGACATGCCCCTGATAGTGCAAAAGATAATCAAAAGATTATTAGAGAGTATCATTTTTATATGAGTGATGATAGATCTCACTCTCATGAGTTTGTGCAACATTGTTTCGAGAATTATTTTGATTTCTTATTTGAGCATGCAATTTCTATGGATAGACATATCATTTGGTCAGATAACTATACAAGTCAATTCAAGAATGCTCGCATGTTTTATTGGTTGTGTAGGATGCACGTAGAGAGACGGGTGCCTCATATTTGGAGTTTTTTTGAGTCTGGCCATGGAAAAGGGGAACATGATGGAGCAGGGGCATGTGTGAAGAGAGCTCTAGTTAAGGAGCAACTAAAGATTTCAACAACAAATCTTATTGATGCTCGGAGCATTGTTGATTGTAGTTTAGCATTATTACAAGGGGGGCTCTTGATTTAGTGGTACACAAGTTCTTTTGGTTGGTTGGGGAAGGGTCCATAGCTGATAGATCAGATTGTGCTATAGTGAGAGACTCATAAAAAATGCATTCATTCTGGAGCTCTGATTCTAGTACATGGACCATTTGGACACGACAACTAGCTTGTTTTTGTCCTAGTTGTTTTCAGTGTGATTGGGATCACTGTGAGTCAAGTGAGTGGGTGGACACATAGGCTCCACATTATCTTACTCCATTGTCTATCATACCCCCTATCAAAAATAATGACATGAAAAGTTCACTTGAGCATACCAATCTATCAGATCTACTTCAGCGAGGACATGTCTTTGCATTGGTTGCACCACAGGAGAATGATGAGAAATCTAATTATTGGTTAGCACATTGTGTAAGAGGTAAACAAAAACTTGCACAACTGATCACAAATGATGATGGATTCACATATCCTACTAGTTCAGTGGTTGTTGCCAAAACATGGCTGTGGACATACATGCTTAGAAGGAACAAAATTCCTGCATTCGAAGACTATCAGAAGCACAAAGTAATTCTCATATATTCGCATATTATTATAGCAAAAAATGTAAAGTTATTGAAGCATCAAGGAAGACCAAAAGTAAAAGAAATTTTTACTATTGCTAATGATGATCATGCAGCCCTTTTGGAGACCCTAAAATAGAGAGAGGACCTAATTGGAAAACTCGACTAGGTATATTTACTTCTTATGTTATTTTCTTCATAATGATTTAATGAATTGATGAGTATCTTGTTTAATACAATAAGTTACTAAATTTTTTATGATATTGGAATGTAGGTACATCATGAAGAGTTGGAGTAGGGTGGTATTGGGGAGAACTTCTAAGATTTATGATGTATTATGATCTAAAATGTGAACTTTTTTTGTATATATGGTTTTTGTAATAATGAAAAAGATAGGTTAAATTAGTTGCACATTCTAATTTGTATTTTGGTAGGTTCTTTGTAAGGAATTATAAGAGGAAGATATTGAACAAGTTCTTACAAATCATATTTGCATGTGATACAAGGCTATAAGGACAATTTTAAGAGCATTTATAACTATATCAAAGATAATTGCTTGCGAATATCTTATTACAAGTTTGGCTTTTTCCTTATTTGACATAAAGCTGACATTATGGTTACTAAAAACTATTTTTATCAAACTAATCAAATAAGAAAAATCTAGAAAGTAAGGATGAACAATTAGAATACTATGTGATTTGATTTTTAAAAAAATTTGATGTAATTCTTCCCAAATTTAATTTGAAAAAGATTCATTATTGCAATTGTCTACAGTTTTTTGGTCCTTATTGAAATGACCATGTCCATGACATGTATGACACCAAACATTAAATACTCTCTTGATATAAGGTTATCTCTCATGCTAAGATTGCTAAGTAAGATCATGAAATGATTTTAAGGTTCCTTTATTTGTGGATGTTCACTTAGTGAAATAATGTGATTTTCTAGTAATCACTTGGGTGACTTACACTATTGATTTGAGTACTTTCACTAACTCACCACACAAGGCACTCCTACCATCAACAAGAGGCTAATGATCTAGTTTATATTTGAATTGAGCAAGTGCATCCATAATTCTTTCATCCAACAAAACTAATACTAAACAACATGAAATGAAATTTAAAGCTAAGTGAGGAAATAAGGATCATTATTCAATAATGCAAACTTGATGCATGAAATCTTGGGTTATTTGGCAATCTTGCATTCTAGTAAGGTGGTTGGTGAGTGCTCCCACAAAATCATTCACCCATCCTACCTTGTTTCAAAACTTGATCACAACAATAAAAAGTAGAGAAAATTTGGCATTTAATTGACAACAATTCTCCAATGGCCTTGGTTTATAAATGAGAGGGCTGGGGATTTAAATAGGATCCCCGATTACAATGAACTAACAAGATTGATTTGAAAACAATGATCTAGATTAATCCATTACAAGCTCTAATTAGGGGAACCAAAAATAGCTCTTAGGAATTTGTTATCATTCTAGCACTTCTTTCTTTTGGATAGGTGGACTTCACAATGCTTGAACCCTTGATATTTCCACCTTCATCATTTGTAATTCTTCTTTTTCATCTTCATCTTTGGGTTTGATCCTTGGAGCAATCCCTTGCATGCATTAACATCTTCCATGACATATTAAATCCATTTCCTTGCATAACTTGATCATCATCGGGATCACTCCATTGATGGGAATCTTATCTTTGCATTCTTTTGTTGCCTCAACCTCAAACTTTTCTTTATGTCCTTGTTCATGCTCCTAAGCTCACTTTGGTGGTAGATCCTTGAATATTCTTGGTGTACTTGTTTGATCCTTATAGAAAATTGATGTAAATAGAGACAAGTTGATCTCCTTGTAAGATAGTTTTTGTTCTTCAAACATTTAAGTTTTTGACCAAGTGTAAAGTTGACTTGCATTGAGACACATGAATGCTTATGAATTGAATCCTTAAACTTATTAATGGACCTCTTTAAATCCAAACTTGTCCCATGTTTTTGACTAGTGAAGGTTTGGTCTTGGGATAATTCCTTCAGCTTCATCCTTGAATTTTCTTTCCTTTGCTCCACTTTCAAAGTGTATTATCTTGAAGTATTTTCCTTTGAACTCAAATGCTTTTGACAAGTCCCCTTTCATTTCTTTCCTTGGCCTTGAGCTTGAACTCTTGTTTCACCTTGCTTCGTTCTCTTCCTTATGGCTATCCTTGATTTTCCTTAAAGAGGGCAGTGCTTGTGAGTTGATTCATGTTTATGGTGACAAAACATAGATGTTTGAATTTTGGATTAGTCAAACATTAATGAAATATAGGGAACCCTAATGGAAAGCACCTAATCATTTTTCTTTTCTTGATGTAATAAGTTCTAGGGATAGATCTAATGATCTCCCTGTGACCATCCACATTTGTAATGGACACAAGACCCCATGGTGCAACTATAAGCCTTGGCCATCAATTGGTCCAATAAAGTGGATTTTTGTTAAATTCCATGTTTTTTAGGTAGGTCTAGATGTTTAGAACATTATTAGGGTACCTAGGAGTTTGTAGAGTCCATTTGCAATAAAACTTGTCTTAGCACAAAAATTGCAAAAAGTTGCTTAGCAACTTTTGCAATTTTCTTGAAAACTTTTCAGAATCTAACTTCTAATGGCTAGAACTGTTCAAATCATTAGTGCCATTAGCTCCAGGTGGGTGGGTGAACCCTAGTGAGACCCTTGTTCTGGCTACAGAGGCCATCCATCATATGTAGCCGCCCCGTATCGAGGAGTCCCCAATGTTCTCTAGGTGCATTTTGTTGTCGATCATCCGAGGGTCATAACTCAGAGCTCGTGAGGGTTATTGATGAACTATTGAATGCTATAGGATGGTGATGTTGAGGACTAAAATAAACTATCTCATTTTGAAGAGATCACATTCCATTTGGATTCAGCACAGCGATATCGCTCGATGCCAAAACTTATAGTGTGCCTCAATTCATAGGTGCACCACATCATAACTTTGAAACCGCTAATCTTGGCATCGAATCATCAGTGCCATTAGGTCCGAGTGGGTGGCTGAACCCTAGTCACACCCTTTTTCCAACCATGGAGACCATCCGTCATCCGCGGCCACCCCGTACCAAGGATTCTCCAAGGTGCTCTAAGTTGCATTTTGAGGTTGATCTTTCTAGGGTCATAACCTGGAGCTCATGACGACTATTGATGAACTATCAAATGTTATAGGATGATGATGTTGAAGTCTAAAATAACCTATCTCATTTTTGAGAGATTACATTCCGTTTGGATTTGACATAGCGATCTTGCTCGATGCCAAAACTTGTAATGTGCCTCAGTTCATAGGTTCACCATAGCGTAAATTTGAAACTGCTGATCTTGGCATCGAATCGTTAGTGCCATTAGCTTTAGGTGGGTGGGTGAACCCTAGTCACACCCTTGTTCCAGCCATGGAGACCATCCATCATCCGCGACCACCCTGTACCAAGGAGTCTCCAAGGTGCTCTAAGTGCATTTTGAGGTTGACCTTTCGAGGTACTTATACGTCTTATGTTCCTATTATTATCTGTATAAGTCACACATCTTTTTTATGTTATTATAGTTTATGTTTAAAAGAAAAAATATATGTTAAAAGCATTTGGTTAGCTCAACCACTCAGAATAAGACTTTTCTAGTGCCAGGCACGTTGAGAATAAATATTGAATTCATATGGAATGTGTTATGTATAATTGGAAGTTATTTAATTCATTGTGTCATTGTTTTGGGTTACTTCTTATATGATTACTTTTAGAAAGCTCATAAATTAGCACTAATATGCATTGAAGAATGATTAAAGGAATATGAATTGAGGAATACTCACTATAAGAATTTTATGAACGATAAAGGGAAAAACTCTTACCCACATTCATAGTGATGAAGATCTCTCGGATTTGGGAATAGAAGAACATTCATTCCTACTACTTTAGTTAATCTTGGGAGTTTTTTTTTAATGTTCAACTAAATCGTCTCATATATTCAAACTTTCAATTTCTCTACTTGCTAAGATTTTCAAATAAATCCTTGAAATATTGGCATCGATAATATGAATCATCTATTATTTACAAACCATTACTCATATAATATGAATCAATAATAAAATTTTGAACTGTAATATACTATTTATTAATAATGAACATATCAAAATAGACCAGGATATCCATAGACAAAGAACTCAAATATATATTAAAATACATGCATCCATATACAAAGTGTGGCTGATCATGCCATCAAAATGTGTATAATATCAATGTTTCTATATACAATGTGGCATATACCATCTCAAAATGTCTCATGATTCATCCTAAGATAACTATACTATCCTAGGGTGCTGGTGGATGATCAAAATGTAGCCTCTTCGCTACACTAGGTGGATCAGATGCCTCCTACATAAACAAAAATGGAAAACCCAAAGTTAGACTACTAAATTTATATGATTCTTTGCATCTAACATTGAATTACTCAAATGCATAATGATCTTTTTTGTAATAAAAATATACTATCAAAATTTCATAATAAATACCTCTCTCGTTGACCTCCTGCATCGGTCAAGAGTCCTCTCATATGCCCTCAGAAATTCTTCTACCTCTCTGATTATGGGTTGTATATGTTCAAATTATACATTTGTCAAATGAATCTACAATTTAAACTATAACATTATAATTCATAGCATGCTAAATTTATAACATATTTAATCATGAATTCAAACTACAACTTACTATTGTAGGCTCCTCGTCAGGAGAGAGTGCTCGCATCATCAAATCTACATAACTCTCTCATCGGACCTCATGTGCACTAGGAGTCTCCTATGAGATACAAAATAGTAGTTCTTAATATCATGGAAATCAATTTCGAATTTATTTATGAAGATAAGGATAATAAAAAATAAATGATACTTATACATACAGTGGGGCTCTCAGTGTGAATGGAAATTCCTGATGGTCTACGATACAGAATCTTTACATGCTCATCGCCAATAGCCACACCCTATATACAATAAAGAATGTAATTAAATGAGATTACCACAAACATGTTACAAGAATTCATCAATATTTAATCAAATAGAAAGTACCTAATTACCTTTCCTTTGTTAATGTGTGCTGGCTCACCCTCCGCACTTTGTCCCCTCGGGACTACTGCTACCTGCAAGATAAAAGAAAGTTTACCAACCATATATGCTACAATATCAAATAAAATAAAAATGTGAACACAACATAATGTACCGTAGATCTCTCAAGGCCAAATGAAATGGCCGAGAGTGTGGCATCATCAATCTGTCTGAGCTCCTCCTCAGTCATCAACTAAACATGAATGAAGATCACATACATATAAAAGTCAATATGGCTTAAAAATTAAAATTACTCTATTATAAAAATTAACTTTAAATCACATATGTCATAACAAAAAAATGTATACAAGTACCGACACTGAAGGAGTCCATGCTTCTGCATTCCCCTCCTCTCTCGCATCAGGTTTTGTAGCCTCTGCACGTGTGTCTAGTGTATCCTTGCCTAATACAAAATGATACTCAAGAAGATCACCTATGGGACCCAGGAAAATATTCTTGCATGTAATGCAATTGTGAGACACACAAACCGGTGATGAGCTAGCTGATGATGAATTGGCACCAGCATCATCAACATGAGGAGGCAGGATTGACCTAGCCTGAGATATCATTAGGCTACTCAGTCTATGAATGGCTCTGATGGTATGAGAGCTAGCCTCTGTCATAATATCTAGATGCTGCACTTGAGGAGGAGGGGAGATATCAATGGGGGGGACAAAAGTGCCAGCTTTCTTCTGTTGGGAAGAGGGTCTATCCCGAGGAGCTCCTAGTCCTAAGCCCATGTTGGGCTTCATGCTCCAATAGTTCACTTTGAGTTTCAACACAAATTCTGCATATAATTTTCTAAGGAAATAAAATGGTATGTCTAAATTGCCATGTGGAGGGATATCAAAGACCATCCACCAATGATCCCAAAAGTTTTCACGTATGGCATTATTTGTGCACCATTTAATTGATAGTTTGGATTTTTTTGGGTTGACTGGTAAACCCATTTTCGGGTTTGCAAAAGGGCTAGCCAAAAATTTTTTGGTTATGTTGAGGGCCGCAATCTCATCATAGTCCAAACCATCATCAAACATCTTGTGCATTTCATCACACCAACGAAGAGTGGCATTTTGTTAGTTTGTAAGGGTTTCAATGTTATCCACTATGGTGTTTAATGTGGATAATGTAAGAGCCAATGCGGGTACATTATTATATGTTCTATGCAAACCTCTCAACTCAGTTAGATTCTCATTTATCAAATCCTCAATTTGAGGAGGGTTTTGAGGGGGTAGAGGATCATTTGGTGGATGGTTTTGTGGGGCTACTAGATCGTTTGGTGGGGGGTTACGAGGAATATTATTCTGTGCCTCAGTGTCATCATTTTAATTAGCCATTCCTATTGAATTGCAAAATGTAATATATATTTAAATAAAAACCTTAATTTTAACCAATTTTTTCAAAAAAAACTTAGATTCAACAAAAAAAAACAAAATTATGCTAAAATCTATTCAATTTAGATTAAAAATGATTTTTTAAAAAAAAAACTTACTTGGATATCTGATATCCGATATATAATCCGATATCCGATGTAGAACCCGATATCGGTCGCACCTGGCCTCAAAATCCAGAAAATACAAGGCCGCAGGTCTATGTTTTTTTTATATATGTGATGGCAGGGATATGATATTTTATAACGCAAATCTCATATTTTATAACACAAATCATTTTACATAACATATCATATTTTATATTACATTATATTATATTTTACATTATGTTATATTATTATGTTATTATAATATAATATTATTATTATATTATATTATATTACTATAATTTATATATTATATTATAATATATTACTTTATTATTATTATATTTTATATTTAGTATTATTATATTATATAATAATAATATTATTATATTATATTATTGTTTTATTATTTTTCTGTTCTGTTTGGATTGCTAGCTATTGGACATAATTTGCGTCGGTGTTTTTGGAAATCTTCTGTAGTCAATTTTGGATTGGGGTTTTATTGTTTGCATGGCAGGGCCTGGGATTTCTTATCCGTTGGTGAGAACAGATGGTTCTTCTCCAACTATGCATGCAATGCAATCTGAATTGTTTTATTCAGGGGAGAGCTCCAAGCTGAAAAAAGTTAACAGTTGTTTTCCGCATAGCCATGATCGCCCTGTTCTGGTTATTCCTCCAACGGCTGTAATGGAGGACATTGATTATTGGACCAAGCATGCTTTAATATGCAAATTTCTTGGAATCCGAATTTCCCTATCCGCTCTTGAGGCATGGATCCACCGCTCATGGAAGGTGGAAGGCGATATGGAGATTATGTTGGCAGGGAATAGTTATTTTTTGTTGTATTCTCTTGCATGTCTGATCGGGATCATGTTTTTGAAGGAGGCCCTTATTTCTACAACCATGTGGGGTTATTTGTCAAGCCTTGGCATTCAGGTTTTAATTCTGCTGAGGATCTCCCTTCAATAGTGCCAGTTTGGGTTCGCTTGCCTCATCTTCCCTTGGAATTTTGGCATGAAGACATCCTTTGACAAATTGCTGCTTTGTTGGGGAAGCTAGCTGCGATCGCACATCAATCCTTCGATAAAAAGGTTATTTCTTATGCTATAATTTGTTTTGAAATTAATTTGAATAACCCATTACCAGATTCTTTGGAAACTTGTATGGGGGATTCTTCTTGCGTGCATCAGTTAGATTATGAATCCCTCCCTTTTTGTTGCCAGATTTGTCATGAGTATGGTCATTTACAGTGTCAATGCCCCCGTAACTCGAGTTTCAAAGGAGTGGATGGTTCTACAGCTGGCAATGCTAGTGGTTTGGCATATACTACAGGGAAAGGACAATCTCAAATGGATAATACTACCAAGGGGATGAATCCGCAAGATGCTATAGGTAAGGGTAAGGCTCAAATGCGGGATAAGGATGGATTTACCCCTGTTCGCCCTCAAGCTAAGGGACGTGGTCAAAAGAGGCCTTTGAAAGAAAGATTATCTGATTCAGGTTTTAACCGCTTTGAGGTGTTGGATAGTATGGTTCTAGAGGAGGGTATTCCTCGTCCTATCTCTTCTGATCCAGTTTGCCCAGATGAGAGATCTGTTCCTAATGATGCTTGTGGGGCATCCCAAGTTGTAGTATATCAGAACTGTCAGGTCCCTATAGCTCTTGTGACAGAGGCTCTAGTGACTCCTGCAATGTTGGAGGATAATGATGTTGTTCTAGTTGACTTGGTTAAGGATGTGCTACCATCAGGTAAGGGCAAGGGATCTCCTCTCCTCTTGGGGTTGATGCCTTGACCCTTTAAGCGGGCTTCTTCTACTCCCCCTCTAAGGAGTGCGCGCAAAACAAACCAAGAGAAGATTAAACTAAAAGGAGATATATTGATTGAGTCTGGTTCAGTGAAACCTTTGGATTCTCATTTTCCCAGTTCTACCCAATGATGATTATTCTCTCATGGAATGTAAGGGGGTTGAATAGCATCCCTAGACAAAAGGCTATACATAATTTGGCAGTTGATCATAGTCCTGATGTTTTTTGTATCCAAGAGACTAAGCTCTCTGTGGAGTCTATGGTCCAACATGCCTCTAGTATTTGGTCTCGTGGCCAATGCCAGTGTGTTGGGGCAACAGGCAGTGTAGGTGGTTTAGCTATATTTTGGGATCCTCAAAAAATTTCTCCTCTTGGCTGGATGTTTCTCTCTCAGCTCTCTCTATGGTAGCTTCTGCTCTAGACTCAGGAGAGGTAATCATGGTTACTAATGTGTATGCACTTTTTGATCTTGTGGTAAAGGAGGAACTTTGGGAACATATTCAATATGTTAGAAATTGTCATCCTTATCATCCTTGGGTGTTAGCAGGGGACTTCAATTCAGTTTTAAGTCTAGAGGAGAAGCATGGTGGTTTGGCTAGATTACGGCCTTCTTCTGCTCTTCTTCGGCAACACATATCTCTTTTGCATCTCTCTGATGTTAAGCCTTCTAATGGTCTCTATACTTGGAATAATTGCAGAACTGGTGTTGCTGCTATCTCAGAATGTCTGGATAGATTTCTTGTTTCTTGCTTCTGGGTTAGTGGCACCCTTACTATCTCTTTAGAAATCCTTGATTGGAGGGGTTCAGATCATTGGCCAATCAAATTTTCCACTATAGGGGCTCATGTTCCGAAGCATCCTCCTTTTAAGTTCTAGTTGATGTGGCTTCGTGACTCCTCTATTCATGATTTTTTTTTTTGTTGGTGGAAAGATGTTGCTCCTGCATATGGTACTGCAATGTTCTCATTTTCTAAAAGGCTTCAATATGTTAAAAAGCAGCTCAAGATATGGAATAGGGAATGCTTTGGGAACCTTCACTTTATGAAGAGGCTTGCTCAAGAAGATCTTGATGTCATCACAAGGGAGATTAGAGATCGAGGTTTCTTAGAGGATCTTGGCAAGGCTGAATCCCTTGCTTCTAGAGCTCTAGAAGAATGGGAACTTCGAGAGGAAATTTTTTGGAAGCAAAAGGCTAGAGTTGATTGGCTCCAGGAAGGTGATCAAAACACTGCCTTTTTCCATAAAATAGTGCAATCTCGCCGGAATCAGAGCACTATCTCTTCTTTGGTTAATTCTCAAGGTATCCAACTGAATTTCTTGCCAGCTTTGTTCCAGGAGGCTATTTGGTACTTCTCTACCCTCTTCTCTGAGGACTCTCCTCCTGTTGATAATGAAGAAAATCATATTTTGTCTTGTATTCCTTCCCTTATCACTCAGGAAATGAATGATTATCTCATGCGTCCTATCTCTTTGGAAGAGTTGGAGGAGGTGGTCTTTGGAATGCCTAAGGGGAAGGCTCCTGGTCCTAATAGCTTTCCAGTTGAATTCTTTCAGGAATTTTGGGACATCATTAATCATGATTTGTTGGAGGTGGTTAAAGAATCCTATGCTAGCAAGCAGATGCTTCAAGCTTTGAACTCTACATTCTTGACTCTTATTCCTAAGAGAGAGGGTGCTAATCAATTGGAGTTTTTTAGACCAATTGCCTTATGTAATGTGGTTTACAAAGTTATTACTAAGTTGATTGCTGAGAGACTGAAAAGGTGGCTTCCCATTATTATCTCAGAAGAACAAGGTGGTTTTGTTGCTGGCAGACAAATTTTGGATGGGGTGGTTATTGCTACTCAGGCTATTCACTCTATGGCTACTTTAAGGGAGAGAGCCATGTTTGTTAAGCTAGATATGGCTAAGGCCTACAATAGAGTTAAATGGAGCTTCCTAAGGAGTATTCTTCTTTCTTTTGGATTTAGCTCTGACTGGGTGAGTTGGATTATGAGTTGTGTTACTTCTGCCTCTTTTTTTGTTCTTATTAATGGTCAACCTTCTCAACTATTTGGTGCTTCTAGAGGCCTCCGTCGGGGTGACCCTCTCTCCCCATATCTATTCATCATCATGGCTGAAGGCTTGGGTGGATTCATTAAGCATCAGGTGTCCCAGAATTCTATTCAAGGCTGGCGGTGGGGTAATGGCTTACCTTCTCTTTCCCATCTTCAATTTGTTGATGATTCTGCTCTTTTCGGTCTTGCTAGAATCAAGGAAGCTGAAGCCTTTCGACATGCTTTGGACGTTTATTTGGCAGCTTCAAGCCAGAAAGTTAATGAGCACAAATCTTCCATTTACTCTTTTAACACTCCTGATTCTGTTCAGCACAGGATTGTTGGTATCCTACGGTTTCAGATAGGATCACTTCCTTTGACTTATCTTGGCATTCCTATTGCTGTTTCCAGGCAGCCACGTCTCTTCTAGCAAAATTTGATTACCAAGCTTCAGGATAAGGTAAATCATTGGACTCATAGATGGCTTTCTACTACTGCCCGGGTTACTCTTCTTCAGGTTGTTATCCAAGCTCTTCCTACTTATAGAAGCATGGTTCATGCTGCACCTATTTACTTTCTCAAGGAGTTTGATGGTCTTTCTCGACAATTCCTTTGGAGTGGTAATTTGTGTAGTACTAAATGGAGCTTGGTTAATTGGGCAACTGTTTGTAGGCCTAAAAAGGAGGGTGGTCTTGGTCTTCGATATGCTCTATTGAGTAGTCAAGCTTTGGCTGCTAAACTTTATTGGCGATGGTGCTCTAGAAAACATCAACTTTGGGCTCATATTATCACTCATAAATATTTTCATGGTGCTGATCCTTGCTCTGTTTCTGCACTTCCTCTTGAAGTTCGTGGCTTAATGGTTTGGTATACTTTGAAGACAGGTGCGATGTTGGTGAAGAGGGGTCTATTCTGGATATGTAAAGGAGGTTCTCAGGCTTTGTTTTGGTCTGATGCTTGGGATGGATTCCCTTCCATTTTATCCATATACCCTCATCTTCAGCCTCTTTGTGACTCTTTTCTTGCCGCTGGATGGAATAAAGTGGCTCATTACAAGACTCCTTATCAATTGGGACTTGTTGTTGGTTACAGATGGAAGCATTCTTCTGATTGGCCTCCTGGAGGTACAGACATGGATCGTCAGGAGCTTTCTCAAATTTTGGCCTCTAGAGAGTGTTCTTCTTTGCTTGGTCCAGATGTTTTGGCTTGGGGCGGTACCTTGTCTGGTAAATATCATGTCTCTGCTGGGTATCAGGAGATAACTAGACAATTATTTGGGGATGCTGAGGTCCCTTGGTGGAAGCAAGTTTGGTATAAAGTTTCTTGGTCCAAGTGCAATTTTTTCATGTGGCTAGTGGCTCACAACCGTTGTCTTACCTGGGATAATCTTTGTAAACGTGGATTTCAGGGGCCCTCTTATTGTGTTTTGTGTGGTAATGGAGATGAGTCTATCTCCCATCTGTTCTTCCATTGCTCCTATTCTACTCAGATATGGCACCTTTGGTGGAGCACTTGGGGTTTCTCTTGTCGGTATGTTTCCTCTTTGCCTGAGTTCTGGGCCCGCTTGGGTAGTGCTCCCTCCAAGTCTTCTTCTCTCCATGCTACTTAGATTGCTGGCCCATCTTTCATGCTTTGGCATATCTAGTTGGAGAGGAATCGTCGCATATTCCAAGATGTTCGGCTTGGTGTTTTGCATCTTTGGTGAAAAATATCACATTCTCTTCAGGAAACTATTCTTGTGAAGTGTAAGCTTGATGGGGGTATGGATCTGGTTGATCTTGCTATCTGTAATCGCCTCAATTTTCATCTACAGGATGGGGTTGCAGCTCATAGGTTTCCTTCTATGTCCAGGCAGCTTCACCATCAGAGGAAGGGTTGGGTTAACCGGGATGGGCACTGGACTCCTCCTCCTTGTGGAGTTCTCAAAATTAACACTGATGGTTCTTCCCGTGGGAATCCTAGTCCGGCTGGTATTGGCGGAGTGGCTCGTTGTAGTTCTGGGGATGTTAAATTTTTCTTCTCAATTCATAAGGGTGATTATACTAACAATCTCATGGAAGCTCAGGCTATTTTATATGCTGTGGAACAGTGTTGCTTGCGGGGATGGAGTAAGATTATCTCTGAGTCCGATTCCCAGGTGGTGGTGAACATGCTTTCTTCGCAAGAGCTTGAGGATGTTAGTTGGTAGCTGGCCACTGTTATTAAGCATATTCTTTTCTTCTCTTCCTCTTTTCAGTTCATTAGGTTCACGTATATTCCTCGTGAATGGAATAGAACTGCTGATTGTTTAGCCAAATGGGCTTCTAGTCATGATCCGGGTTGGAATATTAGGGATAGGAGGCAACTGTCCTTTGAGATGGTGCAAGAATTTGATGATCTTGTTGCTCAGGATCGAGCTCCTTGTTGAGCTCTCCTTGTTGTATTCCTTTCTGTCTTAATAAATTTTTACCCCTCTTTTTGTCAAATAATGTATTATATTATATTATATTATATTATTATAATTTATAATATATTATACTTCTTATTATATATTATATTATTATATATTACTTTATTATTATTATTATATATATATAATATCATTACGATATATTATAATATTAAATATTATATTATATTGTTATAATATAATATTATTATCATAGTATAATAATAATAATGTATTATATTATAATACATAATATATTATAATATAATATAATATTATATTATATTATACTATTATAAGGTAATATTTTTATATTATTATAATATAATAATAATATTATTATATTAGGCTCCCTGGCATATCAGATTTCCAATATATTTTCGGATATTGATAATATCGAATATCTGATATCAGATCTGTAATCGGATATCCGATAAGGCTCGGCCTTACCTTCCAGGTTTGTTACTTAGATAGGTGGAAAAACGTCAGAGCGGAAAAACGTCAGAGCGGATTTTGAAATACTTTTAGATGTCTTCAACCTCTATTTTTTTCACATCGCCACTTTTTGGCACACCATGATCTTGCACATACCCACTTGTTTGATCTAACAAACATGAAATTTTTGAAATAAATATTTTAGTTTTATTTAATTAGGCATTAACTCAAATAAAAAGTGAACCCAAAACAAACCAAAATTAATATTAAATGTTTGTTAATGTTAAAAACTAAATGAAGATGAAAAGTGATGTAACTCGTCAATTGTCAACAAGTAGTGGCATTGAAGATATAAGTCAAAATAACTTAAATTCTATCTAATCATTAAATTTTTTAAAAAATATTTATAGAAAATAAAACATTAGAACTATTTTTAGATCTTATAAAATATAATTTTGAAAATAAGAAAAACGAAAACGAAAAAAAAAAAGCGGACTTAATTTTTTTTTATAAATTAACATGCGTAGACAACATTTTTTTTTATGCCTCATAAAACACAATTATCAAAAAAATTAGGGAAAAAAAACAGCTTGTACTGTTGGCTATATTTTTATGGATTTAAGAAACTTAAAAAACCAATGACAAAGGCTATTGATCTCATATATAAATGTGCATCCTGTGACTCAAATTTCAATAACCTTGTTATTCTGAACTCACTGCTTTGAGACAGAAACGAAGCCGGCTAGAAAGTGATGAATTGGGATTATAATGTCGCTAACAATTCAGAAAAAAATGATGATATGTATTCTACTATGTGCGGCCTTGGCTATGCAGGCTGGATTTTCTATGGAAGCGGCAGGGGTGGATTTAACAGTTTTACGGAAAGGTGGTGGCGGTGGTGGCGTTACAAACGAGGAATACATACTCTACTCTCTAGTGAGATTTGAACTTGTGACCTCTCTTTAGGCCAACTCAGGCTGGATGGATAATAAGGCGTATTAGATTCGCTGAAAATCAAGATTACAATAGTTCAATTTATTTTATTATTATCTTTAGAAGAAATACCTCCTGAGAAGTTGATTGTATTAAACAATATATTGGTGGTGTTTGTTCCCACACCATTGTTTGTTTTTGGTTAATGCTTATGTTTCAGATTCAAAAATGTATTTTTATTATTTTAGTTTCTTGTAGATTATTTTTTCTAGTTAAGAATTAATTTTCAGGTTTCCTAAATATTAAATATTAGATTAGGTTTTATTTTGTATTGGCTTATTTTTTATTGTTTGATTTTAGATTGGACAGTTTGGTATAACAGTTTATAATAGTTTTTGCTGCCTTCTTTATAAATAAAAAATAATTAGTACACGACTAGACAGATTATTGTAGCTTCCACGTCCACTTATATTATCTGGAAACATTAATCAGTTAATCTACAGATATTAGTCTGTTCAGTTGTTTTCAGGGAACTGTGGTCAAAATTGTACTTAAGGCAATGAAAGACGATCAATTTTTCCTTGCTTCGGATAATGTAATGACAAGAAATCATTAAACATTCCCAACTTTAAAAGTAACGAATTTTTTATTTTTTTTAATTTGAGATTTTATATTGTAGATTTAAATTAAGGATTTCTATTTAGAATTAATTTGTTTAATATTTTCTAATGATATTAATTATATCTATATTTTAAATTTTTTTCATAATTGGTTTGTTGAAACAGTTTCTTACTAATTGATTGTGTTAAGAGGTGCAAAAACACTATCCTCTAATCTACCCTTTTTTTCTCCTCTACTTGCTTAGAATCATAAGAAGAGGCATAAGATATTATAAACTAGTGAAGCAGTCAAGCTAGTTAGGAGAAAAATATTATATTCCTAATCCTAATTTAAAAATATTACATTCAGAGTCATTTGTTTATAAATTTATTTTATTAATTTTAAAAAAAATTTACAAATGTTTAATAAGTTTTTAAAATACTATATTTAGTTTATAGTTTAATAATTTTTCTTATAATCTAGATTTAATTTATTGAGTTAATATTCCTATATTTATCATATTCACTACCACCAAACTTGAATTAGATTATTTTAGTGTTATAGGAGCTCTTTGCTCAAAGGGTTCTACCAAAAAAAAATGAGCTAGATTATAAGATATTTGGCTAGATTATAAGATATTTCATAATCTTATTATTTTAAAAGAAGTATGTTTTAAATTTATCTAAAAAAACTTGCATTCCTTAAAGAAAATTATATAAATAATTGAAAAAATAAATATTAAAGTAACAAAATTTATAAAAAATGAAATCCAAATTTATTTGTTCTAATAAAAAAATATCAAATAATAATATGCTTTTGTAACATATATGCTTCATTTTTTCTTATTATAAATTTAAAACTAGATAAAATTAGATTTTCAATTACTACACAAGAAAACTACTCACCCATCATGCCGAAAAAAATATTTTTAGTCATTTGTATTAGTAGTTACATTATTTTAAAACTTTATACCTTTTACACAGTTGCATACTTATATAAGAAATTTTGATTTTTGAAACATTTTATTTAAAAATTATCTTTTCACTTAGTTTAAATTTACTATCTCGTTTTTTTTTTCAAAAGATAGAGTATTACAATAAAAGTTCTAAATTTATTGTTTAATTTTTCATTTATAATTAATACTAACATTCACAGCTTTTGTGCTTGCAACGATGAGTCGATAGGTGTTTACTTTAAGTAAAATAATATTTTATTTTATAATAAATCAAATAAATAATATTTACTTATTTAATTTATTATATACTAATAAATTTTCATCTAAAAAATATTCCCAGAAAAAATGGAAGTCTTGGTGCTTCACCTCTATCATCATCACCTAGATCCAATGATGAATAAGTATTCTATTTATTCATGAGCAATGGATTCTTGTAAACCACTACTTATTAAATATGAGTCAATGAGTTTGACTCAAAAACTACATAGTTAAACCTGATAACAATATTACAATTTAACTTGTTGTGGAAAAATATCTCCTACTTATTAATTTAAAGTCTATTCATGTAAATATATGAATAAAATCATTTTTAAAAATTAAAAATGAAACTAATTTAAAATCTAACTTAAATATATGAAAAAATAAATTATTCAAAAATAATCTCCGTAAAAAAAACTATTATAAAAAATTAATATGAGAAATATTAAAAAATAACAACTCCCACAAATATCATATTGTCTAAAGTGAAAATCAACATTTAAATTAAAAAATAGACTAACTTTTTTTTAAAAATAAAATAATTTAAAAACTAGAACTTCAATCATACAAATATTTAATCACTAATCCTATTCACTAAAATCAAAATTAATAATTAAAGTTAAAAATTAAACAAATTTAAAATATAAATAAAAAACTAAATATTTAAAAAATAATTATAAAAACTAAAAACTTAACTAATTTAAAGTCTATTAGCTTAAATATATGAATAAAATAATTATTTTAAAAAGTCTTCAAAAATTAATATGAGAAATATAAAAAAATAGGAATGCCTCCCACAAATATCTTACTATTATTTAAAGTAAAAAAGCTAAAGTAATTATAATAATTTATAAACTAAAACTTCAATCAATTTTAAAAATTAAAATTAAAGAAAAACATGATTTAATAGTGGAGATAACAATTAGTTAATTTTCTAAATAAATAAATAAATAAGTTAAAAGTATAGATAAATTAATTTGTACATTAAATAGAAGAGTTTCAAATGGAGATAAATAAATAAATAAATAAGAAAAAAAAGGAGTAAATAGTGTAGATAATAGCTAATTAAATTAAATAAATAGAAAAAAAAAAAAAAAGACTTAAATTTGGGGTGAAATAAAATTGGTTGAAAAATAATTAACAACAAGGGCTCATAAATTTTCATTCAAAGGCTGACAATTTTCCGTTCAAAAAAAGTAATTTTAGGGGAACAAATTTCCCACATATAGCCTATCGGCTAAATTAAATATATTGACAAATGTCACTATGTGGCATGAGCCAAAGTGATCATATCTATTGAAAGAAATTTTATTAAAATTGACGAAGAAATTTAATTGGATTTTCTTATCACTTCTCCATGGGACCATGGTACATTGGATTTGATTATTGAACATGTCTATTTAAAATAATGCTTAGCTTTAAAGTGGACACAATAATTTTTTTCATTTAGGAAACATATATTTGGCATATGTATTAATTTAGTTGATTTGCATGGGGATCTACATGGTTGGATTGAATTATTTACCAATTCTTAAAAAGTATATTTTGGAATCATATGTGTTATTTTTATGTATAAAATTATCTAATTGTGTCAATTCCTTCACTTTCCCAATGACATGTGTCAATCTTTTATAAAATACAAAAATGTTTACAACATGAATGATACCAATGTAGAAAGCCTCTCAACTTAACAAATCCTTTAGTTCTTTCACTTATTTGTCCACCAAAAATTGATAACTACAAAGCAATATCTTAAATATTAGTTTCCCCACTATTTTAATGCTTCACTTTTTCCCCCATGAATATCAAAGGCCTCTAAAATAACTATTTTTTTGTATTTAATTATTATTATTATTAAATCAATTGAGGTCTGTATAAAATTTTCCTTATTCAACCACCATATCTCATTCAATTTTCTATTTTTCAAACTCTCTATTAATAAATTCCAATAAATCCTTCAAATATTTTATAACCTACCAAAAAAATTCCTTCAATGACCTCCCTATTAATAAATTCTAATAAATCCTTCCAATTTATTATAACCTGCCAAAAAAGATTCTTTTAATGAAGCCCATGTTGCCAAACTTCATATATGTAGTGACCTCAAATGAAGCATTTCATTTCCACCTTCATTAATCTTTCAATAATCATTCATTCAAGATTTTATGACTAGAACTTGTACCTTACAGGTCCACTAGCTAAACCAATTGCTAAATATCTATTGGTTATTTCAAAATTATTTTTGTATTATGTCTTTGATATGAATTATGAAATTTTGCGGTGCCAAGGTGTCCTCTCATTAAGATCTAGTAGATAACCAAGAAGATTTGTTTAAAATATAGTCAATCAAAATAGTGATCAAACAAGGAGATGCCATGAACCAAACTAGAAGAAAGGGAGTGGGATAGGAAGCAACCAAACCCTTAAGCAAGAACTTTATTGGATGGAGTGAAAGAGCCCAAAGGCTTTAGATTGAGAGCTATTGATAGTAATACAAGTTGATGATTCCTTTCTCACTCTTTTGGAGGATGAGGAGAACATTACTAATTCCTTACAATGCCTAGACACCTTTGTCAAGCCTCTAGTTCTTCTATTCAATCACAAAAAATGCTCTACTATAGGCAATATTTTCTTCTAATTTCATAATGGCTTTATCACTTCGAATGGAAATGGGTCACTCACAGGGAGATCTTTCTTTCTCAACATTCCCTTTGCCTTTCAAGCTTTGCAAGTAAATTTGTGGAATGTTTTGCTTGTTAAAATTGAAAAGAAGCTTGACTACTGGCTTACTAAACCCCTTTCTCTTGTAGGGAAATTTCAAATTTGTTCAAAGGTCTTGTTGTCTATGAATGTTTATTATTCTTCTTGTTGGGCTCCTTCCAAAGCCTCATATCTAAAATTAGAATGACTACTCCATGACTTTCTTTAGGCTTCTAGTTCTAACCATCATGGCTTTCACAGAGTGGCCTAGGATTTTTTTTGTCTCCCAAAAGAGTCTAGAGGCCTTGGTCTTCTTTCCACAAAGAAGAAAGGCTTCACACTTTGTGCCAAGTGGATTATATGTGTTGTTATTAGAGATGAAGCTTGAAAAGTTTTGGTTCAGCATTGCATTTCCTCTAGGTTCTTATTAATAGGCCTACATGGAAGGGGATTGGCTTTCAAACCCTTCTCATCATGTAGGAAACTATGCGCTCTTTTTTTATCAAGAGCATATGGAAAGCTTAGGAAGCTGTCAAACCTTGGCTTCTCTTATCTAGTGATGGGTTCTATGATGGGCTCTCTTTGAATCAGCAGAACATTTGGTGGTCTCCACTATTTTCCATCTAGGGTGTTCCTCTAGCCAAGACTCAAGGTGCTAGTGCTCTGCATTTTTTCAAGTGTGTCATCAAGACACCTAAGGACCTCTTTTCTAGGGTTTCTATGAGTCTTAGATCTTGGGAAGATATGCAAGTCCAATTTTGTTGTACTTATTCAGATCGACTAACTTTTGATTTGTTGCTTTCTATAATTCCAGATCACTTAATTCACAAGGTGGGTATTCAGTTTGTTTGACCTTGGTGGACAAACTAGAAATGGTATCTTACCACTCCCTTCACTAGCTGCAAAACAAGTTTGGCGTATCGATGGCTTTCTCCTCATTTTAAAAATGGTGGATACCCTCAACCAGCACTAACATCTATTGTCCCCTTCTCAGTGGAGAAAGCATTTCGACACTACATGGAGTGTCATTAGTAAGTGCAAAATTGCCCATTTTGCTTGGTACCTAGTGTTTCAAGGTCTTTACCCTGGGCCTCAGCTCAAACATATTGGGGTTCCAGATCCTCAGTGTCCATTTTGTGGGTAGCTAGAGACTATTTTGCATTTTTTTGGTTCTATAGATGTGCCCAAAACTATTGGCACTAGATTCATGATTTCTTTAAACTATTTCAGCTAGAACCATTTTCCTAGCATATGGTTATGTTAGGTGACTCCCCCAGGTTCCCTAGGCAATTTACCGAAATCTGACATACCTTCAAGATGGAGATTTTGTTTACTTTATGGAAAGATGGAATGTTGTTCTTTTCACTCATAGTTTTCTTGACATAAATGTTTCTATGTACACTAAAGCATGCATTTGTAACAATGTAATGATGCAAATTCAAGTCCAAACCAATAAGGTGGCTCTGGATGTGGACAACTCAAACATCACACTCTAAGCTTCATTCTAACACTAAAAGTGTTAAATTGTCAAAGTTGACTTATTTTGTACAAGCTTAATTTTCTCGTTAGTGTGTGATGTTTAAGGGTGGCCCACCTTCGTGAGCTACTCAATCATTGGGGTAATGCTCCTTGTATGGTTGTCAGATTGCCTCCTAATGCCTTAGTAAATCATACTCTGTCTAGGAGCCGCCACTGGGGGTGCAACTCTTATGCTCGCCACTCTCACATGCCACACTCCTAGGGGTGGCAATGGTGGTTCATGATGCTACTTGGCTTCTCCACCTCGCCATGGCTTAGGTTGGTCCCTAGGTCCAGTGGTTCCCCCTCCTAGTGCTCATGTGGTTTCTAGCAAGTGGCCCTTTCGCCTAGAGTTGGCTATTTCACCCCCGCAAGCTGATACAAAAGATGAAGAGCAAGCCCTTGATGGTGCTACTGATGGCTGGACTGTTCCTAACCTGCTTGTCAATCCCAAGGATGATTGGGGTTTCCATAGTCATGATGAACCACCTCTCTCATATATATATATATATATATATATATATATATATATATATATATATATATATATATATATATATATATATATATATATATATATATATATATATATATATATATATATGAATAATTGTTGATTCCAACTTTGGCCGTGTGAACTGTCACAGAGTAATCTTGTATCCCCAACCTTTTCTTGTGAATTATAAGTAGTATATTATTTATTAATTGAAAATGAATATTCATAAAAAAAATAGTGATCAGATTCTAAGTCTAGATATTGATTAAAAATATCAAGAAATATAATAATGAACTTTGGAAGTCATGTACAAGAATACATAAGATGAGAAAAGAATAATGAAGGAACAACACTTGTTCATAGATAGATTGAACCCTTGCAATGAAAAGAAAGCATGAAATGTGCAAGTTCATTATGGAAAAAGAAGTGGAAATTGGTTGGGAAGAGATCATATGTGATGTATTGGTTGTATATTTAATATTGTATTAAGGAAATGATTAGTAATATAAAGAGGAAAAGTCTCAGTTGTAAAGATTGTATAAACATATTAAATTAACATGCTAATTTATGATTAACAAGCTGATATATAAACATAACAAACAAACGTGTGAATTTATGATTGGTAAGCATAAGTTTTATTTCAATTCAGAAAATATTGCAAAGAAAAAAAATAAAGAACTGTCAAACAAACTTGATTGCTGTAAGAAATGGAAAAGTCAGCAAATATGAAGCTGTTAAGCTTCAAGAGACTTATCTAAACTAAAATTCTCATGTTCTCTGAGGTGTTCAGAAAAACCAATAGAAAGGCATGGAGATATTGCAAAAAGCACAATCAAATAAATCAAATAAAATGGAGTAAAAGTACCATCATTAGAGCCCCACATAAAAGAAAAAGCATATGGTGCAACTTTGAAAGGTGGTGCCCATTAGTTGATATTCTCAAGGCAGAAAGTGGATCATCTAAGAATTTTTCTATAATAGATTTGGGATTGGACATTTTGCTTCAGTGGGGTTGCAAAAGCAACCATGGGAGTCTCAAATCAGAAGCAAAGAATGTTTTGGAGTAGAAGATCTTGGCGTATTTTAGAGAAGTCATGTTCATAGAAGACCTAGGATGAAAACCTTGTTTCTCTCAAAGATATAGTTCCAAATGTCTATAACAAGGTATCTATTTATTTGCCAACCTTGATAATTTTGATCCATTTTATATAATGTGTGTTAACAGATGATTTGTATGCATTTATATGTTAATAGGTGGAATTATAATTTCATTATCTAACTACCTATCATATTACCTTATTTGCTACATTGATATTTTATTTTGACGGGAAATTATTATGCCTTCTTAGCCCTCATTTCAGGTCACCGTCTAAGCTTTCATGTGGATGCCTCCGTAGGGTATTTCTTAAATTGCATCTATCTACAACTGAATTTGTTCATTTAATTTGCATTGATGAAAGACAGTTTTCTTTACTCATTTGATGTTCTTTTTTGAAATTTCACCTACTTTTGACTCAGAGAAGGGCTTGATTAGTGGTGTAGAGATTTCCATGTTCAATTTGTTGTAACTACATCATGGCAATCATTGTTCCAGGTGACATCTCTTATATACATCAGTTTCTCTCTTTTCTCTCTTAAACTTATCAATTTTTATTTTTTCTACATTGTATCATTACTCTGGACATCATATATGCATTTTTTTCTCTCTTTCTTAATGTGCCCAGTGTTTTGCGTTGTATCAGTGGCACATCGAGCCATGCTTCATAAATAGTTTTCTTCAAACTGTCTTTTAGATTCTTGGTGGCCCTGTGACATTTTGAAGGCCATACCGATACTTATATTCATTGCATTTAGTTTATGTCATTGTATTTTGGTAGGGTAACTTAACAAAACCAGCTTCAATTTGCCCCATCTTATCATTGCAGCATAATTTAGCAAACCAAATTTCTAAGAATTCTTCTAATCTTATCAAAGAATAGAATAGGCACACATTTGAACTTTTATTTTATGCTATGCACATAAATTATTGGATCGCCCTCTTAAAGAGGCTTCCACTAGAATGAATTGTCATAGTTAGAATTGAAATGCATAGGTAGAACAAAATTGCATTATTAGTGTATGCTATACTTAATGTTTTGAATTTTTATTTTATAGGTAGAAAGGGCAGTTCATCTGTGATTTGAATCTTCTTTAGAAGATCAATTACTTTGAAAGGTCTCAAATTTTGACCAAATTGAGCCTATTATTTTGATAGGTTTTAAGTTTTGTTCCAAATTCCAATTTATTTTTTAACTTTGAGACATCCCAAATTTGGACTTGATTTTTCCATGGTGAATCTGCATTTTCCATTCACAATGCAGTCACTCTATTGTTAGTTTTGTTAGCTTTGGACAGCTATTTGTCCATTTGCTATTATTTAGCAAGTAATTGTTTTGCTAACTAATTGGTTAGATTAGAAAAAAATATTTTTTAATTAATTGACCACTTTTGAAAACAACTAGAAACCAACTTGGTTAGGGTTGTTAAGTTGTTTTAATCTCAACTGTCGATTGTAAATCAATCTTGACCGTTGGTTTACCAACAAGAGTAGTATAAAAGGAGGTCAGGGGGGCATTTGGAGAACATGAAGTTTGGAGAAACATTTGTAGTGTTAGCAAATAGTCTTGCAGTGTTAGCAAGGGTATAGTGTTAGCGTGGGAATAGCTGTGGGGAATATCAGTGGGATAAATTAGGAGGTTGTCGAAATTCTGTTAGTAAGACGCAAGGAATTTTGTATCTCTTGATTTGCTGAAGTTTAATATAATTTCTCATCTGTAGAGCTAGGTTTCTCTTAGGGGTTTTTCCAAGGACAATTTGTCAAAAAATATTGTGTTCATTGTGTTGCACATTTCTTTTCGTATTTTATAAGTGAAATTGCAGTTGTGTTATTTTTCGATATTAGCTGAAAATTTATTTTTAGCAGTTTAATAATCGTTTATGATAGGAGATTAATAATCAGTGATTGCAATAGTTGATTTTTCACATGATATCAGAGCATTGTTAAGGGTTGAAGAGTTTTTCCCTAGGAAAGAAATTTTGATCTCTTTAGATTTATTATTGTTTTAAACCCTTGAGATGGCTTTAGCTAGTTTGAGAGATCATGATAGATTGGATGGTGCCTCAAATTTTGGTGTCTGGAAGGCCAAAATTTCTTTATTGTTGGAAGAGAATGGTATCAGCGATTATGCTACCCATGTTGTACCTGTACCAACGGATGCAACATAGCTTGTAGCATATAGGAAGGATGATGCCAAAGCGAGGAGGATTATCCTTGATGGTGTTAAGGATCATATTGTTCCACATATCGCAGAGCTAGATATGGCGAAGAAGATGTGGGATGCCATTATGAATCTATACCAGAATGCTACCACCAATAGGAAGTTTATTTTCAAAGAGAAGCTAAAGAATACTTGAATGAATCAGGGAGAAGACGTCACAAGTTACCTTACCAAGCTCAGACTTGTCAAGGACGAGTTAGCAGCTATTGGAGATAGTCCTAGTGATGACGAGCTAGTGAGAATAGCCCTAAATGGGTTTACTAAATAATGGAGTGTCTTTGTTCAAGTTGTCAGTGGACAAGATACTTTATTGAGTTGGGATCGACTATGGACTGATTTCACTGGGGAAGATTTTAGACTAAGTCTTGTCAATGGGGCCAACAAGAGTCAGAAAAATGAGGTGGAACAAGAGAATATTTCCCTAGTGGGTAAAGGGAAAGAAAAGAAGGGATCTAGCAAAGGATCGAATTCAAAAAATGAAAAGAAGAAGAAGGACCTTTCTAAGGTTAAGTGCTTTGGATGTCACAAGTTTGGCCACAATGTCAGTGATTGCCTAGAGAGGAAGAAAGGTAAGAAGTAGGTGGCAGCTTCAACAAGTTCGGAAGAACTCTCCAGTAGAATGGAATATGACTTTGCACTCATAGCTTGTATGGTTAGCTCAACCTCACAGTGTGTTTGGTATATAGATAGTGGGGCATCATTTCATATGACAAGAGTTAGAGAGTACTTCTCCAGTTACAAGGAGGAGGACACCAACATCCAGATTTCTATGGAAAACTTGTCGAAACTCAACCCTGTTGGGAAAGGGATTGTTCAGTTTCAGAGGGAGAATGGAAAGATAATTCCACTTCAGGATGTGTTATATGTGCCAGGCTTAGGTATGAATTTGATTTTTGTATCTGTTCTTTAGGATAGGGGGTATAATGTACTCTTTAGAGGGACAAATGTGTTGATTAAGCACAAAGATTGGAAATCACCCATAACTATTGGAGTTAGGAGTGGTCACCTTTATAGATTGTAGTTTGATACTCCTAAGGCACTTATTAGCAACAATAATCCTAGAGATCTTGGAGATCTATGGCATAGGAGGATGGGCCATATTCATCATGGAGCACTTAGATTGCTTCGTGAGACAGTGATGGGTGTTCTAGAGGTGAGCACAAAGCATGACGATGTATGTAAGGGATGTGTGTTGGGGAAGTTTGTGAAAGCATATTTTCCAAGGAGTGACACTAGATGTAAGGGTGTTCTTGATCTAGTACATTCAAATGTTTGTGGACCAATGTCGATGAAATCTCTCAGACGATATGAGTACTATGTTACTTTTATTGATGATTTGTATAGAAAGACTTGGATATACTTCTTGAAGACTAAGGATGAGGTTTTCAATCGATTCCAAGAGTTCAAGGCTCTTGTGGAGAATTTGACAGGAAAGAAGATAAAGGTTCTTCGATCAAACAATGGAGGTGAGTACAAGAAAATGTCTTCCAGGAGTTCTATACCAGAGAAGGAATCAAGAGAGAATGGATTGTTCCTTACAATCTACAACAGAATGGAGTTGCTGAGAGGAAGAACTGTTATATATCGGAGGCAACAAGAACTATGCTACATGACCAAGACATGCCTCGTTACTTATGGGCAGAGGCATGTAATACCTAGGGAAGATGACACCAGAGGAGGCTTTCATAGGGAAGAAGCTAGATGTTAGTCACTTCAGGATATTCAAGAGTTTGGCATATTGTCATATTCCTGGAAATACACATACAAAGTTAGATCAGACTGCAGAGAGGGGTTACTTTTTTGGGTACAGTGAGACCTCAAAGGCATACAGGATTTTCATTCTGGGGACTAAAAGAATTATTTTCAGATGGGATGTCAAGTTCATGGAGGAAAAGGCATTGAGGAGATCTAGAGATTTGCCAATAGAAAATTAGAGTGAGCAACCAACAGAAGCTCCAAGACCAAGTCAAGAGCAACAAAGCTCAAGTATAGTTACCACTACGAGTGTAGACTCAGTTAGTGAAGATTCACAGAGTATGGAGCAATAGGTGCAACAAGAAATGCATCTAGAAGACTTAGAGGTTGACATTTCATCCTCTATAGTTGACAGGGGGAACCATGTGGTTCCAGATACACAAAGGGATAATTAGGAGTTTGTGGGAGCTCCTAGGAAGAGTACTAGACAATGAAAAAAACTAGCCAAGTTCAATGACTATGTGGTATTAGTTAGTAAGTTGGTACATAGTGAGTCTTCTAGCTATCAGGATGCTGCAGAACATCAAGTATGGTGAGATGCTATGGTTGAGGAATATTCTTCAATAATGCAAAATGATGTGTGAGAGGTAGTACCTAGACCAACAAATAGGGTTGTAGTTGGATCATGTTGGATCTATAAGATAAAGCATAGTGCAGATGGTAGCATCAAGAAATACAAGGCGAGGTTAGTGGCAAAGGGGTTCTCTTAGAAGGAGGGAATAGACTATGAGGAGACATTTTCTCATGTTGCTAGATATACTTCTATATGAGCTGTAATCTCACTTGCAGCACTGATGGGATGGAAAATCCATCAAATGGATGTCAAGACAACATTTCTTAATGGTGAGTTGAAGGAGGATGTATACATAGAACAACCAGAAGACTTTGTAGCACACAACAAAGAGACCCATGTGTGCAGATTGAAGAAAGCATTGTATGGACTCAAGTAGGCTCCTAGAGCGTGGTATGAGCGCATTGATACATACTTGCAGAAAATGGGCTTTGTGAAGAGTGAAGCAGATGCTAACCTCTACTACTTGGTGGTTGAGGGTGAGATTATCATTCTTGTTCTTTATGTGGATGATCTATTTTTTATAAGTTCACTAGGGCTCATAGTGGATTGCAAGAGGAACCTTGCAGAAGAGTTCGAGATGAAGGATTTAGGACTTATGCACTACTTTCTAGGCATGGAAGTGTGGCAGACAGATGGGGAGATTTTTCTTGGTCAAGAGAAATATTGCATTGAAATCTTGAAGAAATTTAGGATGGAGGATTGCAAAGCCATGTCTACACCCATGATTATGAATTGGAGGAAGGTAGATACAACTAAGGAGAAAGATGTAGATCCCACTTTATATAGACAGTTGATTGGTTCGCTTATGTATTTGGTCAACACTAGGTCAGATATAGCATTTGTAGTTAACTCTCTTAGTCAATTCATGGTTGAACCAAAGAGAATGCATTGGATAGCGGCTAAGCATGTGCTATGTTACTTGTGTGGTACAGTCAAGTATGAGATTAGATATGTCGAAGGTGAAGGTATCAAGTTGATAGGCTATACTGACGCAGATTGAGCAGGAAGTACAACAGACAAAAGGAATTTTGTATCTCTTGATTTGTTGAAGTTTAATATAATTTCTCATCTATAGAACTGGTTTTCCCTTGGGGGTTTTTTCCAGGGACAATTTGTCCGAAAATATTGTGTTCATTGTGTTGCGCATTTCTTTCCGTATTTTATAAGTGAAATTGCAGTTGCGTTATTTTTCGATATTAGTTGGAAATTTATTTTCAACAGTTTAATAATTGTTTATGATAGGAGATTAATAATCAATGATTGCAATAGTTGATTTTTCACATCTACCTGCAATGCTGCAATTTGAAGTTGTAGTAAACTTGGTAAGTCCTCAAATAGATTTTGCAAGTTTCAACATTGTAGGTCCTCCCCTATGCATAAATGTTTTTGTCAATAAATATTTTTCTACCATTACAATACTTTATTTTCCTCTGGTTTATTCTCGTGAGATTAAACACGATCAATTTCCTTTTCCCCATTCTGGCTACCAATATGCCCTTGTAAAAACTCTTTATTCATAAAATTAAACCCACGATAGAAGATCATCAAAATTGGAGCATAAAGTTGGAGTCTGAGGAATAACTAACAGTAGGCAAGGTATCAATAAAATATCTAAATTATGAGGATCAATCAACCCATCCTTGTAAGAACATATTGGGAAAAAATTTATAAAGCAGCGAAACAAACAATATACCTTTAAATAGCGTTGTCACACATATTATGAGCCCTGAAATTGGGCCTGTGCACTGGAGCTGGTGCAGTACATGTGATAATTATCCCTTTACACCGTTTAATCTCCACGTAGTGTCCACTCACAACAAATCATTGAATAATTCTTTGTAGCTTAGTGTTCTACCTACTCAAACGAAGTAATGCACAACAAAATATTTAATTTGCACAACAAAATTATTTGATTTGCAGAAATAAATATTTAATTTGCACAAAGTATATACTAATCCAAAAAAATAAAATTGATCAAATAGGTGCTTTGGAGGGGCACGATCGAATGATATAAAGCAACGTTTGATGGATATTTTTCTTGGAACTCTTGCTTGCCTAAAAGCAAATTGCAACGCAAAAACATATTCATATGGTGAAAACTGGAACACTTCTGTGTTTTATAATAATAAATGCTTGAAAAACATAGATAAATAAGTAAGTATATTTGAAAATTGAAAAAAAAAAAATTGGTTGATCAAGATCATATAGACATCTATACGCTCCTACATCACACTAATGATGATAAATTTAAGATAGATGTTTTGAGAAACGTTCGCCAATTGAGAAATGATTTATGAGCCAAGCTTATTTTTGTTGACACACAATCTTTCAATTTGTTCTTTCTTAAATTTTTGTTCAATTTTTGGTAACTGCCAGATTAGAATTAATATCATTTTCTTTCAATACAAGAATAGTTATCACAGTTTTTAATCCCTATGCTAGAATAGAATGATATGGAAATTTCGAGAAGGCATTGGTTCTACAAGTGGTCAAGTCCTAAAACACTGGCATGGAACTTGGTCACTACAATAAGCAAGTTTGGTCCTTGATTCAGAAAAAAAGGATTTTTCTACAAATATACTAATGGAGCTCTTCATACTGGAGCAATATACCTCAATGACATGCAAATGAGAAAGGGTGCGAAGAAATATCAAAAGGACATACTGCAAATTGTTTGACATAAATAAGAAATATAATATATCAACAACGCACAGATCGACGATAAAATGAACAAGATAAAGCTTGACATCGGAGTAACATATCCCAATAAATTCATTGAGGGAGCATATAATATCAGAGAAATAAATTTTAATTCATAACATCTGATGAAACTATTCAAAATAGCCTTCACCGATGGAAATCCCAAATGGAAAAAGAGAAATCATTGGAGAGAGTCACAATAAAGGTTATTACAATAGACCACAAACATGAAAAAAAATATAAAAACTTCTTTGGTACTCGAGAGATATCATAATGACATATATAGTGATATGTTGGCATACAAAAAATGGAAACATATAGGAATACATCGTGACGGTCATCATAATAACTTTACATTGCATGGTAACAAAATTAAGCTTGTTCAGATACCCACTGAAACTATCAAAATAAGTTATGCCTAGCATAGACTAAGGGAAGATCAACAATATGTAATGTCAATGGAGATGTTGAAGGAATATGTGTAAGACGATCATGAAGACATGTCCATTATACTAATTGAATGTCAAATAATCTATATTCATATAGGATCATCAAAATAAGATTACATAAGAGAGCTACCATTTCAAAGGATATAATGACACTTGATGACACGATCAGTTTAACTTATACTGAAGAAAGCACACGAACAACTTTCAAGAAGAGTATACCAATGATGCTAAAACGGAAAAAATAAAATTCAAGAGGTCCTATGTTGATGTAAGACTTTTATCATTTCTACTTAATTTCCAACTAATATTGCAGTTAATGCAGAATTTGGGAAGACAAGATGGTCTACACAAATATACATCATCTTAAATTTGAAGCACTTCAATTTAATGATGATTTACCACCTATATAATACAAGACCATCATCTTCTTGCATTTCTTCTCCTTTCTTTCCATTTCAAATATCATTTCTCCCAAGTCAAAATAGGGTAAGAACTAATAGACTCTATAATGCTCCTTTTTTTTTTTTTGTACCTTGTCTAGTTTTTTATAACATTGGCAAGATGGAACCTTGTGTGCTCTTGTGAACATCTTTCATTTCTAATCTTGGGGATGTCTTGTGCTAGTGTTTTGGTGGTGTTCAATGTGATTAGTGGTCTCTAGATGACTAAACATTATGTTGGAGGAGTGGGAGGTGAGATTAGCATTAATAGTGGGAGGTTCCATTGTCTATTTTCTATGGTGGTTATAGGGGTTTTGGGCATGCCTCATAAACTACCTACACTTGATTTCTTTGGAAGTGTCATCCCTCTCTCTCAAGCTCTCTTACTGGTGTACATCAATGTGGGTTTTGAGAGGGGGCCCTATGGTTTTTCAAATGTGGCATTTTATGGGAGGTTACCTCATTGGCCCCTCTCTTTAACTGTTTCAAAGAGTTTTTTGTGGCCTCTATTTTTCTTGAGCGGGGTAGATCCAATTTTATGTTTTGGTTTTATTCCAAATTTTCGTTAAGGCTAGTTGGCTCATTCTTTGGTATCAGTAAAGAGTCTATATGTTTTGGCTATTCTATCTTATCCCCTATTTTTCTAGCTAGAGTGTTTATTATTTGTTGGTAAGCAGATTTGTCATTGTAAAATTTGCCCAATAGAGTGTGTGTGGCAAACCATTCACAAAAGTTGGATAGGCCCTTGGTATGTGGCCTTCCTTTGCATTTAGAGGGGCAACTCCCTCGCATCATATGATTTTTAAAACTTTTTACAAATAAATAATCTAAAATTTCAAAGATTGAGAGAAAGCCGTTCAAGACGAATGCACCACACGACCTCACAACTTTCTTAGGTAAACAAGAATGATAACAAAGGTGATCAAGAACTGCACTTGAAAATAACCAATATTACGATACAAATTCATGATTAAAAAACACTCACACAATACCATGAGAATGCTTACTACAACTGTAACAATTTTAATTTTAGAACAAGAAATCAAAATCACATCTCATTTCATTTCCTTGCACCAAGAACATAATAGAGATTTTCAATTTCAGAAATAAAAACTGTACATACTTTCCAAAATTTATCTCTTGATCAAAATTTTAGCATAGTGTTCCCTTATTTTAAAACCAAAAAAGTTCCTTTACAAAGCCAAAAGGAGTCCTTATAGAGACATACAGGTTAATAACTACATCTCTATGGTTAATAATTACTTCCCAAATACGTGATTTGGGTGAGGTTAATTAACCTCACTAAAATTAACCTTAAATGACAAAGAGCGCTAATTGAAATGTATGGTTTGGAACATGTCTTCAGAAGGTTGAATCATTGACTTGTTGAGTTATTTGATGCAAACTCTTCTTCGTGATCATCGCCAAGTTTGACATATTGAGTATTGACAAAGAAACTATCATTCACAACATCAATTGCTCATGCACTGACTGTAGTCTAGATAGTGATACTACAATCTTGGCTTCCCATTGATATAGATTATAGAATTTTCAATCCTTTTGAGACTAATTTTGATATGCCATTATCATATCCACCTGTTGATGCTTTATTGACTCTGAACCATTGACTTGATATTTGCGAACTATGGTATAGTTGAACTAGACTGTAATAATAGGACATGTGTCCAAGGTCAGACATAGTAGAACAATTATCCTTTCCTAATACTAGTGAAGAGTGGTGTGGCCTATGAAAGCCTCACATTGATCATGTTTATTCCACCACCTTCCACAATCTATAGAACTGAAGGGGTCATGAAGAGTTTCAGTCATTTATGAAAAATCAAATTTGCGCATATCTTGCAATCATTGCCTTCCATGAGATCACATTTATTAAGGCATTTTATCAAACAATTCACACGCTTTGAGAGTAGCATTGATTATGCGGAAGAGATAAGTCTTTCTCCGTGTCACTTTCAGCTTGAATGTATCTTTGGTTGAGTAGTTATACAATGGCTCAGGGAGTCCATTGATTGTATATGCATCTGATACATTAGGCCCCCCACCATTTTGCACTGCTTGCTTGATAACAGTCTCGGTATCAGCATTCCACCATTCCCCAAAAAGAATAGGCACTTCATGATGGGATTTAGAAAATGGGTAAGAGGAGTGGTTTTTGGGATAGATGATAATAGGCCCATACAAAGTTGCACGCAACCATGAAATATGGTCATGCCACCACAATGTTCTTCTCTGTCCTTTGATGGTAAACTTGTAAACATAGCTCTATCCAGATTGAATCAGACACTAAGTGACATATGCAGGACCATCAGCCCATATGGATCTAAGTTGTCAAATTTCATGCCAATGAATAGTAACATTGTTGTTCACATGATTTGTTACATTGACTACCACTTTGTCACCTTCCCTAGCATAAAGTTTAGGCACTGAGAACTGCCCATTCACAGTTATCATAGACTTCGTGTGACAAAGTCAAGTCACATTCTTCAACTGAATGTCGAATGTATAGAGTCATGTGGTACCCGAGTGCTTTCCCATGCAAAATGCCCAACAAACGCCAATGCCAAAACTGGATAAACTAGACCGCCATAAATTCTAAAAACTTGCCATTTTGATTGGAAGATAATTTAAAATCTATAATTATTCCTGGTAATCTAGCAGCTATCTGTGACCACTTATTTCCAAGGATACAACTTGTGTGCCTACTCCATGCTTCCACATTTGTTATACATGTCCATGAGAGCATTCATTATTATAATAAATGACTCAAATCCATTTCTTAGTACAAAAAGATGGATTTCCTTCCCTTGTTGCAAATTTGACAGATGGGAAACTACTAGGAGAACACTTGCAAGTGTGACATTGTTAGGTTTTATGTCTGCTAGTTTCATCTTGTCATGCCCAAAATATATGGCAAAACACACAACAAGTTTTTTTAATTTTTTTTAATAAGAATTAATTAAGATAATAAGTTCAACAAAGGTTTAGATGATTAACTATAATGGAACTAATTGTTCAAGTAGTTTGAAATTCAGATAACCGAAGGTACTAGAAGATAGAAGCAAGCTCACATTGATATAGAGAAGTGACAACTCAGTTTGAAACATAACATAAAATAGATGTTTGGGATGAACTTAATGTTTCTAGTAAATCAATTTATTTAATTTAAATGACAAAAGACTTGAAAACTCTGGAAGGTCAACTAAATTTAACTATTCAACCATGCTAACTACGTTCTTAAACTTTAATTCCCAAGTCTAAACTAACTTTTAAAAAAATTTCAACATACTTATAACAATCTAATTAATTAATTTATTGTTTACCATTAAAAATTGATGACTAGAATAAATTCAATAAATCTATGATTAAATCTAAACTTTATTTGAATTATCATTAATTTAAGTCCATATTAAAATCAATCTAACAAAGCTCACAATGGTATAAAGAAAATTAATAAGACATTGAAATTATTTTAATTAAAAATATTCTAATCTCAACTTAAATTTTTTAAATTAGAACCAATTTAATATTCTAACATCTAAAATAGTATTTAATAATAACATCCTTTCCAACCTTATATTTAAACTTAACTAAAAACTAAGCATATAAAACTACTTTCTAAAAACAAGGATACTAACTACAGATCTAACAATTGATATAATGCTAAACTTAATTTAAAATATTAATAAACCTAACACTAACCAAACAAACTATACTAACCTAGACTACATACTAATTACTACTAACCACACAACATAACATACTAACAACTATACAAAAAAATAAAATAAAAAGCTACACCACTAACCTAGAACACCCCCCCCCCCCACCAAGCCAAGTGGGCATGCCCACGTACATGCCCCCACTTCCCAATGGTCAATGTGCTACCTTAGGTACTGCGCACTGTAGACCTGATCCCCTCCTTGCTTTGCATGAGTAAAGTATGTGCTTGGGAAGGAGGTGAGGTAAAAAAGGTTTACTAAGACTTAAGTTGCAAGATTTATATTTAATAAAAAAGAAACCTTCTTTGCTCCCCTTGAGACATGACAAGTCATAAGTGTGATGTGTACTTCTATTGGCAGGTGGTTGGGATGTCCACGCTTGGCCATGAGAAGGTAAAACAAGCAAGGGTAAAAGGGAAAAAGAGAGTGCATTTACTTTAAAAAGTTTATTAGGTGGGTGTTATGGGAAAGAAGGGGGGAATATCTAGCATATAATATTACTTCAAATAATATTATTTATTTATATATATATGGGATTCAAATAAAGTTTATTTTATTGGGGAATCAGGATACAAATATTCTTTCTGGTGAAGAGACTTAATTTGTATTTCTCCATACAATTTCTAGAGAGTGTTTTTACTCCTAGAGATGCATTTTTTTTTCTTAAAAGCCAATTTTGTCTAAGTGATGATATATCTTGTTTCTTGCCATATATATATATATATATATATATATATATATATATATATATATATATATATATATATATATATATATATATATATATATATAAAGAGTGAATTCTAACCCAATGACAACAAAGATGTTCTTATGAACAATATACTAATACAAGGATTTGAATAGGGTTAATTCTTTCTTTTCTCCTACCATTCATGTTTTATCAATCATCCTACAACAAGGTGTATGTTTTTTTTTTTTTTTGAGTTCAAAGTAATGCATAATTCTTAATCAAATTTGATTGTGAATTATGAAATTTAACAAGGAGAGAGTTAACTTTGTGACCAAAATGTAGGATTTTAATTTCCTCTTGATACATAAATCTTGAATTGGAAACTTCATCATATCAAATTACTTTTCATTACATAATTGAAAAACTTGAGAATTCATAATTTGAAGACATAATCTATTAACCTACTTTCTCACATACATATGCAAAACTTGAAATCACATAAAAGCAATGCGAGGAGATTTTCATAATCCTTTTTCTTTCTCTATTATTCATCCTGGTTCAAGGCTCCATCGGGAAAGAACTAGTAAGAAAACCTAATGTCTTTGCCAATACATCAAAATTCAAATACATTTTACATAATGTTACAATTCAATTGAATTCTCTTCTAGGGCTTTCACAAGAGATCTTTACCAAAGCCTTCAATGCATCAAGGAAACCATGAGAGAGACAAGAACCAACATGGAGGTAAAACAACACAATAAGATGAACAATTCAAGCATGCATTCCCAACTCGGTTTTGCACAATAGGTTCAACAATGAACCAAAATAGGGGGGAGGTGGATTTTTTCAATAGGAGATGTCAATCACCATACCATAACATAGCCTTTTCGGGGCTAAAATTCAAAAACTTTCGTTATTCTATAATGCCATTTCAGGGCCAATATAACAAGGGTGTTCATTCCTTCGCTTCTTCAAGAATTCAATTTTTTTATATAAGGTATGGGATGACAAGTAGGGGCCCATACACCCTATCCTCTTTCCCTCCTCTCACCATGACAGGAGACTCTACACTAACATGAGGTCCAACTAAGGCCCTTCCCCCATACATGGCCACTTCTTCCCTATCCAAGGGTGAGTGATGCCAAAACAATCCCCATGAAATTCCCCCAAAAACACAAAACATCAAAGCAAGCATGAGAATAACATCAAAAGAAAATAAGTTAAGATCCCTCCCAATCAACCCCAACTCACAAGCAAGCAATACAAACACAACACAATGCTTTATGCATGATTCAAGCAAGATTCAAGCATGATCAAATGAAGAAAACAATTCAAAAAAGTGAAGAACTCCTACCTTAACCAAAAGAGTTATGGCAAAATGGTGGGTCGAGAAGAGCTTTTTCTCTTTTCTTCCTTCAATCTTCAAACTTTATCCAAAACTAGAGATTGGGTAACAACCCCAAAACTACTCCGAAGTGCCTCTAAGTATGATCCTTAACTCAACTAGACTTCAAGTAAACTCAAGATGGAGTTTGAGTCACCAACTCATGTAGGATACAATCAATTTTCGAAATCAACCAAAAGTAGGGTTTTTGAGTGACCTTAAAAGTCAATCAAGGAGGCTAAATGGTTGGAAAGTGCTCCCCACCCACATCCTTACCCCTAGGGTACTTAAATTTAATGTTTTAAAGCCTTAAAGACTTAATAGGAACAAATAAAGGCTAGGGGAATAGTAAGACCAAATAAAACCTTCTAAGAAAGATAATGCAAAGATAGCACAAAATTAACAAGTGGTTTAGTTCCGCCTTTCCATTTGGTTTTCTTGGCTAAATTTTTTGCACACTCATTGCACACATCAGTAGATCAAGAAATCACATGCATTATGTAAATTACGTATCTAAAAAATCATATAAATTAAAGCATCCATTTTTCTAATAATCAATTGTTTATCTAATTCTACTCATATTTTTGACCATTAGAATTGCATAATCAAGGTGTTAGTTTTGCATTCATTTACTTCATCATTATACATGTTCATAAAGCATTAAATGAAGAAATCAAATAACTAAAGTAAAGCATCACACATCATAAAATAGCATAATAATGTTCAGTGCATCAAATAATGTTCTGACATATCGAGTCATGAGTATCAGAATAACAATGTATCATTGATGCTAGGATGGGTTGGGGCGAGGCCTCCCACATCTTTCGAAAGAAATCTAGACTTCTCTCATAATATCCACTGTGAGCATAACCTGCAATCATCACATTCCAAGAAACCAATTCTCTAATGGGCATTTTGTCAAACACATGCCTTGCCTCTGTTGGACTCCCACAATTTCCATACATATCAACCAGGGCACTTATAACTGCAAAATCTAACAAACATTTTCTTGCAATGATGTTTTGATGGATACCTATACCCTGTTCTAAAGCTCCCTTATTGGCACAGTTTAGAAGGATGGTGACAAGAGTTGTGGAGTCTAGCTTCATACCTGCCAATTGAATTTTATTTTAATTTTAAAAAAACTAAAAATTCCAAGGCACTCATGTGATGTCCATAACTCTATCGTGTTTATGATTGGATCCTCCACTGTAAGCCCACAAGGTGCCATGAATCCAAGAGTTTCATCTATGCTATGGGTGAGTTCCAGATACCTTTCTCCTTGCTTACTTTGAGAAGTGAAATCTAGACTCCACTGGGACACACGTTGCATTACTGCATAACTTTCCGTTGCAAATGCTCGATGAAGATTGAAAGGTTAATCAACCACCTCCAAAATGCATATTTTTGAGATTAACCTTAAAATTTTAAGAGGTTAATGATGGAAGAGAGAATACATAATTTTGGAGAGGTTAATTATCCTCCTCCAAAATAAATAATTTGAATCTTATCATTAACTTTTTTGAGAGGCTAATGGTTATTCATAAACTTGAAAACACGTATTTTGGGTCTCACCATTAACCTCCAATTACTTGGGGGCTCAGAAGCCGGATTTTAAAAATTTCAAGTGTTGGGTAGAGTTGGGAATGAGCTGAAGATATTGAAGATTCAAAACTTCACAACAACTCAGAGATGAATAACCATTTCAATGATTACAATGAGGCATATTTCACAAATAACCATAGGATTAACAAGGTCAAAATTGAGACATTTAGATAACCGAGTAACATTATCATGGTAGGATTCATAGTATTGTCAATACCATTTTAGTAGTTTAGACCCCTTCAGAGAAGAGACCTCATCATTTGGCCTTGTGGTAGATGAAGACTATTCTTCTCCTTGCCTTGGTGTGGTAGCTTCATTTTGAATTTAGTTTTTTTCTTCTATTGACTAGACAAATGCTAATAATTTTCATGAGCTCTTTTTGGTAGTTGGTGGTTTTTGGTATGTGTTAATAGCACGTATTGGGGTGCTTCAATCTCTAGTGAGAACCTTACTCATTTCAAATTTATTTCTTAGTGGGATTCTCTTAGATTTAGTTGATGGCTCAAGGAGTCATGGTTATTTTGATATATGATTTAGGAAGTCTAAAAAGCCTGATGCTCATTCTAATGTAGAGTTTGGTGTGTGGCCAACTTCAAGTTTGTTGGCTTCCCTATTATAGTATGTTTGTCTTTATTCTATCTTTCTCGTTGTTTCTCACTATTTTGTTGTGGGTTAGTAGACCTTTATCTCTTTACTTGGTGACAGAGTTTTATGTTGGTGTGATTCTAGATCTCCTTTAAAATCTATTTGTAAGAGGTTTTGGGTCCCCTCAAAATGTGTTTTAACCCTAATTAAAAACAATATAAATATATTGCATTGAATACTACAATCATAAATTAGTAATATCAATATAATATTTTTTCCTAAAGTTTATATATTATATTTTAATAAATTATAAATCAATATCAATATATAATTTAAACAAAATTGAAACATATATACTACAAGTTGCACACTTCTATGCTGGCAAACGATGAGTCAATAAATGTTTAATAATAAAAATAATTTTTAAATATAAATTAAATTAAAATATTTTAAATTTTAAATTTAATAATATAAAATTAAATATAGATTTTTATAAGAACTAATAATACTAAGATCTAAAAAAAATGGTGAACTTTTGTGCTTTGAAAAATGTGAAATTGACAACTACGAAAAAAGGGTAGAAAAAAATGAATATAACCCGGCATAAGAGAAAGAGGAAAAACTTTCTAACATATTTGGAACAACGGTGCTCTATGAAAACAAAAAAACCCATATGCCCAAAATCATGGAGGGAATCAAATCTCAAAGAGATCAATGGTAGTCAATCGTTGAAGGGCAATCTGATCGCAGGTATTGTAGTCTCCTGCAAAAACAATTTCACAACCCTATTCAGAAGCCTTGAAATTACAAGCGAGGAGATCTCAAAGGAAAGCGAGGCAGAGGAAAAAAAGTGGTAAGAAAAAAGCCCTTTTATAATGTAGCCTTGATTTTGAATGGTGTCAAAAGAGAATGGGATCAAAGAGCAATGAAACAGAGTACGCAATAGGAAAAAAGAAACAAGAACCCTAGTAAATCGACAGAAGAAAATAATAGGAGCAGATTGATTACCAAATGTAGATAGAAAGATAGAGGCTCCAACGAATCTTTAGAAAACCAGGAGGAAGCTTGTAGGAGTAGACAAGTCGTTCATTTTTCCAGCACTAAGTATGCACAAAGAGTAAGGAGCTCAGAAGGAACAATCTCATCCAAACCTAGGTACATTTTACCCTACAAAATCTCCAACTTGGACAAATCCTGCTCCAATATAAAGGCTAATTAAGTCGAGAGGTACAGTGGTAGCAATCTTCAATATAAACAATAAGCACTTTTCAAAAAATTTGATAGGCATTTACCTATTTGTAATGTGAGATGAAAATAGAATTTAATGAAATAAAAAACAATAGTGGATCAGTTACATACTGCCATATGTTGCATGTTTTGATTTCTTTCTTTACCAGATGCATAAGTTGCATTAAAAGTATTAGAAAGATCCTAAAACCCCTTTAACATTTTATTCTCACATATAATAGAAATGTTTGTAATAGAATAAGCTCCATCATATAACAGTTTGTGACTCTGATTGAAAACAACATATGACTTTTAACTTTGTTCTTTCTACAAACTTTGTTCTTCCTACAAATTTTAAGAACGGTATGCTTTTCACCTCTACTATTCGCATGATCTTTTTTTTTTTTTTTTTTATAATACTCTGCAATTTTAATTAAGATTTAATTTTATCGTCTATTATTGTCTATTAGCACATTGAATTTTTTTTCCCTAGATTTTATTTTGCAACTAAAATATATTGAAACATTTGTAACAAAATAAGCTCCATCATATAATAGTTTGTGACTTTGATTGAAAACAACATACAACTTTTAACTTTGTTCTTTCTACAAATTTTAAGAAAGGTGTGGTTTTGATCTCTACTATTCACATGATATTTCAATTTTAATTGAGGTTTAATTTTATCATTATTGCCTATTAGCACATTGAATTTTTTTGCCCTAGATTTTATTCTGCAACTAAAATTACCAATTCTTTACTTATTTGATCATCTTACCTCTAGATTGAGTCAAATTTTCTTCTCTCTCATAAAAATAAAAGCATAGATTTTCAAAAGATACAAATATAGTTATAGATGTAATTTTGTTCTATGATTTATTTAGATTATTTTTAGAATTAATTTATTATTAAAATTTTAAAAATTAAATGAAGCATCGTAGGTGCAAAATTAACTTTTAAATTTTTAATAAGCTAGTTTTTCATTCTCTAGATCATAATTTTTAATAGAATATAGAAAAACTATCAAATTACTATTACATCATAAAGAGATCTATGTAGCTAAGAAAATCATATATTAAGTACAAATTAATACTGAAAAATATTTCTAAAATATTATAATATTTAGAAAAAAATTTAAATACAAAGATTCTTATCATGATTTTTACTATGTCATTTGTATGAGGCTATATCCTATTTTGAATCACGGTTTCTCTTTTTCTATTTTTTTAAATCCTATTCCTAATAGATTAATATAGACATGATTTTTTGCTATGTCATTTCTATGAAGCAATATCCTATTTTGAATCATAATTTTTCTAAATTTCTATTTCTTTAATCCATTTTTTCTCTATTTTTAAAATCCTATCTCTAATTGCAAAATTTATCAGAGTGACAATTAGGAGACTCCAAGTTGAATGCTCTCTATAGTGAAATTTTTAGTGTTAATGTTTGGCCTCTTGGAAAAAATTGACGTTCACATTCCTATCCGCTAAGTTAGTAGTTATGTTTTTATTAAATTTAAAGAATCAATAACAATTACAAGAAAGATGAAGAGATTGGACATTACATTTCCCTCTCAATTTAATAGTAATGAAGTAACTAACATGTTTTATGGAATGGGGACTATGGTCTAAACATAAAGATTAAGTTAACTTAGAATATAGATTATCCTTTTATCAAATTTAATTATTATACCTATTTTTTTTGTTTAGATACTAAGACTATAAGCTTTTTATATATTTTAAGAATAAAAACTATAGTCATTGCAAAATATAACTAAATATCTAATTAAAGATATTGAAATAATCATTTCCTCCAATCTATTTGAATATTTCCTAAAGAGCTATATAGAAATGTTCAAATAGTCACTCAAAACAAAATTTTATGCAAAATATAGTCGTTCAAAAAAATTATTTCATTCTTTTATCGATTATTAAATTTATATTTGTACATTTTATATTTCTATTTATATTCATTCCCATATGTATAAATTAAATAAATAAAAAGTAATTTAATTTCTATATAAGTTGACTCTTTTTTTAGCTAAATTTTTTGATGTGTTTCATAAATTTATACATATCAGAAAAAATAAAACAGATGTTGATCAAAGTGAATCTAAAATAACTATTGGTAGCCCATTTCTTCAAGATGATTCAATTGAATTAGATGGAAATGATGAAACCTATTTGGATAGATTGGGAAGAGTCATTGCAGATTGTTGCAACATAAGGGTCAATAAAATGTATGGTGCAAGCCTAAATGTTTGAGATGTGCAAGATCTTCAAATCCTACAAATGGAAGACTATATAAAGGGGATTCATGAGGCATGGAGGAAAGGAGTTTGATTTTGTGAATATATGAAAGACATGCATAACAATGAGGAATATAAGGAAGGAGAAAATTCTAATTTCCTTATTGAAGAAATCCAAGTGTCTCTACACCACTATAATGAAATCTTTCTCTAATGAAATAATGAACCACTCTAATACTTTTGCATTAATAATTTCAATGAATATTTTTTTTCTATACAATCCATGTTTGATGGGTATGGATTCTTGGGAAAATTGAAGATATGTATCTAGATAAAAGGGTTTTTAGTATTTCATACATCTATGTACGTAGTTCTCTTATGGTGAAAATTTTGATTTCATCACTAAATAACTCTAAGTGTTTCTACACCACTGCAATAAATTCTTGCTCTTTTGAAATAGTGAACCAGTCTTATATTTAGGAATTATAATGTTTAAATAAATGTTTCTATATAAATGGGAGTTTAGTATTTCATATATTTATGTATGCATTTCTCCTATGGAGAAAATATCTTTCTCCTTTATCTATTTGCAATTTGTTTAATTATTTAAAGAAATATGTATCTTAATCACAACATAATGTCCCCAACTATTTTTCAATTTTATAAAAAATCTCTATGAAACTTTAATTTCTTCTTATATTACTTTTACAATTCCTTGATATTTGGTAATAAAATAAATATCATCATATTTCTTATCCATGATGTTTGTTGTGAACATAAATTGCAAGATATTTATCATTAATTGAAGATTTTATTCACTTTATAGCTATGAGTCTATCAACACCAAAATTTCAATCTGATGAGGAAAGTAGACAATATCAAATAGAGCAACAAAGAGTGTATTAGAGAGAATGTCAAAGGGAATATCAAAGATGTTAGAGAGAACAAATGATAGAAGATCAAAGACAAGATGAAAGAAGGAGTAATGAACTCCAAAGACAAAATTATGCTAGATGAAGGGCACAACTATTAGTACAAGAATTGGAATCTGAAAATAGAGATCAACAAAATAGTAACAAAAGTTGTCATCAAAGAAATTCTCATGGAGTATCGCATTCTAACATAAAAGGAAGACATTAAGTGGATTTATAGTTCAGCGAGAGGTATAATCAACCCTTGACTACAAATATGGAATTGGATCTCCAAAATGAAGCTTCAAGGACAACTAAATGTGTTCCTAAAATACCCTATCATACAACTCAAGTTGGGAAAAATTTAGCTAGACAAGTCAATGTAGAAAATGCACAAAACCCAAATGGAAACCTTCATTATAATTTCTAAAGATTCCAAATGTAATTTTGCCAAAAATTGTATAGCTTAAGAATGCCAAACATGTGTTATATTTGTCAAGAATGTTATCTAGGAATGAAAGTGTCATGTACCTCAAAAGGTCCAGTATGTAATAGACGCCAACAAGAGAGAGGAAATAATAGATTTTCAACTTCAACTAATATGGATCCAGGACCTCAACCTGAGGAGTTTCCAAACATGACACAAGTTGAGGAAATGTTAATTGGACGTGTGAGTCCCATATTACAAGTGACACATGCAACTGGTGGCCAATTTAAGTACAGAGGACACACAATAAGCTTCCCACAAAATATAGATCATGTTTCAAACATAATGCCACATACAATAGATAAGTTGCCAATTATTATTGTTCGAAGGAGAGATCAACATGGGACACAGTATAACTTTATTATGAATAAAGATCGTGTATACAAAGCACTCAAATACAAAGTAGAGCATGATAAATTTTACTTTGATGTTCAAATTAATGAAAATTCTCTCAATGATCTACCTAGAAATAGAGATGAATTTTTTTTTCACAGATTGAAGACGGTGAATATGGAATTTGATATAGATGCAAATGATATTGTTTTTCTAGGTCCATTATGGAGACAAATGAAGGGAATGTAATTTAACACACAACATAAATGGCTTCAAGACCTCGTAATGCACAAAAGGAAATGGAACTTATCCATGCCTAGGTTAACAATCTTGATTCAAACCCAACATCATTGATAGATTGGCCAAGTATTGGTGTGTCGCCTATTAATGAGTATGTCACATCAAGATTATTGGATATGGCATTTCCAAAACTATTTCCTAATGGTACCTATGATTGGTTAGAACCACAGTTGTGACATGTATATCTTCATGAATTTGTAAAGCATCTTGTGCGATATAAGGATCATCATTTTGGAAAACATCCTAGATTTAGAAATAACATGATCATGAGACATCATGCACAGAATTCATCCTCTATGTCTCACAATCAATCAGTTGTGACAACATATGGAAACTACACCTCACTCTAGACAAGCAGATAAATTGATGCAGTTTTGTACAATGCTAAGCGGAACAAGGTCATATTGGGAAAAATCTCATGCAAAATTGATAGAGTTGCTTCATCAAATTGGTTGTCCTACAATATTTTTCGCATTGAGTACAATAGATATGTATTGGCTTGATTTACATGCGCTAATGCTAGGAACAATGCCATCTAATCTATGTGAAGCTCAAAATTGGCACAGGCAAAATATAATTGATTATCCTCACATTGTGGCACACTATATGCACTTGAGACACATAGAAAAGAGATTCTAGAAAATGTCATGAATTTTAAGGATTTTTAGTGTAGATATGAATGGCAACATAGAGGGTCCCAAAAAGTGCACGGATTCATACAGATCGAAGGGGCACCTAATATGGACAACACTGACTGGTCAAATGAGGATGAACACAAAAGTGCTAAGAGATGTTTTCATTCTATTTTTCATGCATGGAACCCTAGAGAAGTTCCTCACTAGTGAAATATACAGCTATGTTTATAAATATGTATTCTATTGTATAATTTCATATGACCTAATTTACTCATTCAACTTATTTTGAATTGTAGCCTTTCATGAATTTTCAACAACACCCATGTCTCAAAAATATGAGACAACTTATAGAGGTCAATCTAGATGATGACTATGACGAGATTCTCAATTGTGTAGAAAGACACAATTTGTAAGGAGGGTGCATGTTTGCAAAAGAAAAGGGGGCATATGGTGTGCAGGTAATCATTTCTTTACAATGTGATATTCAAACCAAAACTACAAATTGGTCACAAGTGTCAGATGACTAACTACATAACTCTCTTATATTTATTATAGGTATAATGCACCTTGGCCATTAAACATAGAGGGATCAAAATTATATGAAGATAGAGAAACATGTGAAAATAAATTTGAACTAGACATAAATGATGAAAGAATCAATTCACATAATCACCACTTAATACAACTATGGAGAGAAAATATAGATTAGAAACCTATTCTTTTCAAACATGATATGGTGAAATACATTTCCAAATATGCAACAAAAGTAGAGAAAAGCTCATAAACATACCACCAAATGTTAATGTACCTCTCCAACATCAAAAATTAGGATGATTTGGCTACACATGCATATAGGAAACTTCTAACTAAGACAATTATACAAAGAGACATTGGTGCTCAAGAAACATATCATATGTTATTAGAGATTCCATTGGTGGAGTGTAGTAGAAGATTTGTTAATCTAAATGTCTCACATGAGATCTTCAAACCTATAATTGTAAATAATGAAAATGGAAATGATGAAGAGAATACTAAAGAACAAACAAAATCTTTTATTGATGGGTACAAAAAAAGGCCACTATGTATGGAAGTTGTCACATTAATTGATGCAACAAGATCATGGATATATAATCCTAAATAAAGAAGAGAGAATAAATGTGAGCCAAGGGAGAAAACAATAATACTCAAAGTGTTTCCTATATTTGTATCTATGCCTTCACATGAATCAGCTAGATGGGTTAAATTTTGTTTATTAGAATTATTGCTCTACGAGACATTCTATAATATAGAACAAGATATTGGTCATAATGATTGCACTCGTGATCCAAATACACCAAGTCATTCCATCTTTGCAATAATTCTTCAAGTGGACCATTGTGATAGCTAATTTTAGATTCTTCTTTAAGAAATTTCATAAACTTTATACTGAGCTCATCAAAGAAAGTGTGCTTCTTGACATTTACTGTTGGGTTAATGATAATTTTATAAAAGCATCCTGCAAGATAAATATCATGAATTTCATAGTACAAAGCATTTGGCCATCTGCAAAATTCTACAACCTCAATATCAAGGTGATTAAATTTGACATCTAAGTTCATCTTCACTTTTGTGGCATAATGGAAGTTGAACTACAGAGCATAATAGTTGAACTACAGAGCATAGTTATAAAGTTTTAATTGATTGTTCGTTGGTCCATTGTTTATAATTTGATTGGTCATTCTATGCTTTATCCAATACAAAACACTCAACTCCTCTATATGAAGGATGGCATTTTGTGAAAGTCTATGATGAAAGTCTTGCAACCACCAATAAACCCATTCCAAATGTAATTTGTTTGACATCTTAGTAAAATGCGTGGAAATTACAAAAATTAATTATATAATTAAAAAATGATAAAGAATATGACTTTTTCAAAAAGGAAAGAAATGTTGCATCAAGGATAGTAACCCTAATCATTAAACTAAGTTGTGTTACATGAAATAAACATAAAATATATTTGATCAAATTGATATCTTGATACACATTTTTTAAACATTAGTATTTTTTGTCTTCAAAAAAATTATTTGAGATAGAGTGATACAAACTTATAAGGGCATAAGAAAATAATTGGTCATTTTATTTAATGGAAGGATATTAAAAATAATTTACAAGGGTATATTAAAAGTCTATTTATATATTATGGATGTGAAAACATGTGTTTAAAACATTTGAAATGTCATTCATAGTAGTATACAAGTAAATGAAAACTTTATTTAAATACTACAATGATACAATAGTATACTAAGTTTAATAAAAATTACAAAATATTAAAGTGGAAAATTAAAATTGTACTTCCATTGGACAAAGTATTGAAAAAAAATATTGCATCAATTTTCTTCTAACAACTTAAGTTTATTTTCTTCATCCTTGCGCTTGGAGACTTGTCTACCCCTTTTTATTTTCTCATAGCAATAATACATGAATGGAAGCATTATTCTTAGACACTGTAAAGATTTAACATGAGAAATTGCCAAAAATGTCAATCCTATTCTTTCTCTTGGTCCTATATTAATTGTCACTTTTGGAAGAGTCAAATCATGAGATTTATGTATAGTCACTGTCGATGCCAATCTTAAAAGCAATTGAAGTGTTCTAAACTTCTATATTGGTGTTATTGGAATTGTTTTTGGATTATGGTCTTCAAATGGTAGTTGAGAATAGCCATCAAACTCAACCATCACATATGTTGGAGGTTTAGGTGGAGCACTGCCTTGTTTGTAGACTATATTTCGAATGCACCCCAAAGATCCATTTACAATACCTAAATGTACCCATAGATTTAAAGTTAGCATGACCCTTTCATTCTTAAAAATTAGTAACTCTAGATCAAGCTCGTCATTTGAATAATCTTTGAATCCATTATCATGTCCTGCTTTTGTCGCAACACTACATGCAACAAGATGCTTCAATGAATGCAACATTTTTTATTATGACTATGAACATTTTCATTTGTTAAGAATAGATTGATAGAATTTTCAAACTATAAATTTGTTGCAAGATCTATGTTGATAGGGGTTCTTGTCATTAGCAACCTCCAATCATCAATCTATTGGTTTGCATTTCTTACATTCATCAAAAATTGATAAAATCTTTGTTGATTATCATTTTCCCCATCTTTTCTAAATATCTTATCCAAAGTAATGACATTCTTGAATTCTTTCCATAGCAACTTCGCCCTTCTATTGTTGTCGTATGTTGGTCTATCACTAATGAGAAGAAGCTGGCCCAAATCTCTTAACAAAATAATAGATACACCTGAAATATAAGAATGAAAATATTTATGTTGGAATGAATAATTTGTAATTATATTTTAGTAATGTATTAGTCTATATTTTGTACATGGTGTACTTGTTAATGAGGAAAAGTGAAGCCTTTTACCTCCAAAGCTTATATCTACATTTTGTGGGAATGCTTGTCAAAGTCAAGAGTCTATGTTCTCCAACATGTTTTGACTAATAAAGCTCATTTCATCAATCAAAATATATTTGATATGTGTCATTTCTTCTTAAAAATTGGTGACTCTTGTTCCTTCCAATTGAGAAAAATCTTGTATTGGTATTTTTAATTTTGAATGAACTGTAGAAGCTCCTATGTTGAATGTTGCAGCTCCTGTTGGAGCAAGTAATAGAAGGGGAGATATAGAGGGCTTTGCTACATTTTGAAGAGATTGACAAATGGCGCCAATTAGATATGACTTTCTAGTGCCTATTGTTCCTTGAATTATCATGAGCAATGGCTTGACATTCTAATTTCTATGATAATGTGTCATAATAATGCCAACTACCTTTTTCTGTTTGTCACCAAGGGTCATGTAGTTGATGCATTGGGGAATGTCATCATATATCAGACAACCATGATTTTTCATATTACCTACAAAACTGATTGTTGTATGAGTGTACTCTTCTCCCTTATAATAAATAGACCAATTTGTATGTTTGTCAATATCTCTTCTCCCCAACATGTCTATTTCTAAGTGTAGACACCTAAATTTGATTACACTATTTTAGTAATCCTATTTAGTTATCTAAAAAGACATTATTAATTAAATTTCTATTTAATTAATCCTTTGTCATCCCCTAGTTGATTAATTTAATTAATCATCTATAGTCCTAATTGATAAATCAAATAATCTATTATTTATCAATTAAATCCTTTTCTCCTATCTAATTCCAAAAATCCCCATTTATTAAATAAATCTATTTGATAAATGAAATCCTCAAATTCAGAAACCCCTAACCTATCTCTAATCCTCCATTTAGCCTAATCCACCCCATCCACCCATACTAACCAAGCTTAGCCACTAACTCACCCACCCTCATTAATGCCATCCACTTGCACATCTCTAACATCCCTAATCTAATCCTAAACCCAAGCCTAATCCACCCCCTAATGTTGTCACATTCCTTAAACAAGTTTAAGACTTTCCTAATCCAAACCAAAGTCTCCCCTCAAAAAACCCAACCAGTACGTCATGAGTGCTCTTACAAAACATAAAAGACTCTTACAAGCCCACTCATGACTCTTACACCCATCTTCCACACTCTTCCCTCTTCCACACTCATTCCTCTTACATCCCTCTTACATACTCAACCCCACTCATCATGCCTTTAACCAACCCTTTACCCTACCCTCTCACACTCATCCTCCTTGTGACAAGTGTCACCTTCCAATTGGTGCTAAACAAGCACAATCCATGTGCTCTCCTTTGAGTGCATCCTAGCCCTCCTTAAGCCTTCATCCATCCTTGCATCTAAGCCCTCCATCCCTCTACCCCTTAGCCTATAAATTGAATCCCATCCCAAGCCATTTCATCAACAATCTTTGAGCTAAAGTTACCATGCTATTTTGAGAACCAAAGCCATCAATCTTACCCTTATAATGCCAAATTGAGAGCTGACAAAGCTACCAATTTGCCATTACCCATCTCCATTGAAGCAGCTTTTGAGCATCTTGAGCATACATCCACAGCAAAAGGACACATCTACAAAATCCAGAAAGCATGGAGTGTTTTTTCTTGTGAGGTTTGCACTTCTGGTTTGCTTTCTTTGTCTAAGCATATATGTGAATTTAGTTTTTGGTTTGTGAATGTTTACTTTATTTGTTAATGTTCTTTGCATACTAAATCTTGTTCTACACTAAGCACTCTATATTTTGAGCATGATGCAACCTAGATATAATCTTCCATTTGTGTTCTATTGTATTTCCTTGAACATTTTCATTATCTTCAGTGTCAGAATCACTTGGGTTTTTATCATTGTCTGTCACCATAGTGCGTTTAACATGCCAAGGAATGTAATTAAATGTCTCCTAGTTTTGTATGATGGTGTCATCATTATGACCAATATCTTGTTCTATATCACATAATGTCTTGTAGAGCAATAATTCTAATAAACAAAAGTTAACCCATCTAGCTAATTTGTGTGAAGGCATAGATGCAAATCTAGGAAACACTCTAACTATTGTTTCTTTGTCCCTTTTCTCACATTTATTCTCTCTTCTTTGTTTAGGATTATATATCCATGATCTTGTTGCATCAATTAATGTGACAACTTCCATACATAGTGGCCTTTTTTTGTACCCATCAATAAAAGATTTTGTTTTTTCTTTAGTATTCTCTTCATCATTTCCATTTTCATTATTTATAGTTATAGGTTTGAAGATCTCATGGGGTATGTGCAGGATCATGGTGTGCCAAAAAGTGGCGATGTGAAAAAAAGAGAGTTTGAAGACGCCTAAAAGCGCTTCAAAATCTGCTATGACTTTTTTTTACCTATCCAGGAACCAAACGTGGAAGGTTAAGCCGAGCCTTATCAGATATCCGATATCATATCGAATATCCGATATCATATCGGATATCCGATTTGATATCGGATATCTGATTTTAAATCCAATATCGGACTAATAATTAAAATCATATAATAGTATGATATATTATTTAATATTATTATTATTGATATAAAATAATAATAATAATATTAAATAATATATCATACTATTATATTATAATAATATTATTATTATTTAATATTATTATTATAATAATTATTATACCATAATATAATAATAATATTATTATTATATTATAATCGTATAATATTATACTATAATAATAATATTATAATAACATATTATATTATAATAATATAATATAATAATAAAAAGTAATATCTTATAATATAATATATAATAAAAAAGTATAATATATTATAAATTATAATAATATAGTATAATAATAATATTTTATATTATAATATATAGTAAATTAATATAATAAATATAAAATATAATATAAAAATATATAAAATGTAATATATATGTTATATTATATATATTATAATATCGAATATCCGATACCTGTGCATGGATTAAACACAAAATCACAGACCCGCGGCCCTTATTTTCACGCGAATTTGGGCCAGTCAGATCGGATATCAGATAATAAATTGGATATCAGATAGCAAATCGAATATCAGATATCAGGTATGTTCCCCCCCCCCCCCCCCCCCCGACTCATTTTTAACCTAAATTTAATAGATTTTAACAAGATTTTGTTTGTTTTAGTTGAATCTAGGGTTTTTTTGACAAAAATGGTTAAAATTTAGATTTTTTTTTAATATATATTACATTTTGCAATTCTATAGGAATGGCTGATCAAAATGATGATACTGAGGCAGGGAATAATATTCCTCGCAACCCACCACCAAACGATCTAGTATCCCCACAAAACCGTCCACCAAATGATCCTCTACCTCCTCAAAACCCTCCTCGAATCGAGGATTTGATAAATGAAAATCTCACTGAGTTGAGAGGTTTGCATAGAACATACAATAATGTACCTGCACTGGCTCCTATGTTATCCGCGTTAAACACCATAGTGGATAACATTGAAACTCTTACAAACCAACAAAATGCCGCTCTTCGTTGGCGTGATGAAATGCACCCGATGTTTGATGATGGTTTGGATTATGATGAGGTCGCGGCCCTCAACATAACCAAAGATGATTTGGAAAGCCTTTTTGCTAACCCAAAAACAGGTATACCAGTTGACCCAAAAAAAACCAAACTATCGATTAAATGGTGCACAAATGACGCCATACGTGCAAATTTTTGGGACCGTTGGTGGATGGTCTTTGATATCCCTCCACATGGCAATTTAGACATACCATTTTATTTCCTTAAAAAATTATATGCAGAATTTGTGTTGAAACTTAAAGTGAACTATTGGAGCATGAAGCCCAACATGGGCTTAGAACTAGGAGCTCCTCAGGATAGACCCTCTTCCTAGAAACTTGGCACTTTTGTCCCCCCCCGCCCCCTTGATATCTCCCCCCCTCCTCGAGTGCAGCATCCAGATATTATGGCAGAGGCTAGCTCTCAGACCATCAGAGCCATTCATAGGCTGAGTAGCCTAATGATATCTCAGGCTAGGTCAGTCTTGCCTCCTCGTGTTGATGATGTTGGTGCCAGTTCATCATCAGCTAGCTCATCACATGTTTGTGTGCCTCACACTTGCATTAAATGCAAGAATATTTGCCTGGGTCCCATAGGTGATCTTCCTGAGTATCATTTTGTATTAGACGAGGATACACCAAATGCACGTGCAGAGGCTACAGACCCTGATGCGAGAGAGGAGGGGAATGTAGAGGCATTGAATCCTTCAGTGTCGGTACGTGTATACAATTTTTTTTTATGACATGTGATTTAAAGTTAATTTTTATAATAGAGTAATTTTAATTTTTAAGCCATACTGACTTTTACATGTATGTGATCTTCATTCATGTTTAGTTGATGACCGAGGAGGAGCTCAGATAGATAGATGATGCTACACTCTCGGCCATTTCATTTGGCCTTGAGACATCTATGGTAAATTATGTTGTGTTCGCATTTCTTTTTTCTATTTGATATTGTAGCATATATGGTTGCTAATCTTTCTTTTATCTTGCAGATACCACTTGCCCTGGGGGGACAAAGTGCGGGGGGTGAGCCAGCATGCATTGACAAAGGAAAGGTAATTAGATGTTTTCTAATTGATTAAATATTGATGCATTCTTGTAAAATGTTTTTGGTAATCTCATTTAATTACATTATTTATTGTATATAGGGTGTGGCTACTGGCGATGAGCCTATACAGATTCGGTGTCCTAGATCATCAGGGATTTTTATTCGCACAGAGAGCCCCATTGTATGTATAAGTATCATTTATTTTTTATTTTTTTAATTGATGCAGAGGAAAGTATGATTGTTGTTCTATACAATTTCTATGATTTTTTCCGTACCAATAATGATTCATGTCTTGCATATGTTCATTACAACTTAAATAGGCTTATATGCACCTGTCCAACTGACCAAGTTGGTTACAAAGGTTTATTTAAGCAAACAAATACCAAATTACTACTTTCCCTCCAAAACTAATATGACCGTTTGAATTTGAAATTCAAATTTCAAACTATAGTTTTTATGCATTCCCTAACTTTCTAAACTATTCCATTGACTCAAAATTGGTCATATGGATTTATTAAATGCAACTAAGTAAATTTCCAGAAAATTGAAGTTTTTATTATTTTTTCTCCAAACCACCGTACACTCTGATCTCCCCCTTTCAACTAAGATCACATATGACATATATAAAGGTCTACATGACCGTTGGAACAACCATATAGGCGTTCCCAACCATAAAACAAACAAACAACCACTTTTTGCTAATACTGTTTAGACTCTAAATACCCTATTCTAAGGCCTTTTGGTCCCATGGAGTCACTTGGTTTATAACCACACCAAAATGCTTGTGGGCCTTGCATGTGCCTTTATTACAAAACATAGACCAACTTGTAAAATATGGACCAAACCTTTATTCCAACTTCCTAATCTACTTGAATCCTCGCTTTCATGGAGTGGCAAGGTGTCCGGAAATAGAGATACTTGTTCCCCCCTGCCACATAGGTTAGGTGCCCTACACCACCTTTCCTCTCTCTCATTCTGAACACTGGTCCACCAAGTGAGTGATGTTCCTCTTAGTCTTGTTGTTGCTACTTTTACCTTCTTATCTGCCTCTATGTCTTCAAGATCAAAGTAGTTCTCAAGGGCCTCTATCCACCCTAGCACTTCTTCACTATACATTTTACCCTGGTATATTGGAAAATAAATATGGTTCTTCCCACCATTACCTTGTACTGCCTTAATGATTCTCATAAATCTCCTTTCTTCAGGATCATCTGTTGTCTCATGCTCTTGCCTTGCATTACCAACCTCTTCTTCTTCATGGTTCTCTCCATGATTTCTTCCTCTAACCTCTTCTCCTCTAGGTTCTTGCCTTTCCTTTTCTAAGGATTCTATCCTTGCAATAAGCTTCAACCTCTCTCTTCTCATCTGTCTTTCTTCCCTCACTCTAGATGCTTCAAGTTCTCTCCTCTCTCTTTTCTCTTTTGCCAACTCTTCTCTCAATTCTTCAAGTTCTCTAGCCATTTGATTTTTAGGAGGCATTTTCACAACAAGTTTTCTTCCTTCCCAAGGGCCAACTCACTGATTCTCTTTCTTTCCTCACCAAGAAATCTCTAGACACCACTTATGTACCTTTCAACTCTGGGACACACAAGGAGGAATTAGACACACCAAGGCTTCAACAAAGGGACCAACACACTAAGGATTTTCAAGATTATAGGTCTTGGTCACACTCCTAAACACCCAAACTTCAAAACCCTCCTTAAAATGGCTTAAAAACCAGGGCCTACTTGTTCAAACCCCAAAACTCAATTCTAGAACGTTTTGACTTGTCTAATGACAAGATATGATCATGACAACCTACATGAACCTATCAAATGACACATCTACCATATGAAATCCTAAAATACTATCTCATGCCCAATTACAACTTTCTTCCACATATGAGTCCAACATTATAACTTTGTATGCTTCCATGAGCCATAATTGGTGCAAGGATTGCCCAATTGACTTCAAGAGATGTTCCATGACCTCTGTAATGCCTTGGATCTTCAATGTTCCCCTGATGAGCATGGGATGCTCTTGCATCACTTATCTTCATAAATAAATTCAAAACTAATTTCAGTGATATTAACAACTACTATTTTGTATCTCATAGGAGACTCCTAGTGCACATGAGGTTCGACGGGACAGTTATGTAGATTTGATGATGCAGCCACTCACTCCTGAGAAGGAGCCTACAATAGTAAGTTGTAGTTTGAATTCATGATTAAATATGTTATAAATTTAGCATGCTATGAATTATAATGTTATAGTTTAAATTGTAGATTCATCTGACAAAGTTATTTGAACATATACAGCCCACAATCACAGAGGTACCAGCATTGCCGAGGGCATATGAGAGGACTCCTGACTGGCGTAGGAGGTCGACGAGAGAGGTATTTATTATGAAATTTTGATAGTATTAATCTCCAATACGGAAAAGATCATTATGCATTTGAGTAATTCAATGTTAGATACGTAGAATCATATAAATTTAGTAGTCTAACTTTGGGTTTTCCTTTTTTGTTTATGTAGGAGGCATCTGATCCACCTAGTGCAGCGAAGAGGCTGCATTTTGATCATCCACCAGCACCCTAGGATAGTATAGTTTTCATAGGATGCATCATGAGACATTTTGAGATGGCATATGCCACATTGTATATAGAAACATTGATATTATACACATTCTGATGGCAGGATCAGCCACATTTTGTATATGGATCTATGTATTTTGATATATATATATTTGAGTACTTTGTCTATGGATACATGATCTTTGAGATATATTTGTGTAAAATTTTGCCTATGGATACTTGTATTTTGATATATATTTTTATCATTTACATGCACAATGATATACATATTAATTTAGTATCTAGTATTGTTCAATTTATCATGGATCATGTGTCATAACCTAAATTTTACTAGTAAAAACACAACAATTTTTTTCTTTTTTTTAGCTTATGAAGTCGCATAATAAATTACATATTGTAAAACAAGGTTATCATTGAATAGGAGTTCAAGACTCATGTGAATAGTGTGAAGGTGTTAACATTTTAGTCATAGGTGGTTTTCAAATAGATTGGATGACGGTCTAGTTCAAGTTAGCGTCACGAGTCAAACGAGCAAGTTCAAGATACAACACTCATAAATTAGTGAGGTAATTCATATCCTAACAAGCCTCTGATACTAATATTCTATTAGGGTCTGTCAGTTGTATATTATGGACTAGGTCGTGATTCTAGCATGTAAGGAAAGGGGATCAGAATTACTTATTATCCTCATTACCAATGTACACACATTCATTAATCATTACAATATATATTAATGTGACAATTATTATATTAATATATCCTCATTATCTATCAACATTGCTTCCTCACCAAATTATTGAGTGCACAACAAGATTGTAACCAATCTACTAAGTTTTAAATTTATACAATCAATGGTATCACATAACATCTATGGATTGTTATTATCAACTAGTCATTTACAATACCACAAGGAGAAAACTTTCTTTCACATTTTCAAATGATAACAATGATGTCAAAGCAAATCTGTGACTCGTACCAATGCTTTCATAACAATATAAACTCCAAATGAAACATGCATATACAACCTTATCAATATTTTCTTCTACATGTACATTAGGTAACAATGATACAATCTCCTTCCATCACAATGGGGCAACATAAGGGACTTTTCAAAATCATAAGGAACATGGACATTGAAAGATATGGACAATGAGTAGCATGAACATTGTCCAACATGATCGTTGAGAACATGAACAAGCTGGTGAATCCTCCTTCATAAATGAGGGCACAATGTCAAGTTTTCTCATCCAACATCAATCTGCAAGATGATCATTCCAAGCCATTTCCATTGCTCCCTTGGACACAAATCTGCATATGCAACACAACAAAATAAGAAGGACCATGGCTGCTTTCCACCCAACCATAGGCCTCAAAGAGACCACCCCCGTGCTAGGGAACAAGGCTCAAACTGGGATACACATACAATCTTTCAATGCATAAACATTACATTTCAAACTTGAACAATTTCTCCCCAAGACTATTTCGCAATGACTTCACAGATGGAACCATAAACATAGGGTGAAGGTGTGTTCTAAAATGGAGACTTGCCATACCAAACCATATTTGCAATAAACAATTTTCATGCCCTCTCGGGGCTATCATAATTCACCAAATTTTATACCTCTCGGGGCTATCATAAATGAACCATTTAATGCCCTCTTGGGGCCTCCACATTTCCTCCTCCAAACCCACTACCATCAGCTGTAACTCCTCAAACTTCCTTTCTACACCATACTTTCCTTATCACCCCCAGCAAGATATGAAATGTTATGGCATACAATGGAGCCCATATTCCAAGGTTCTCAATACATTTTTCGAACCCAACTTAAGCCCTTCACCCTAGACTTCTCTTCCCTTCCCACAAGGGTGAGTGTAAGTCCCAATCCCATAACAATACTCAAGAACAAAACAAGAAAAAAAAACCAAGTAGAAATAAAACAAGAAATTTTGGCAAACACCCCACTAGTTTGGCCAAGACCCTCTAATAAAGCCTTCCCACTAACTTATTTTAGCAAAAACACTAAGCCACTCCATCCTTACGAACTTGTCTCCTCTAACGGTTTATCGATAGCCCTCATGAGCTCTGAGTTATGACCCTCGAAGGATCGACCTCAAAATGCACTTAGAGCACCTTGAAGACTCCTCGGTACAGGGTGGCCGCAAATGATGGATGGTCTTCGTGGCCAGAACAAAGGTGTGACTAGGGTTCACCTGCTCATCTAGAGCTAATGGGACTGATGATTCGATGCCAAGATTAGCGGTTTCAAAGTTTCGCTGTGGTGCACCTATGAACTGAGGCACACTGCGAGTTTTGGCATCGAGTGAGATCGTTGTTCTGAATCCAAACAGAATGTGATCTCTCAAAAATGAGATAGGTTATTTTAGGCCTCAGGATCACCGTCTTATAGCATTTGACAATTCATCGATAGCCCTCACGAGCTCTGAGTTATGACCCTCGAAGGATCGACCTCAAAATGCACTTAGAGCACCTTGAAGACTCCTCGGTACGGGGTGGCCGCAAATGATGGATGGTCTTCATGGCCAGAACAAGGGTGTAACTAGGGTTCAACCGCCCATTTGGAGCTAATGGCATTGACGATTCGATGCCAAGATCAGCAGTTTCAAAGTTACGCTGTGGTGCACCTATGAACTGAGGCACACTGCAAGTTTTGGCATCGAGCGAGATCGCTGTGCTGAATCCAAATGGAATGTGATCTCTCAAAAATGAGATAGGTTATTTTAGGCCTTAGGATCACCGTCCTGTAGCATTTGATAGTTCATCGATAGCCCTCACGAGCTCTGAGTTATGACCCTCGAAAGATCGACCTCAAAATGCACTTAGAGCACCTTGGAGACTCCTCGGTACGGGGTGGCCGCAAATGATGGATCGTCTTCGTGTCTAGAACAAGGGTGTGACTAGGGTTCACCCGCTCATCCGGAGCTAATGGCGCTGATGATTTGATGCCAAGATCAACAGTTTCAAAGTTACGCTCTGGTGCACCTATGAACTGAGGCACACTGCGAGTTTTGGTATCGAGCGAGATCACTGTGCTGAATCCAAACGAAATGTGATCTCTCAAAAATGAGATAGGTTATTTTAGGCCTCAGGATCATCATCATGTAGCATTTGACAGTTCATCAATAGCCCTCACGAGCTCTGAGTTATGACCCTCGAAAGATTGACCTCCAAATGCACTTAGAGCACCTTGGAGACTCCTCGGTACGGGGTGGCCGCAAATGATGGATGATTGTTTGAAGACTACTCCATGTGTCACTATCTTTCTTGGAAAAAAAATTGCTTTTGAACATCAAGCTTGCAATATTATCAATTATTGTCAAACTTTTTCAACCAAGTCAAAATGTCAAATGCAAATATTTGTTTGCATTTTTTGCTAAGGGGAGTTTCATAAATTGACTTTGATTTTCTATGTCTCTAGTGCTTGAACATACTTAAAATGGCTCTTTGGTCTTAGAGCTATTGGTATTTTCTAACTTCATGGTCTATGATATGCATACTAAGAATTTCTTTCACTAAATGGTTTCCTTGATCTATTGACTACACTTAAATTTGTTCACTTGTCATCTCTCTTTCTATATGTTCAATACAAAGAGCTAGAAGAGACAAATAATCTTTCTTACCTTCATCTCTCTAAGCACATGATAGAAATAAATTCTAAACTTGAGAAAAGGTTAGAGGAGAATATTGCATTCTTAAATTAATTTCCCTTAAGACCTTTACATACACACGGGGCATTCTTAAATTAATCTCCATGGAAGAAAATTTCATAAAACTAAAGATTCCATAGTGTTGAAACATAAAATCCAAGATCTCATTTATGATGGGATTGTTGACACCTCTAATGACTCATCCACTCATAGCCTTCATATCCAACTTCATATCATGTCAGTATGCATGTGCTATCTTGCTTATTGGCTTTAATTGCTTATCCTACATGCTATCTTCTTTCATGGATTTTATGGCTTATCCCAAATGTGCTTCATACAACTTTTCAATATGAAAGTCTTTCAAAACATTATACAATATTATGACTCTTTATGCTTTCAAATGCTATGATTGGTTGTAAAATGGAAGAAATCAAGTATTCTAATTGTTCATCCTTACTTTATGGATTTTTCTTATTTGATTAGTTTGATAAAAATAGTTTTAATAATCATAATGTCAGCTTTATGTCAAATAAGGTAAAAACCAAATTTGTAATAAGATATCTGCATGCAATTATCTTTCATATAGTTATAAATGCTCTTAAAATTGTCATTATAGCCTTATATCACATGCAAATATGATTTGGAAGAACTTGTTCAATATCTTCCTCTTATAATTCCTTACAAAGAACCTACCAAAATACAAAAACCATATACAAAAAACTACACATTTTACATCATATTACATCATAAATTTTAGAAATTCTCCCCAATACCACCCCCCTCCAACTCTTCATGATGTACCTACATTCCAATATCATACAAAAATTAGTAACTTATTGTATTAAACAAGATAATCATCAATTCATTAAATCATTATGAAGAAAATAGCATAAGAAGTATATATACCTAGTCAAGTATTCCAATAGGGTCCTCTCTCTGTTTTAGGGTCTCCAACAAGGCTTCATGATCAGCATTAGCAATAGTAAAAAGTTCTTTTACTTTTGGTCTTCCTTGATGCTTCAATAACTTTACATTTGTTGCTATAATAAGATGCGAATATATGAGAATTACTTTGTGCTTCTGATAGTCTTCGAATGCAGGAATTCCATTCCTTCTAAGCATGTATGTCCGCAGCCATGTTCCAGCAACAACCACTGAACTAGTAGGATACGTGAATCCATCATCATCTGTGATCGGTTGTGCAAGTTTTTGTTTTCCTCTTACACAACGTGCTAACCAATAATCAGATTTCTCATCATTCCCCTGTGGTGCAACCAATGCAAAGACATGTCCTGGCTGAAGTAGATTTGATAGATGATTATGCTCAAGTGAACTTTCCATGTCATCATTTTTGATAGAGGGTATGATAGACAATGGAGTAAGATAATGTGGAGCCCATGTGTCCACCCACTCACTTGACTCATAGTGATCCCAATCACACTGAAAACAAGTACGACAAAAACAAGCTAGTTGTCATGTCCAAATGGTCCATGTACTAGAATTAGAGCTCTGAAATGAATGCATTTTTGATGAGTCTGTCACTGTAGCACAATCTGATCTATCACCTATGGAGCCTTCCTTAACCAACCAAAAGAACCTGCGTACCACTGAATTAAGAGTCCCCCCCTGTGATAATGCTAAACTACACCAATCAACAATGCTACGAGCATCAAGAAGCTCTGTTGTTGAAATCTTCAGTTGCTCCTTAACTAGAGCTCTCTTTACACATGCTCCTGCTCCATCATGTTCTCCTTTTCCATGGCCGGACTCAAAAAAACTCCAAATATGAGGCACCCCTCTCTCTACGTGCATCCTACACAACCAATAAAACATGCGAGCATTCTTGAATTGACCTGTATAGTTATCTGACCAAATGATATGTCTATCCATAGCAATTGCATGCTTGTGTAAGAAATAAAAAAAAATTTCGAAACAATGTTGCACAAACTCGTGAGAGTGAGATCTATCATCACTCATATAAAAATGATACTCTCTAATAATCTTTTGATTATCTTCTGCACTATCAGGGGCATGTCTATATGTTATGTGAACAAAAATTGCAATCTGAATAGAGTTGTAATACTGAGATTGTGTCTCATTTTGAGGTTGCAATGTGTAGTTCTCAACAAAATCAACAACTGATATAATAGTGCCAATGGGAAAAGTCTCCTTACACGTTCTAAATTGTTGATCCAACCACTGAGACCTGTGACTATGTCTTGCATACTTGTAAAAAAGATTTGCCTTGAAATCTGAAATAAAATTAGCCACATTGATATCTTTTCCAACCAATTCACATCTAGAGCTCTCACTCCCACTCTTCAATGTGTATTTCACCATTTCATAGACCCTTTTTTTCACTATTGTCTTTCCAAGATCTTGTTCACACCCCTCATGGAAACATGTGTCAAACTTGGATAAGCCACCACATTCTGAACACTTCTCATTTAAGCAAGCATTTTTATAAAAGGAACAACAATCAACTCTACGACATAAGAGTTGATCTAACAAGTCTCTTGATGATTTTGGAAGCCCACTAGCCCCACAATCCTCCAACATTTCTTTACTATGCAAAGTAGAACGGATGGAGCATAATAGTTCATGGTGCATAGAAAACTCAACATGATATTTGCAACAACATGTATTTCGAATTTTGAGTGGCACACAATAAAATGGCTTCAAAGATTCAAAAGCCCTTTGTGATATATGAACACTTGGATGACTCTCTCTAAATTGTTTGAACAACATAGTTTGACTTAGCTCCAAATAGTGTTTAGGATGTGGCATGCGGTCTCTAATGCCAATTCTCAACTTTAAGACATCTTTAGCATTGGGTGATACTCGTGAGTTAGAGTGCCAAAATTGTATAATTTCTTCCTTCACATCGTCGGATAGCTTCTCATCAAAACATGAAAGTCTCCCACCAAATGCCCATGTTTCATTTTGAAGAGGATCATCAATTTACTCTCGTCAACTAAATGCTCTTCTCAAAGTAGTATGATTTAGATTCAAATCAATACAAGTTTGTCTCATATATCTACCCTTTCTCAAATGATGACTTACCAAAGAGGTTGTAATAACCCTTCAAGCAGCTCTATTATTCTTCTCTCTGCTATTTTTCCCAACGCTATTGAGAGCACTGAAAAGATTCTTCACAATAATGGCATTTCTTTCCAAATTTTTATTGACATGAATTTTCAATTTGGAAAGCATAGGTCTCATCTTTTGCATCTTTAATAAGTGCATGAAAAGCTGAAATTGCTCTACCACTGTCTTGTTGCCGAAAAACATCTGATATAGTCTTGAAACCGATAACCGAATGGTTCTTTCTGATTTTTTTCCTTCCAAACTAGTCATAATCGTTTCATAAATTTCAATTATCCATTTTGGTGTTTTAGAACCTTCATGTCGATTATAATTAGGAGATATGTAAGGTTCTTGTGCATTAAGTTCCTGTGCATTCTCATCTTCGACATGGTCAATTATGCAATTTGGATTATGACTTGGTGGCATTTTTTCTTAAAAATTTTCAATCTCTACATTTTCAATTTTCGCATTATCATTTTCAATAGGTACATTTTCATTCCCCAACTATACATTTTCATTATTTGACTCTATGATTTCACCTTCTATTAATTCATCATCAACTTGATTGATATTTAGCATACCTTGTCTTTTTTTTTGGTGTTTCATTTTGTCCTTTTCCCTATATGCTACAATGTCTTCATTGGATATCTTCCTTTTATGTTTATTCTTTCGATGACAGCTGCTCCCCATTCAGATGACAAATTCAAACACCTAAGGTTATATTTTCGAATTCTTTTCGATTGGTTGGGCCCCAAAACACGACTTTTTACAAATCCCCTGAAAAAAGAGGTAAAAAAGTAATGTTTTCAAGTCTGTAGGGACAGTCAAATATTTGAAATTGATGCCAGTATAATCGGATATCCGATATAGGAAAAGGACTTTTGGGGGGAAAACTTGCTAAGGTTTCCCTCCTTTGCCACAATAATATTAATATTATGAAAATATTTGGAGGCAAACGACTTTAATTTATAAATAAGTTAATAGTATATTAGTATTAGTATAAAATATCAATAATATTAATATAAAATAGTATTAATATACCTATAGTATCAATATTATTATTATACCTATAATAGTATTAATATTATTAATATAGATATAATAGTGTAAATATATAATGTTTATTTATATTAAGCTACAATATATAGTATTATTATAGCTATAATAACATTATTATTATTACTATACATATAATAATATTAATATTTAGTTTTTATTTATATTATAATTATTATCCTAAAATAGTATAAATAGTATATCCTAAAATATTACGTTATTATATAGATATACTAAAAACATATATATTAATATAATAATATTTATAATATATATTATATTTAATAAAAATATTACGTTGTTATATATATATTATATTATTATGCATATTAATATAATAATATATAATACAAAGAGGGTCATCATTTAATGGGTCAAAGGGGGTCATAGGTCACCCTATGACCCCCTTTGACCCATATGAATGACTCGACTATGTCCCTAGGGGTCCTAGGACCCCTAGGGACATACGTCGTCGTTTAATGGATCAAAGGGGGTCACAGGTCACCCTATGACCACCTTTGACTCATGAACGATTCAAATATGTCCCTAGGGGTCCTAGGACCCCTAGGGACATATGTCGTCGTTTAATGGGGCAAAGGGGGTCATAGGTCACCCTATGACCCCCTTTGACCCATATGAACCATTCGAATATGTCCCTAGGGTCCTAGGACCCATAGGGACATATGTCATCGTTTAATGGGTCAAAGGGGGTCATAGGTCACCTTATGACCCCCTTTGACTCATATGAACGATTCAAATATATCCCTAGGGGTCCTAGGACCCCTAGGGACATATGTCGTCATTTAATGGGTCAAAGGGGGTCATAGGTCACCCTATGACCTCCTTTGACCCATATGAACCATTCGAATATGTCCCTAGGGTCATAGGACCCCTAGGGACGTATGTCGTCGTTTAATGGGTCAAAGAGGGTCATAGGTCACCCTATGACCCCCTTTGACCCATATTACCCATTCGAATATGTCCCTAGGGGTCTTAGGACCCCTAGAGACATATATCATCGTTTTATGGGTCAAGAGGGTCATAGGTCAACCTATGACCCCCTTTGACCCATATGAATGATTCGAATATGTCCCTTGGGGTCCTAGGAGCCCTAGAGACATATGTCATCATTTAATGGGTCAAAGAGGGTCATAGGTTACCCTATGACCCCATTTGACCCATATTACCCATTCGACTATGTCCCTAGGGGTCCTAGGACCCCTACGGACATATGTCATCGTTTAATGGGTCAAAGGGGGTCATAGGTCACCCTACGACCCCCTTTGACTCATATGAACGATTCAAATATGTCCCTAGGGGTCCTAGGACCCCTAGCGACATATGGCATCATTTAATGAGTCAAAGGGGGTCATAGGTCACCCTATGACCCCCTTTGACCCATATGAATGATTCATATATGTCCCTAGGGTCCTAGGACCCCTAGGGACATATGTCATTGTTTAATGGGTCAGAGAGGGTCATAGGTCACCCTATGACCCCTTTTGACCCATATTACCATTCGAATATGTCCCTAGGGGTCCTAGGACCCCTAGAGACATATATCATCATTTAATAGGTCAAGAGGGTCATAGGTCATCCTATGACCCCCTTTGACCCATATGAACGATTCGAATATGTCCCTAGGGGTCCTAGGACCTCTAGAGACATATGTCATCGTTTAATGAGTCAAAGAGGGTCATAGGTTAGCCTATGACCCCATTTGACCCATATTACCCATTCGAATATGTCCCTAGGGGTACTAGGACCCCTAGGGACATCTGTCGTCATTTAAAGGGTCAAAGGGGGTCATAGGTCACCCTATGACCCCTTTTGACCCATATTACCTATTCGAATATGTCCCTAGGGGTCCTAGGACCCCTAGAGACATATATCATCGTTTAATAGGTCAAGAGGGTCATAGGTCACCCTATGACCCCCTTTGACCCATATGAACGATTCGAATATGTCCATAGGGGTCCTAGGACCTCTAGAGACATATGTCATCATTTAATGAGTCAAAGAGGGTCATAGGTTAGCCTATGACCCCATTTGACCCATATTACCCATTCGAATATGTCCCTAGGGGTACTAGGACCCCTAGGGACATCTGTCGTCATTTAAAGGGTCAAAGGGGGTCATAGGTCACCCTATGACCCCCTTTGACCAATATGAACAATTTGAATATGTCCCTAGTGTCCTAGGACCCCTAGGGATATATGTCATCGTTTAATGGGTCAAAGAGGGTCATAGGTCACCCTATGACCCCCTTTGACCCATATTACCCATTCGAATATGTCCCTAGGGGTCCTAGGACCCCTAGAGACATATATCATCGTTTAATTGGTCAAGAGGGTCATAGGTCACCCTATGACCCCCTTTGACCCATATGAACGATTCGAATATGTCTCTAGGGGTCCTAGGACCTCTAGAGACATATGTCATCGTTTAATGAGTCAAAGAGGGTCATAGGTTACCCTATGACCCCATTTGGCCCATATTACCCATTCGAATATGTCCCTAGGGGTCCTAGGACCCCTAGGGACATATGTCATCGTTTAATGGGTCAAAGGGGGTCATAGGTCACCCTATGACCCCCTTTGACCCATATGAACAATTTGAATATGTCCCTAGGGTCCTAGGACCCCTAGGGACATATGTCGTCGTTTAATGGGTCAAAGAGGGTCATAGGTCACCCTATGACCCCCTTTGATCCATATTACCCATTCGAATATGTCTCTTGGGGTCCAAGGACCCGTAGGGACATATGTCATCGTTTAATGGGTCAAAGAGGGTCATAGGTCACCCTATGACCCCCTTTGACCCATAATACCCATTCGAATATGTCCCTAGGGGTCCTAGGACCCCTAGAGACATATGTCGTTGTTTAATGGGTCAAAGGGGGTTATAGGTCACCCTATGACCCCCTTTGACCCATATGTACGATTTGAATATGTCCCTAGGGGTCCTAGGACCCCTAGAGACATATGTCGACGTTTAATGGGTCAAAGAGGGTCATAGAGTGACCTATGACCCCCTTTGACCCATATGAATGATTTGAATATGTCCCTAGGGGTCCGAGGACCCCTAGGGACATATGTCATCGTTTAATGGGTCAAAGAGGGTCATAGGTCACCCTATGACCCTCTTTGACCCATATGAACGATTCAAATTTGTCCCTAGGGGACTGAGGACCCCTAGGGACATATGTCATCGTTTAATGGGTCAAAGAAGGTCATAGGTTACCCTATGACCCCATTTGACCCATATTAGCCATTCGAATATGTCCCTAGGGGTCCTAGGACCCCTAGGGACATATGTCGTCATTTAATGTGTCAAAGGGGGTCATAGGTCACCCTATGACCCCCTTTGACCCATATGAACAATTCGAATATGTCCCTAGGGGTCCAAGGACCCCTAGAGAAATATGTCATCGTTTAATGAGTCAGAAAGGGTCATAGGGCGACCTATGACCCCCTTTGACCCATATTACCCATTCGAATATGTCCCTAGGGGTCCTAGGACCCCTAGAGACATATATCGTCGTTTAATGGGTCAAAGAGGGTCATAGGTCACCCTATGACCCCCTTTGACCCATATGAACGATTGGAATATGTCCCTAGGGGTCCTAGGACCCCTAGGGACATATGTCGTCGTTTAATGGGTCAAAAAGGGTCATAGGTCACTCTACGACCCCCTTTGACCCATATTACCCATTCGAATATGTCCTTAGAGGTCCTAAGACCCCTAGGGACATATGTCGTCGTTTAATGGGTCAAAGGGGGTCATAGGTCACCCTATGACCCCCTTTGACCCATATGAATGATTCGACTATGTCTCTGAGGGTCCTAGGACCCCTAGGGACATATGTCGTCATTTAATGGGTCAAAGGGGGTCATAGGTCACCCTATGACCCCCTTTGACCCATATGAACGATTTGACTATGTCCCTAGGGGTCCTAGGACCCCTAGGGACATATGTCATCGTTTAATGGGTCAAAGAGGGTCATAGGTCACCCTATGACCACTTTTGACCCATAATATCCATTCGAATATCTCCCTAGGGGTCCTAGGACCCCTAGAGACATATGTCATCGTTTAATGGGTCAAAGGGGGTCATAGGTTACCCTATGACCCCCTTTGACCGATATGAACGATTCGGCTATGTCCCTGGGGGTCCTAGGGACATATGTCATCATTTATTCGGTCAAGGGGACTCCCTTTGACCCATTAAAGGACAACATATGTCCCTAGGGGTCCTAGGACCCCTAGAGACATATATCGTCATTTAATGGGTCAAAGAGGGTTATAGGTCACCATATGACCCCCTTTGACTCTTATATATTAATAATATGCATATCAATATAATAATATATATATATACATATACATATTACATTATTATATTTAATGAAAATATTACGTTATTATATAAATTTATTAATAACATACATATTAATATAATAATATTTATAATATATATTATATTTAATAAAAATATTACGTCGTTATATAAATATTATATTATTATACATATTAATATAATAATATATAATACATATTACATTTAATGAAAATATTACGTTATTGTATATATTAATAACATACATATTAATATAATAATATATAATACGTATTTTATATATATATAAATTACGTTATTATATTTAGTATAAATAATAATAATATATATTATATTTATAGATTGTAATAAGATTAACATAAGATATTATTATATATTACTAGATTATATCTTGTATGTTTACATTACGTTATTATATATATATATATAATATAAAAATATGCCTTTACATATTAATATAAGTGAAATAATTTAAAAATAAAAAACTAGAACGTTTAAATCGAATTTTCCTCCAAAATTTGAAGATTTTTTGAATTTGACTACCGAGCCAAATTGGATATCTGATTTTGAATCGGATATCCGATCAGGCTTGGTATTTACCAAGCCTACCCGGTCAACCCCAAAGACATGTTTATAGAGAGTTTTAGTGATACTCAGACTTTGGGTAGCCGTCTGACAATGTTATTTTGATCGAAATTGAATGAAACGAAATGGGTTTTTTAATATCGCTCTCTAGATTCCATCAATATAATTTTTGTCAAATTCTAAGTTCGATAAGTATTTATTAGTTAATTATCAATGAAGATTATTGTAAAGTGTTGATTGACATACTGAATGAAAAATAGCTATAACTTTCAAGCAGTATAATATTTTTTAAATCCAAAAGTTGTGTCACATTCTATACTTCGCCTAGTATAAGAAAAAAACAAAAAAAGAAAAATTTGATCAAATTTTCTATTAGTTAGGGTGGTCAGACATGGGACTTTTTTTAATCCGAAAACGTTTTGGTAGAAAATTCATATTTAATTATTTATTCGGAATAAAAATATCAAAAATAATGCGTCACATCCGAGCATGAGTCTAGTTTTCATATCTATAATTATATTAAAAAAAATTATAATTTGATTTTGATTAAGGTGGTCAGACATACACCTACTTTTTATTTTCACCCTAAAATTTTCTTAGTACTGCATTAAAATTCAAACTTTTGACCAATCAATTATTTTTTTATCCTACTAAGGCCTAGTAGTTTAGAAACTAAATTCAATTTTATACAAATTATTTTCTTACAGCTTTTTGATATAAATTCCATAAGCACTTCAAAATTATGTGTCAAGTTGACATAAACCTGATTTGCTGATTTTTCACTGCCACTTAAGGCCATAGTTTGGTACACCATGATCTTGCACATACCCCATGCAAGACATTTAGATTAACATATCTTCTACTACACTCCACCAATGGAAGCTTTAATAACATATGATATGTTTCTTGAACACCAATGTCTCTTTGTATAATTTTCTCAGTTAGAAGTTTGCCATATGCACATGCAGCTAAATCATCCTAATTTTTTATGTTGGAGAGGCACATTAACATTTGGTGGTATGTTTCTAAGCTTTTCTATAGTTTTGCTACATATTTGGCAATGTATTTCACCACAACATGTTTGGAAAGAATAGATTTCCAATCTATTTTAACTCTCCATAGTTGTAGCACGTGGCGATTATGTGAATTGACTCTTTCATCATTTCTAGCTAGTTCAATCTTTTTTCATCTATTTGTCTGTCTTCATATAATTTTGATCCTTCTAGGGTTAATGGTCAACATGCATTATACCTGTAATAAATATAAGAGAGATATGTACTTAGTCATGTGATGATTGTGACCAATTTTTAGTTTTGGTTTAAATATTGCACTGTAATGAAATGATTACTTGCAAACCATATGTCCCTTTTTCTTTTGAAAACATGCACCCCCCTTACAAATTGTGTGTCTTTCTACAAAATTTAGGATCTCCTCATAGTCATGATCTAGATTTACCTTTGCAAGTTGTCTCGTGTTTTTGAGACATGGGTGTTGTTGAAAATTCATGAAAGGCTACAATTCAAAATAAGTTGAATGAGTAAATTAGGTCATGTCAAATTATACCATAGAATACATATTTATAAACATAACTCTATATTTCACTGGTGAGGATCTTCTCTAGGGTTCCACGCATGAACAATAGAATGAAAACATCTTTCAACACTTTTGTGTTCATACTCATTTGAGATGTCAATGTTGTCCATATTAGGTGCCCCTTCAATCTGTATGAATCCATGCACATGTAGGGATCCCCTATGCTGCCATTCACATCTACACCAAAAATCCTTGACATTCATTCCATTTTTTTAGAATCTCTTTTCTAAGCATAGATTGTCTCAAGTGCATATAGTGTGCCACAATGTAAGGATAATAAATTATATTTTGCCTAAGCCAATTTTGAGCTTCATGTGGATTAGTTGGCATTGTTCCTGGCATTAGGACATGTAAATTGGGCCAATACATATTTGTTGCACTCAATGTGAAAAATATTGTAGGACAACCAATTTGATGAAGCAAATCTATCAGTTCTACATGAGATTATGCCCAGTATGACCTCATTATCCTTAGCATTGTACCAAACTACATCAATTTATCCGCCAATCTAAAGTAAGGTGTAGTTTCTATATGTTGTCATAACTCATTGATGGTGATTAGCATGTCTTTAAAGTTTCTGTTTACAAACATAGAGGATGAATTCTATGCACGATGTCTCATGATCATGTTATTCATGAAATATCTAAATCAAGGATGTTTTCCATAACAATGATCCCTATATCACACAAGATGCTTTAAAAATTCATGAAGATATACATATCACAAGCATGGTTCTAACCAATCATAGGTACCATTAGGAAATAGTGTTGGGAATGCCATATCCAATAATCTTGACGTGACATACTCATTAATAGGTGATACACCAATACTTGGCCAATCTATCAATGATGTTGGGTTTGCATTAGGATTATTAACCCAAGCGTAGATAAGTTCCATTTCCTTTTGTGCATTAGGACGTCTTGAAGCCATTGATGTTGTGTGTTCAATTATATTCCCTTCATTTGTCTCCATAACTAGACCAAGAAAATAAATATCATTTGCATCTGTATCAAATTCCATATTCACCATCTTCAATCTATGAAAAAAATTTCATCTCTATTTCTATGCAGATCATTGAGAGCATTTTCATTAATTCAAACATCAGAGTAAAATTTACCATGCTCTACTTTATATTTGAGTGCACTTTGTATACACAATCTCTATTCACAGTAAAGTTATATTGTGTCCCATGTTGATCTCTCCTTTGAACAGTAATAATTGGCGACTTACCTATTGTATGTGGCAATATGTTTAAAACATGATCTTTATTTTTTGGGAAACTTATTGTGTGTCCTCTATACTTAAATTGGCCACTAGTTGCATGTGTCACTTGTAGTATAGGACTCACACATGCAATTAACATTTCCTCAACTTGTGTCAAGTTTGCAAGCTCCTCAGGTTCAGGTCCTAGATCCATATTATTTGAAGCTAAGAATCTATTATTTCCTCTCTCTTGTCGACATCTATTACACACTAGACCTTTTGAGGTGCATGACACTTTCATTCCTAGATAACATTCTTGACAAATATAACACATGTTTGGCATTCTTAAGATATGCAATTTTGGGTGAAATTACATTTGGAATCTATAGAAATTATCATGAAGGTTTCCATTTTGGGTTTTGTGCATTTTCTACATTGCCTTGTCTAGCTAAATTTATCCCAACTTGAGTTGTATGATAGGGTATTTTAGGAACATGTTCAGTTGTCCTTGAAACTTCACTTTGAAGATCCAATTCCATATTTGTAGTCAAGGTTTGATTATACCTCTCATTGAATTGTAAATCCACTTGATGTCTTCCTTGTATTGTAGAATCCGATACTCCATCAGAATTTGTTTGACAAGAACTTCTATTACTATTTTGTTGATCTCTATTTTCAAATTCCAATTCTTGTATTGATAGTTGTGCCTTTCATCTAGCATAATTTTGTCTTTGGAGTTCATTACTCCTCCTTTCATCTTGTCTTTGATCTTTTGTCATTTTTTCTCTCTCATGTCTTCGATATTCCCTTTGATATTCTCATTAATGTGCTCTCTATTGCTCTATTTGATATTATCTCCTTTCCTCATCAGATTGAAATTTTGGTGCTGATAGACTCATAGCTATAAAGTGAATAAAATATTTAATTAATGTGAAATATTTGGCAATTTATGTTCACAAAAAACATCATGGATAAGAGGGTTGGATAATTGCGCATGTTTTGTAGACTGCGGCTAGGGTCTACATGCCCCAGCTTGTCCCATGACTGGTTTTTTCCTTGCTGCAAGTTGCTGGTTCATTTTCAAAAGTGAGTGCTTGTTGTGGATTGCATGGACACTACTATTTTCTATGGTGTGATCCTCCATCGACCATGGGTGGGTGTCTATCTTATCCTTTGCTATTACTGCATGTGTGGTAGGGTCTATGGGGGGTGTGGTTGAGGGGCCTTTTCCCTTCTTTACCTCTTTAATTTGCTTTGTCTAGGCCCTAGGTGAATGGGGGAACTTGGAATCACCTCCTCCATGCATTCTAGTGGAGATTTGGAGATGGGTGATCTGATTTTGATAGTGCATGATAGTAGTAAGGGTTTGAATGCTAAACCCTAATTAGGGGAAGGAGAATCCTCTTCAAATGGGAAGATACAATTACAAAAATTTAATGGATGTTTGTAGAAGGTTGAGGTCCAGCCAATTTTGGTTATCCAACCTAAGCATGTTTCAAAGGATGTCGATTATTGGAGCAACCATGCTCTTATTTGCAATTTTTTGGGCCTTCGCCTTTCACTACCTGTGTTAGATTCCTGGGGCATCGAATGTGGAACCTAGAAGGAGATATGGAGATTCTGGTAATAGCTAACAATTATTTCATGGTTATCTTCTCAAGCATTTCAGATAGGAATAAGGCTTTTGAAGCTGGCCCTTATTTCTTTAATCAGGTGGGACTTTTTATCAAGCCTTGGCATGCAATCTTTAACTCTACTAAGGAAATCCATTCTAGAGTTCTGATGTGGGTTTGCTTGCAAAGACTTCCTTTGGAATTCTGGAGGGAAGATATTCTTCACTCAATCTCGATGCTTCTAGGAAAACCTGTGGGATCGGCTATGTATAGACTCAAGATCATAAGGTATTATCTTTTTCTCCTATTTGTCTAGAAGTTGATTTAAATAACCCGTTGCCAGATTCTATGGAGATTTGTATGGGTTTAGTTTTCTGGATTCAGTAGTTGGATTATGAGACCCTACCATTTAGATGCAGAATCTACCATGAGTATGGACATTTATTTTGCAGATGTCCCAGGAATAAGAACCCCACCTTGGATGCTCCTCAACCCCCTAGAGAGGAAAAGGGGAAGGCTAAGTTATCTAAAGGACCTATTGATAGCCAGGGATTTACTTAGGCTAAATCTCGTAACAGAGGTAAAGGTAAGAAGAGAACCTAGATGGACAGGCAGACTACAACACCTTTAACAAGTTTGATGTTCTTGGAGACATGGTCCAAGAGGAGGGTAAGTTGAGATTTCTCCTGAGGCCAAAGGTCAACATGAGATTCTAGTTGGGGATATGCAGAGTGAGGATTAGCTTCTAATTATAGGGGATCTATAGGCCAGGCAGCTAGATATTGATTTGCCTCCTCTTGTTCAAGATATTGGAGATATTCATGGGTCATAGGGTTCGAAGGGCTCAATTTTTTTGGCTCCTGACCCCCTTATGCCAAAAGAAACCTCTTATTCTACAAAGAGTAATAAGGCCCCTCTCTTTAGGCATACAGTAGAAATCCTTCAAAAGGGGGCCTTCAGATAAATCGAAAAAGTGTGTTAGAAAGTCTGACCAGGAGAAGGTGGAGATTATGGGTGAAAATTTGGTTGAGTCTGGGTTCGTGAAACCCATTGATTCTCATTTCTCTCACCCTCATAAATGATTGTGCTATCATGGAATGTAAGGGGGTTGAACAGCATCCCAAGACAAAAGGTTATTTGTAGATTAATTGGGTTCTAGTCTCCTGATTTGGTCTTTATTCAGGAAACAAAACTTTCATTGGATGGTTTGGCTAATTGCACTTCATGTATCTGGCCCCAGGGCTCTTGGCAAGGGGTGGGTTCCTTGAACTTTTCAAGTGGGGTGGCTTGCTTCTAGAACCCAAGGAAAGTCTCCCCCTTATGGTGGATCTCCAGTCGATCCTCCATTTCTTTGGTTGCTACTAGCTTTGAGATTGGAGAAAGGTGCCTTCTGTCCAATATCTATGCTCCTACTAATTTTATAGGTAAATCCCAATAATGAGCTCATATTAGATTCATCCAGTCCCTAGATCCCTTTCTCACATGGATTATGGCTAGAGATTTTAATGTAGTTACTAGTCTGGAGGAAAAGAAGGGTGGGCTAGCTAGGTTAGACCCATCTTCTAATTTTCTCGAAGATATGCTCGGCTCATTGAATCTCATTGATGTGAAGCCAACCAATGGTGTCTTTACGTGGAATAATCAAAGATGTGGTGGTGAGGCTATCTCAAAAAGGCTTGATAGATTTTTGGTTTCATGCTATTGGTTGGACAACAGGTGGATCACCAATTCTGAAATTCTTGACTGGAGGGGCTCAAATCATTGGCCCATTAAGCTTTCCATCACTTCATAAAGAGCTACCAAGAATCCCTCTTTCAAATTTTAGCTAATGTGGCTTAGAATCTTGTCTTTACCCAATATTATGGTGAATTGGTGGTATGAGGGGATGCTTTCTCATGGTACATCCATGTACACTTTTAGTAAGAGGCTTCAACATGTGAAGTATGGGCTTAAGAGATGGAACAAATAGTGCTTTAGGTTGCTACATGTTTAGAAGACTGATGCTCAAACCAAGCTAGATGATATTACTCACTAGATTTGTGACCATGGGTTGAACTCTAAGCTGAGTAAAGCTGAGTCCACTACTCTTAAGGATCTAGAAGAATGGGAGCTTCAGGAGGAGATTTTCTAGAAGCAAAAATCTCATATTGATTGGCTTCAGGAGGGAGATAGGAACACTACTATCTTTCACAACTTGGTTAAGGCACATAGGCATGGGAATTCTCTCTCCTCTCTTGTCTTAATAGATGCAGTAGAGATATTTTCTTGTGAAGATATTTCTAGGGAAGCAGTCAATTACTTCTATGATCTCTTGTCTAGGGAGGATCTTTTTGCTGGGCCTAAGGAGCAGGACATTTTGGATTGTATCCCTCACCTTGTCTCTACTGAGATGAATGGTGCCCTCTTAAGTCGTATCTTGCTATTTGAGAGTGGTTTTGGTAAAGAATGTGGTGTAGTCTCTCCCCATTTATAGGTGTTATGTTCAGGTCCCACCCTCTAATTTTGTGAGGGACTTTGATGCTTTATCTTGGGAATTCCTTTTCTCTAGTAGCTTTCTTTCCTTGAAGTGGAGCCTAGTCAAGTGGGATTCAGTGTGTAGACTGAAACATGCTAGTGACCTTGGGCTTTGTTCGATGGCTCTTGTTGTCACAGCCTTGGCTGCCAAGTTGTACTGGCGATGGTGTAACAATCAAGACCAAGATTGGGCAAAGATCCTTTCCCATAAGTACTTTTCTAGTGCAGATTGATATGAGGTGCCATGACTTCCTTTAGTGTGTAAATGCTCATGTATTTGGGATACTCTTAAGAAGGGAGCCCATCTAGTTAAGGAGGGTCTCTTTTGGATTTGCAACAAAGGCTCAAATACTCTTTTTTGGTAGGACTCTTGGGATGGCCATTCTCCCATTATTTCTAGTTTTCCCCAACTTCTTTCCCTTTCCCATACTTTTACTAATGCTGGCTAGCTTTAGGTGGAGCATTTTAAGACCATCAAACAACTAGGCCAGGTTGAGGTGACTTGCTAGAAGGATTCTCAAGAGTGGCTAGTTGGTGGCTCTATTGAGGATCATGCCCTTCTTTCTAAAGTTTTGGAGACCAAGTTTTACAGCTCACTTAATGGTAGGGATAGCTTGGCTTGGAGTCCTAGTCCAAAGGGTAAATTCATAGTGGCTCAAGGCTATGCTACTCTTGATAGGGACTTGCACAATCTGGCTGAAGTGCACTGGTGGAAGAAGATTTGGAGCCACTTTTCTTGGCCCAAATGTAATATTTTCTTATGGCTATTGGCTCAAAAGAAATTCCTCACTTGGGAGAATCTTCACAAACGAGGCTTCTAGGGACCTTTGGTTTGCTTTCTTTGTTTACACAATGAGGAGTGTGCCTCTCACTTATTTTCTCTCTGCCCTTTTTTGAGAGAGATATGGCATAGATGGTGGGAGGCTTGGTGTCATGGCTATATTCATGCCACTTATCTTTTTTATTTTTGGGAAAGTTTGGGCAGACCTCCACCGAAGACTTCTTTCTTATAGGTTGCCTAGATGGTTGGCCCGATTTTCATTCTCTGGAACCTTTGGCTAGAAAGGAATCACAAAAATTATGGAAGGTGATTCTCAATAGGCTCCAGGAAATGATTTATGCAAAGTGTGATATGTCTGATAGTATAGAGTTGGGGGATCATGTTATTGTGAGGAATCTAAACCTAGAAGTTAATAGCTGGAGAGACATTCTAGGAAAAAGACCTAGCCATGTTAAGTAGTGGATGTGTTGGGACGGGAGGTGTTCTCCTCCCTCGACTAGGATTTTGAAGATCAATACAGATGGTTCTTATCAGGGGAACCCTGGTCATGTTGGTATCGGTGCTATTGGTAGAGGTAGTTATGATAATGTAATTTTTCTCCTCTCCATTTACAAGGGTCAACATTCTAATAATCTAATGGAGGCCCTAGCTATTAAAGTTGCTATTAAGCATGGTTGTGCTTTAGGATGGCAAAAGATCATCTATGAGTTTGATTCTCAGATTGTTGTATATATGTTGAATAACTAGAGGTTGGAAGATGTTAATTGGCAACTTTCCTCTATGGATAGACAAATTCTAAGTCTTTGTATGTCCTTAGACTCTATCTCCTTTCGTCATATCCCTCATGAATGGAACATAGTGGTGGACTGTGTAGAAAAGTAGGCTTTAGAGAATATGGGTGAATGAGATATTAATGGCAGGGATGAGTTACCTTATGAGTATTGTGAGATCATTGATTAGTTGTTATTAGAGGATAGGAGTATATAGTGTTGTTTTGGGCCTTTGGCCTTTGCTCTATATCTTGGATTTTAAAAATCATGAATAAGAAATATGGTGATATTTATTTTGTTACCAAATATCAAGGAATTGTAAAAGTAATATAAGAAGAAATTAAAGTTTCATAGAGATTGTTTATAAAACTGGAAAATAGTCGGGGCTATTGTGTTGTAATTAAGATACACATTTCTTTAAAAAATTGAACAAATTGCAAATAGATAAAGGAAAAAGATATTTTCTCCATTGGAGAAATGCATACATAAATATATGAAATACTAAACTCCCATTTATATAAAAACATATATTTAAACATTATAATTCCTAAATATAAGACTAGTTCACTATTTCAAAAGAGAAAGAATTTATTCTAGTGGTGCAAAAACACTTAGAGTTCTTCAGTGATGAAATCAAAATTTTCTCAATAAGAGAACTACATACATAGATATATGAAATACTAAAAACACAATTTTCCTAAGAATCTATACCCATCAAACATGGATTGTATAGAGAAAAATATGACTTTAAATTATTAATGCAAAAATATTAGAGTGGTTCATTATTTTATTAGAGCAAGATTTCATTATAGTGGTGTAGAGAAACTTGGAATTCTTCAATGAGGAAATTATAATTTTCTCCTTCCTTATATTCCTCATCGTAACACATGTTTTTCATATATTCACAAAATTAGGCTCCTTTCCTCCATGCCTCATGAATCCCCTTTGTATAGTCTTCCATTGTAGGATTTGAAGATCTTGTACATCTCAAACACTTAGGCTTGCACCATGCATTTCATTGACCATTATTTTGCACCACTCTGCAATGACTCTTCCCAATCTACCCAAATAGGTTTCATCATTTCCATCTGATTTGATAGAATCTTCTTGAAGCAATGGGCTGCCAATAGTTATTTTAGATTCACTTTGGTCAACATCCATTTTATTTTTTCGAATATGTATAAAATTATAAAACACATCAAAATTTTTAGCTAAAAAAAAGGTAGTCAACTTATATAGAAATTAAATTACTTTTTATTTATTTAATTTATACATATGGGAATGAATATAGATAGAAATAAAAAAACATAAAAATATAATTTTAATAACCTATAGAAGAATGAAATAATTGTTTTGAGTGACTATTTGAGCATTTGTATATAAGTCTTCAGGAAATATTCAAACAAATTGACGTAAATGATTATTGCAATATCTTTAAGTAGATATTTAGTTATATTTTGAAATGACTACAATTTCTATTCTTAAAATATTAAAAAAAAAACTTACAATATAGTTTTACTATCCAAACAAAAACAATAGCTATAATAATTAAATTTGATAAAAAGATAATCTATATTCTAAGTTAATTTAATTTTTATGTGCTTCTGATATTAAATTTGTAAAGTTTTATATTCTAAATTAGATAAAGTAAATAGATAAATGTTTAATATGGTAATACTCTCACTAATTTTTACATTATGAAATTTAGGTCTAATCTTCCATGTTATCTTTTTTGATGCAGTTTCTAAATGATGGTTTGGAAGTGATAAGTTATTTTATAAGAGATGAGAGTAAATGAGACAATTCATTTTAGGCGACAGTCCCTATCCCATAAAACACATTAGTTACTTCATTAATATTAAATTGAGAGTCAAATGTAATGTCCAATCTCTTCATCTTTCTTATAATTGTTATTGATTCTTTAAATTTAATAAAAGCACAATTAACTTAGTGGATAGGAATGTGAACATCAATTTTTTGCAAAAGGCCAAACATTTACACTGAAAATTTCACTGTAGAAAACATTCAAGTTGGAGTCTCCTAATTGTCACTATACTAAATTTTGCAATTAGAGATAGAATTTAAAAAATAGAGAAAAAAAAGATTAAAGAAATAGAAATTTAGAAAAATTATGATTCAAAATAGGATATTGCCTCATGGAAATGACATAGCAAAAAATTATGTCTAAATTAATCTATTAGGAGTAGGATTTTATAAAAATAGATAAAGAGAAACCATGATTTAAAATATGATATAGTCTCATACAAATGACATAGCAAAAATCATGATAAGAATCTTTCCATCTAAAATCTGTCTAAATATTATAATATTTTAGAAATATTCTTCAATATTGATTATACTTAATATATAATTTTCTTAGCTACATAGATCTCTTTATGGTGTAATAGTAATTTGATACTTTTTCTATATTCTATTAAAAATTGTGATCTAGAGAATTAAAAACTACCTTCTTAAAAATTTAAAAGTTACTTTTAACATATGTGTTAATTTTGCACCTAAGTTGCTTCGTTTAATTTTTAAAATTTCAATAAAAATTTAATTTTAAAAATAATCTAAATAAATCATAGAACAAAATTACATCTATAACTATATCTATATCTTTTAAGAATCTATACTTTTATTTTTATGAGAGAAAAGAAAATTTGACTCAATCTAGAAGTGAGATGATCAAATAAGTAAAGAATTGGTAATTTGTGTTGCAAAATAAAATCTAGGGAAAACAAATTCAATGTGTTAATAGGCAATAAAAAAAATAAAATTAAACCTCAATTAAAATTCCAAAGTATTATTCAAAAAAAAAAGATCATGCGAATAGTAGAGATGAAGACCACACCTTTCTTAAAATTTGTAGAAAGAACAAACTTAAAAGTTGTATGTTGTTTTCAATCAGAGTCACAAATTTTTATATGATGGAGCTTATTTTATTACAAATGTTTCAATATATTTTAGTTGCAGAATAAAATCTAGGGAAAACAAATTCAATGTGTTAATAGGCAATAACAGATGATAAAATTAAACCCCAATTAAAATTTAGAGTATTATTCAAAAAAAAATCATGTGAATAGTAGAGATGAAAAACATAACTTTGTTAAATTTTTTAGAAAGAACAAAGTTAAAAGTCATATGTTGTTTTCAATTAGATTCACAAACTGTTATATGATGGAGCTTATTCCATTACAAATGTTTCAATATCTTAGAGTGGTCCATTCATTTCCTGACAAATTCATTAAAAACCATATGTATTTAGTGATACCAATTATGTGTTAAAGATAACACATAATTTTATATGTGAGAATAAAATGTTAAAGGGGTATCAAGATTTTTCTAATACTTTTAATGCAACTGATGCATCTAGTAAAGACAAAAATCGAAACATGCAACATATGGCAGTATATAACTGATCCATTATTGCTTTTTATTTCTTTAAATTCTATTTTCACCTCACATTACAAACAAGTAAATGCCTGTCAATTTTTGTGAAAATTGCTTATTGTTTACATTGAAGATTGCTACCACTGTAGAAAGCCTCTCGACTTAAATATTTGATTTTTTTAAGAAACTTGAATCTATCATTTTTAAAGATAAAATATTGAAAATATCTTTATAGCAATAAAATAACATGTTGACAAATAGTAAATGTGATAAAATAAAAAAAGTTGAATTTTTTAGACTATACACAAAAGTAAGTGTAGATGTTAAAGAAAAAATAAATACTAATATATAATTTAAATAAAAATAATTCCCTATACTAATTCTTTTTCACCAAGCAAGAATTATAAAATTAAAAAAAAATCTAAACACTTAAAAATTTAAAGAATAATGTGAATAATGTTGTAAGCATTATGAACTTTCAAGGAAGTTGCAAATAGAGAAAACTCTCCATTTGGTATTGAATGGAGGGACACATTTACATGGCATAAGAGTGAAGAATATTTCATCATATGTAACTGATTTGTCAGTCTTGGCTATACCTTAGAGTAAAGAATAATGTGAATAATGTTGTAAGCATTATGAACTTTTAGGGAAGTTGCAAATAGGAAATACTCTCCATTTGGTATTGAATGGAGGGACACATTTACATGGCATAAAAGTGAAGAATATTTCATCAGACTAACTGATTTGTTGGTCTTGGTTATACCTCAAAGTAATGATAAGGAAGGGTAAAAGTCAGAGGTCGATCAGAACAAAAGGAATGCAAACTTTAATAAGAAATTATTATTGCTATATCATGTAATATCTAATGTATATAATATCTAGTGATTAGCTTCCCCCAATTTTCTCTCTTCCAAAAATTTGGTAGAATAGTCTTGTCACTATTCAATTGTCTTACCATTAGATTTATGTCCAAGGCATGACCTATTAAACTCTAGCCACTGTGGAATGCTTGTCTAACATGCATAGTGCCACTAGAATTCTTCAAAACACATGTTACAAAGGAATGCCACTATCTACAACCCTTTTTCCATACTAATTTTTTGAGTGAGAAATGTACAATACTACCCAAAAAAGGATGGACAACAATTAGAAAAAAAACATATTAAATCTGAAAAAATCTTCTTGATCCAAAGAAGCAACTAATACAAATTGAGTGATCAAAAACTATAGTGCCTGCTTCTAAATAGGTAGGACAAATAATAAAAGATGGAAATATTGGAGTTCCTGCAATTTCTAATTTATTGATAGGTGGGATAGGTGGAACAAAGAGTTCTAAACCATTAGATTTCTACCTTATTAATTAATGTATACTTGAACACCCTAACTTCATGCTTATCAAAATCCTATGTAGAAATTTCAAAGTTCAATAAATTGTATATTATTTATATTTCACAAGTTCTATTTCTTAAAAAATTTAAGAATTTTCAATTTTTTTATTAAATTAACTAAATTTTACTAAAATTATTTTAATAATTTTAAATATTTGTACTATATTTCTAATTGAATTAATTGCATCTTATTACGTTTTAATTTATTTTTCAAAATTTTAAAAATGTTTGGAAGTCCTTGTTAGTTGCATACTAATATTTTTAATAAATACTAAAATAGTCTATGTACTAGTATCAAACAAAATTATAACTTTTAGGGAAGAAAATAAGGCACCATTTAGCTGAGGATGAGCTTATCAAGCTAAACTATAACTTAGGGAAGAAATTAAGGCCCTTGAAGGTTAGAAAAAATAAATAAGTTTTAATATAAATTTTTTTATAAAAAAAGAATAAATTATATTTAAAATATTATAATAATTTTTAATATTTATAGTATGCTTTTAGAGTCAAATTAATTCTATAGTAATATAATTTATTTTATTTTTAAATTACTTTATTATATTAAAATATTTGAAATATGTTAATAAATATAATATGATTGAAATTTTAAAATAGTCAAGTGTTATAAAAATTTGAAATGATTTTTTTTTAAACTAAAACTATAATTACATATAAATTATAATGATCATACATAACATATAATTATCTATTATAAAAAATTCCAAATATTATTCTCTTAATTTTTTTCACCAAATTATATATCTTTATTTTATAAAATAATTATTTTAAATCTAGATGATAAGAATAATCCTATATTATATTTATTAATTTACTTCAAATATTTTTAAAAGTAACTAAATTCTTACATTTTATAAGAAATAAAATTAACTCTAAAATATAATATATATTACAAACAATTAAAACATATTACAAAATTTTATATATGTGTGTATACATACATACATACATACATACATACATACATACATACATACATACATACATATATATATATATATATATATATATATACACACACACACACATACATATATACATACAAATATACATGTGTGTATAATGTGATGGATTAGAAAGTGTGATTCTAAATGTCGATCTTAAAAACATGTACAATCAAACTCAAGAAGGTAATCATATCATTTTAAATACATTAATTCTAATTAATTTTCAAGATGATATCTCTATCACTCGGCATTGATATTTATCTTAAAAGAATAACCGTCATCTAATTACATTTGAAAAATAAATTTAAAACATATTAAATACATTTGTTCTAATTAATTTTTAGCATCACATATGTATCTCTCCTACATAAATATTCATCTCACAAGAATAATCGTCACGATTTGACCGTGATCTGCAAAAGACATGAGTAGCAACTTGGGCAGATGCTAGTATGGCATGAGATAGCCACTGCCTGCTGGTTAATCCCAGCGCTCACAAACTAAAAAGGGTGAAAACAGTGATAATCCACTTTATACACGTCTTTCCCCATTTCAATTGTCGTAAGAGATAAGTTTAACATTACAGTGATGGAAAACAACCTGATATGGACGACCTGATCTTTCCAATCAATGGTGCAAGTTTCACGGCACCATCCACTTGCAAGGATATCAAATCACATCCCCATTTAGTAGAATGTGTGGGCCAGGCTCGGACAATCAGAAAATAAGTTATTCTAAATATGATTTATAGAATTAATATATATTTCTAAAGTCCAGAAAGTATTGAATTGGGATGATAATGTGGTTAATAATTTGATGAGTTTCGTATTATCAACTCATTGCTTTGAGACGCAAAGGAAGCCCAGGGAATATTGAATTGGGATGATAATGGCGTCAACAATTGAGAAGAAAATGATGATATGTGTGCTACTCTGTGTGGCCTTGGCTATGCAGGATGCTTTTTCTATGTAGGAGGGGAGGGTGGATTTAGCAGTTTCAGGTGGTGGGCGAGGTGGTGGTGGTGGTGAAGGGCGAGGTGGTGGTGGTGGTGGAGGGCGAGGTGGTAGTGGTAGTGGTAGTGGTGGCAGTGGTGCTGGTGCTGGTGGTGGGCAAGGCGGTGGTGGTGGGCGAGGTGGCGGTGGAGGGCTAGGTGGTGCTGGTATTTACTCTGCTCATCATGGCGCCGGTAGTAGAAGAAATGGGAGTGTGATTGGACATCCATGTGTTCCAATGCTTGTTATACTCTCTTGCTTGTTCATGCTCCTCTTTCTTTCTACCTTTAACATGGTCAGCATATATCCAGCCATCAGAATCTAAATTTTATGAAAAAGTTTTTTTTTTTAAAATTAGGAAGTCTTTTTTTTATAAGATTTTAGATTGGATTGATGACTCCTTCCATCTCAAAAATATGGGTAGGCGATGTTTGAGTCTCACTGCAGTCCACTTCAGAAAAACTAAACTAATCATATTAATTACTATCTACATGTTGAAACAATTTGTTTGATGCATGGAACATCAAGATTAGTTCGATCTCTTTTTAGTGTAAAATAAAGGCCCCTTTCCTGAAAGCCAAATGACCTCTATATGTGATTGATCTGAAAAGATGATTGCATAGAAGAGTTTTTTGCAAGGTTGCATGGGGACAGGGTTAGTTAGGGTAATGGTGGGTACGGTTATTTTTTAAAATAACAGATGAAGATCCTTGGTTATGTCAAACTTTTTTTAAATTATCATCTAATATTTATTAGAAAATCTGAAATTATGAGTCACGACAATAGCTTTTCAAAACAATAACGGTAATAAAGTTTATAAATGTGATGTGTTGTTTTCAGTTTGAAATTTGCTATATGTTTGTTATAATAATGTATGACAAATGTTTAAATGCATAACAGAGAGTGTAGACTTTAAACATGAACAAGAAGATCATAAACCATATAACAGTGACATATAGCAAATGATAAACCTCTGACTTGAAAGTGATAATGTTTAGTGTTAATAAGTATTGTATCAAAGTTTTAAAATGCTTATGTTTTGAATTAAGCTTGATAAATAACAAGCTAATATGCAAATAATTTTGAATTAAGCTTGATAAATAACAAGCTAATATGCAAATAAAGAACCTAAAATAATTTAGAAATCTCAATCAATATCTTTAGCAATGCTCCTGTCACTGAGGGTACGTCTACGTACCCTTCACCTGGTACTTGAGTACGTGGGTATGAGTACCAGAAGTATGGGTACAATCAGCACAGGACTAGGCAGGTTATTGTAGCTTCCATGTCCGCTTATTTTAAAACGTCAATCAGTGGATTTATAACAGTAATTAAATTACGGCATAGGCCATATGAAGGGATCTGTTCATTTGAAAAATGTTATGATTCTGTTCTGTAGTTATTTTTCCCTTTACACGTCTCCCATCTTAAAAAATGTTGACGTACGGTTTTAAAGTGGTTGTTGCTTGATGTTTGTTTTCAGTGACTTCAGAAGTGCATTTGTAGTAGTTTCTTGCTTGAGATAAAGTAACGATTAGAAAGTATTAAACCGCTGAGCTTATCAAAAAAATTTAACGGTGTTTGCACTTACAGTTTTTATATTGTGGATTTTATAGCTACCCATAAAGAATGTAACGATAAGAAAGTATTGAAGTATTGAAGTGCCATAAAGAATGGTGCATTTGAGTATACCTGAAATCTGTGTTCTATAAGGTTGTCTTAACTAGCTTACATATATCTGTATATATATTATGTTGAGAGAGGCACTTATTTTCATTTAATTTCAAGGTTATTTTAATTGCACTTGGTATTTATGAAAATAGGTGCATCGAGAATGACTACTCTCGGCATTATATATATATGAGCTAATGAAAATTGCGGCGCAACATGAAAAGTATTGTTAATTTTTTCTATTTTTTGATAAGGTTAGCATCGAACTATTTATTTATTTCTAAATATGGTCGCATTAAGTTATTTCTAAATTAGAGTTAGGGTTTAAAGTTAGAGTTAGAGTTAGAGTTAGAATAAGGGTTAGAGTTAAAGTTAGAGTTCGGGTTCGAATTATGGTTAGAGTTACGGTTACAGTTAGAGTTAGGGTCAGAGTTAGATTTAGAGTTAGTGTTAGTGTTAGCATTAGTGTTAGTGTTAGAATTGGCATTAGAATTGGGGCTAGGGTTAGGGTTAGCGTTAGAATTAGGGCTCAAGTTAGAGTTAGAGTTAGAGTTAGAGTTAAAGTTTGAGATAGAGTTGGGGATAGGGTTAGATTTAGGGTTATGGTTAGATTTAGGGTTAGAGTTAGGGTTAGAATTAGGGTTAGGCTTAGAATTAGAATTAAGCTTAAGGTTAGAATTAGAGTTATATATAGTGTTAGGATCAGGATTAGGGGTAGGGTTAGGATTAGAGGTAGAGTTAGAGTTACGGTTAGTGTTAGGGTTAGGGTTACAATCAGAGTTATAGTTAGAGTTAGAGTTAGAGTCATGGTTAGAATAGGGGGTAGGTTTAGGGTTAGAATTAGAGATATAGTTAGAGTTAAGGTTGGAGTTAGAGTTAGAATTAATGTTAAAATTAGTTTTAGGGTTAGGGTTGTATAGGGTTAGGGCTAGGGTTAGAATTATAGTTAGAGTTAGAGTTAGGATTAGAGTTAGGGTTATATAGGGTTAGGGTTAGTGTTAGGGATAGATTTAGTGTTAGACTTGGAGTTAGTCTCATAGCTAGGGTTAGGGTTAGGGTTATAATTAGGGTTAGGGTTACAATTAGAGTTAGAGTTAGAGTTAGAGTTAGAGTTAGAGTTCAGGTTTGTGTCATTATTGTGGTTAAGATTATTTTTGGGATTACTAATCATATTACAATTGATGTTAATGCTTTTGTTACACTTTAGCTTAGTGTTAGGGTAACTGTTAGGTTAAAAATTTATGTAGGTTAGTCCTATTATAATACCAATGATTAGTGCTATTGTGACACATGTTATTAACTTTTTATAATGTACTCCCTCCCTCTCCCATATCTCTCTCTCTCTCTCTCTCTCTCTCTCTCTCTCCCTCCCTCCCTCTCCCCCTCCCTCCCTCCCTCCCTCTCTAATCTATAGATACACCCCTTAATCTCTCTTTCTCTTCTTCCTTTCTCTCTAGATACACCTCCTAATCTCTTTTTCTCTCCCTCCTTACTCTCGAGATATAGCCTCTCTCTCTCTCTCTCTCTCTCTCTCTCTCTCTCTCTCTCTCTCTCTTTCTCTCTCTCTCTCTCTACACACACACACGCACACACACACACACACACACACACACACACACACACACACACACACACACACACACACACACACACACACACACACACACACACACACACACACACACCTTGTAATCTCTCTCTCTCCCCACTCTATAAACACATCCTCTAATCTCTCTCTCTCTCTCTCTGTAATCCCTTGATATGCCCCCTAATCTTTCAATACACCCCCTAATCTCTCCCCTTCTTTCTCCTTGCTCTCAAGATACAACCCCTAATCTCTCTCTCTCTCTCTCTCTCTCTCTCTCTCTCTCTCTCTCTCTCTCTCTCTCTCTCTTGATTGATCGATACACCATCATATGAATATCTCTGTCTCTCTCTCTCTCTCTCTCTCTCTCTCTCTCTCTTGAAAACATATCTCTATAAGAAACATAATATGAGCCCAGCCCTCCCTCTTGCCTGTGTGTGTGTGTGTTTGTAATATTACTTCTAGTTAGCAGTACATGTAGGGTTAGGTTAAGGTATATAATTTACTAAATACTTAGTACAATCACATATAGAGTTAGAGTTAGAGTTAGGATCTAAGGTTTACAATTTTATTTATATGACACTTAGTGTTATAGTTGGGGTTAATAAGTGGTTAAATTTTACACTAAAATAAGGGACATGATTAAAGAAAGTATGAGATTTAGGTGTAGTATTGGAGTATTTGGAGTACAACAATGGTCAAATTTGGAATATAGGTTTTAAAAATTACTTGAATAGTGGAAAAAAAATAATTGTGTCTTGTTCGTGAAAAGGAAATTATAAGTCCCAACACAACTATTTGGATGATGTAAAAAGTGTGGTAGAATAGATAAGAATCAATTTTATGGAAATTATTTCTCCATGATGATGTGAGAACATTGTATATTGTTGAATTTTTAATATTGCTAATGCAAGTTTTATTGAAATGATTAAGAACTATAATAAAAATACTATGCCTATGATGAAGGACATCTATTTAGAATTATGATTTTCTTTCTTAATTAACATATTTAGTTGCCAAGTCCATTGAAGAAATCTTTTGTTTGAATTTTTTTTTTTTTAAATTACTTTTCTCTTCTTCATGAAAGTTATGTCCAATACAACTAATCAGAAGTAAAATTCTGAAACTGGAGACAAGAATGAACTATATACAAAAAAAACTCTATAATGGTGTAAATACATGTCACGTTCTTAAGTGATTAAACTTCTTTTGTGACCTCTATTTGATCAATGATTGTGAAAGACTTCTTTCATCATTGCGTGAAATCCATAAACTTTTGTAGATGTGTGATGCATGAATTTTTGTGCACCTTTCATCTCCATTACTTCCATTTCCTTAGCATAGTCAATTGATAATATTGTGCTCTCCACAACTTTAATTATAGTTGTTCATGACTCTTTAATTATTTCTAGGTACTTGTCAAACTTGGTCTCAAAGAAATAATGTGTGATTCTTGGTTTGATAAATCAAATAGTAACCTGCAAACTTATAAACAAACATCAACATATAGAAATAGTCAGAATAAAAAATAATAATAATTAAATTTGAAAATTATTTTGAATGAATAATTTTCAAAATAAGATAAGTAAAAATCAAAAGTATTTCAAATGAAACATTTAGATTGTAAATTTTGAAATATGGTGGCACTGTCTTCCAATTTTCAAACATATTACAAACATAAATATTAATAATAAAAATCTATATATACTATGAAAAATATTTAAATAAAATACATACGTAATCTAATTAAATGATGACTAAATATAAACTAAATATATGATTCATCTCTTTTAAATTAATCATTAACTTTAATACAATACATTTTTTTATTGATATGACCACCTTTCCATCCATGTTAATGATAAAATTTCATTATGAAACATGAAAATATAAATATTTTGAAACATGCAACTATAAAATTATTATGAAACATACAAATATAAAAAATTCAAACCAAAAGTATTTTGAAATATACAAATCTAAAACTAATATGAAACATGCAAATCTAAAACCAAACTGAAATATGCACATTTAAAATATGGAAATGAAAAGTATTATCAAATATATAAATCAAATAGATTTTGAATGTGATTTGAATTTTAAATCTTAATCAAACATGCAAGGCTAGACTATTACTTTCAAATCTGAACAATTTGAATGAAATTCTAAATCTGAAATGAAACTAATTGAAATTGAAAACTAAATCCAAGTAGAAAATTATAATTAATTTTAAAACTAAATCTAAATCTAATTAAAAAAGCATAACTAAATCTAAATTTAAATGTACAACTAAATTTTTAAAAAATAGAAATCTGACCTGTTAAAAAGCAAAACTATAATATACTTCTATTCAAAAATTCTAATCTACTCCAATAATCTCCACCTCTTCCTCCCTTTATAAAAACAAAATGGAATGAAATGAGGAGCATTTTTTTTATAACCTATGAGTGGCTCCTCATATCACCCAATAGATGTTTCTTCACATTCCATGAATTTGTTTCAAATTCCCCTACTGTCTAAAAAGAATAAGCATGAATGTGCATGCAAAAATATATTTATTAAAAAAAAGTTTCATAATTAAAATTTTAATAAAATTATTTCAAACCAATTTTTTGGGTCCTACTTTGTTGGCCCTAATTATTCAGGTCCTATTTTTTTCCCTATTTTTTGGGCCCTATTATTTTGGCCTCCATTTGGCTTACTTTTATTTCAGCTAGCTATTATCTTGAGAATACTTTTTTATTTTATAATTTTATAATTTTATATTTAATTTAAAAGTTTTTAACTGCTTTGTTTTCTTTTTTATTAACAATGAATCTATTTTGGCATATTCTCATGCTGGGCATTTGTGTTGCCATTGTATACAACCTCTCTCGATGTAAACATCAAAATATAAATATTTTGAAACATGCAAATATAAAACTATTATGAAAGATATAAATCTAAAACATGCAAACCAACATAATTTTGAAATATGCAAATTGAAAAAATAATGTGAAATATGCAAATCTAAAACTAAAATTGAAACATGAAAATGAAAAGTATTATCAAATATATAAATTAAATAAATTTTGAATGCAGATCTTATTATAAACATAAATCAAACATGCAAGGCTAAATTACATGCAAATGTAAATAATTTTGAATATAATTCTAAATCTGGAATGAAACTAATTGAAATTCAAATCTAAATCAGAATAAAATATTATTTAAATAAATGAAACTAAATCTAAATCTAAATCTAAATACATAACTAAGTCTAAATCTAAATGTAAAATTAAACTAAAAATAAAAAACAAAATTAAAATCTTACCTACAAAACAAATACTGCAAAACTTCAATCTACTCCTCTCTAAACACTCCAATCTACTCCAATGATCTCCACATCTTCCTCCCTGCAAAAACAAAAAATGAAAATGAAATGAGGAGCATTCATTTTAAAACTTGTGAGAGACTCCTAATATCCCCCAATGGATGCCTCTTGACATTCCAAGAATTTATTTTGAATTACCCCACTCCCCACAAAAAAGAACCATGAATGTGCATGCAAAAATATATTTAATAGAAAGAAAATGTTTCATATTAAAAATTTTAATGAAATAATTTCTGTTGGTCCTATTGTTTTAGCACTATTTTTTGAGGTCCAATTTTTTTGGCCATATTTTTCTAGGGCTTATTTTTTTGGCCCTATTATTTTGACCTCCATTGGTATTCTTTTGATTTCAGCTAGCTATTATTTCAGGAACTCTTTTTATTTTATAATTTAATATTTAATTTAAAAGTTTGTAACTATTCCTTTTTCTTTTTTATTGACAAGGAATCTATTTTTGCATATTCCTATGCTAGGCATTTGTGTTGCCTTGTATAGAACACCTCCTAGCATAAATATTCAAGAAAAGGTATTTGAATCATTCTAATGTTTCCTTTTCATTCTAAACATCTCATTTCTTCATAAATGTAAGGAAAAATACAACAAACTCAAAATTAATATTAGATATTTTCATCCACAGAGAAAAATAATATTTAGACTTTGAAAAATGTTGGTTTAGAGGTCTAAGAAAAACTATGAGTACATTTCTCTTTTATCTTTCTATTAGATATGTCAATATCAACAATAGAATCCACTTTTGGACTAATTTGGCTAGAGTTGATTTGTGATTTGCAAAAAATTGTAAATATTGAGAAGGGGAAGAAAACATAATAATATAGTGAGTAGTGGAGAAGGGAGAAGGGCATAATTTTTTGTATAGAACATTTAAAATCCTACAACTTATTCTATTTAATTTAGACATAACATGTTGGTAAAAGAACATTAAAGTTTTATAGTTGAAAATATGTTATCAATTGGAACTCTAGAAAAATAGGATTCATAGAGAGCATACTATGAAGCATTAAGGGCATGTTGTGAAAGAATGGAGAGTGAAATTTTTTTGCTATCAGATGAGCTGAGATTGTGTTTTCCAAAAACATACTTGTCACCATTACATTTTGTTCCTAAACAGATTTGTCACTCAGAGAGTATGTGATTTAGCCCAATGAAATGCGTGGAAACTCAATTTCTCCAACAATCAAATAGGCCCTTGGTATATGGCATTCTCTATGTTTAGAGAGAGAACTTCCTCGTAAGATGTACTTTGGACTTTTCAAATAATGATGTATTCAAACTTTAAAAGATATGAAGAAATCTATGAATACAAATGCACCAAACAACTTTCAAGTGTCCTAAAATCAACTTCAATTGCTAAAATTTTTTTATCAAGAACTATGCTTGAGGGCTAGCATTAGCTCATTGGTAGTTTGATGGCTCACTAAAATTTGCACAATACCATGAAAGCATTAATTATAAACACAATCAACACTCAAATAAATCAGAATTTACAGAAAAGGGAATGCAAAATGTACTTTCTTTTATTTCTTAGCACCTAGAACATAAGAAATTTGTTGATTACAAGAACAAGAATTGCAAGCACTTACCAAAAAATTTATTTCTATCAAAAACATATGTGTCCCCTATCTCTCAATCCAAAATGACCCCCATTACATGTTTAATTCATGAATTTATAATCTATTCTACCATAACTATCTTTTCAAGTTCACAACTACCTAAAACATTAGGATTTAGACATTAGGAATTTATTTCACGACCATTTGCAACCTTTTATGAAGTAAAAGCACAAAATTTAACTTTTCTTACAATAAATGGCACATGTCACTTTTCAATGTAAGTTAATCCTAACTTTGTTTCTCAAAAATTCATTTAGCGGAGACTATGACCTCCATTTCTCTGTTTGAAGTGTGTCTTGCCAAAATTATCTATACCCTATAATCATTAGATGAATAATGAAAACAGGCCAATTTTATGTTTTCCAAACACCTCACACTAAAATTTCTACAACACATTGAGCTATTCAAGGTACTCTAGCCTCTCAAAGTATTATGTCAAATAATTCACGTGGTCTATCATTCCTCTTGTACTCTCCCTGCATGCCATCGAGGTTCACATGGCATGGTTATTGACCACCATCATCATCAAGACTAACATCTTCAATGGTCTTTCTGATATGCTATACCATGTTGAACTTCATCTATACACATCGTAGGGGAGAAGCATCTAGAGAGAGGGATTTGGTCAAACAAATAGCATATACTTCCACAATCTCCTCAAGCTTTGAGCATCGAATTTCATAGAGAATTCAACCAATTGGACCAACTTCATTTGCATATTAAGCCTCCTTGAATGCAAGCTTCGATAGTTTCTTACTTGAATGGTAGTGAATTGAACCCAACATTTCATCAAACATATGACATGAAATGTTGATAGTACCACCACATAGATACATTACTACATTCATTGTTTGGGTGGCATTAGGTTCCATTTCCATACTAACATCATGAATGTGTTGGAAATGTAGTATAGATTGGGTGACTGAGAGGGGTTGAATAAGGAATCAATTAAATCTATGTTGTAACTCAAAAATTAAACATTTACCATGGAATCTGATCTACTTGCATGCATGAAAGACTGAAAGCAATAAACATCCATAACACTTGACACAATATCTGGTAACGTAAAAACCTTCCAAATAGAAAGTAAAACTGTGGTGGGGATGATAACCACAAGCTTTATTACTGCAGTATAAAATTAGCCTATTAAAGCTTACAATTGATCACTTCTAATGATCTTCCCTATTAGGAGCAATAAGAACTGTAAGAATTTGGTAGAGCTCTAATACCATGTAAGAATTTGGTATAGCTCTAATACCATGTAAGAATTTTCCTAAGGAAATAATTCAATGCCAAGATCAAGAATCTCAATAGATAGCACAAGAGAGACTAATGACGATAAAATGATAATGGATATCAGATGATTGGATAATTTGACAATTCAATAAATACATCATAGAGGATGCCTATACATAACGGCAAAAGATATGTCTAGAAGATGCATAAGAGATAAGGATTACAACTCAACACATGTCCACCAAAGGTGGATTATCCTCCATTGAGCATAGGAGTTTGTGCGATAATGAGAGGATAATTTTACATAGGTGTATCTCATAAAGAGATGTTGTAGATACCATGTCCTCTAATAAGTTGCTAACTTCCATTTTGTCAATAAGACAACTCATATGACTATGCATATTCCTAAGTAAACTTAAGTAAAGTGCAATAATAATTATTTATTTACACTAACAAGCCCCCTTAAGTGTAACTTAGGGGAGTGCACTTAAGCTCAAAAAGCTAAATGTAAGATGCAATGTGGAACTCGGCTACTAGGCCATGTTAGGTACCCATGTACAAATGCAATGCTCTACATAGAATGATATGCAATGCAATCTCTCTGGAAACAAAGAAAGAGGGAAAACCTCATGGGAGAAACCCTCCTCCAAAAAGAGATATAAAGAAATAGATGCATGCAAGGATGGAGTAATGAAGACCCTGCTAGTACAACATACATCATATATGTACAAGCATATATCCCACATAAGAAAAAATACATGATGGTATCTCCCCATATTGAGTAATCTCCTACAAGGATGTCATGAAGACAAAAATGTATCCAATGCCTACAAATGACATTTCTCCCTTTAGGAAGAAGATACACCAAGTATAGGTACAAGTATACTTCTCATTATGGATAGGAAGATGGATGAGGAATCCATATGTAGCATGCTTTCGATGTTTCCTCTAAAGTCTACTCATATGATGAATGTAGATGCCACAAGCCAATCCGGTGGATGCCCAAAAGAAGGTGGTAAATAAGGTAACATGTCCATGTATGAAAGTGAATCAAACTCCAAAGACAAGGAATCATCCTTATAGGAAGATATGGGAAGAGAAGAAATGTAGCCTCCCCTCAATGATGAATGCACACCCATGAAAGAATCTCCTCGATGATTGAAGAAGCTGCACCATGAAAACTAAATGATGTTCCTCCTTGTAGGAAGAAGTGGTGCCATAGGTGTAGTAGAGAATGCTCCCCAGCTAGTAGGAAGTATCCTCAAAAGATATGATGTCTGAGGAAACTGGATACAATCTCCAAAGACTGATATGTCCCCTTTGAAGTAAAAGAGTCCTCCTCCAACTGCTAAAAAGAAGTGTCCACAATCATGTTAGTCTCAAAAGAAAGATGAAGTGGTTGAGGGTTAGATTTTTCACTAACAACAAGTGAAGAAGAATTCTCCTCAACAAAGAGAAGATGGATGTAATCAATAATGTCTCCCACATCTTCAATTTAAGACTCCACAAACAACATTGCAATGTCTAGAAGGAAGTCATCCCATGAAGCTGAAATAGGAAGACATGGTGTTTCGTGCTGCACTGATCAAGAGCATATGTGGTTGGAACTAGATCAGTAGAAGCAATAGGAGCACCAAGAGGTATGATCTCAATTGGAGTTGTAGGTACCATAACTAGAGTGATTATAAGGAGAATGTCCTCTAGGAATGGAGGGATTTTTGGGTCTCCATATGCTTTCCAAAGACACATCCAAATTTGATAATGAGTACTTGCCTTTCTAAGGAAAAAAAAAAACAATCCATACTGATATTTATAAAAATAGCTTGAAATATCATTCTAAGAACTGTCTAATCATCAGAAGATGACAGTTCTTTGGAACATAGATAAGAAAATACTTCCTAATGATCAACCATCAAAGCACTCCATTTTCGATAGTTCCTTTTTTTCAATTTAAAACGTAAACCAAACTAACACTTGTGACATGAATCCATGTATCAAATAATGTATGCACCCCCAAAATGCACAAAGAATCAAAGATCCCCCCCAAATGTATGATTTGGTACTTTATATTTAGTGCAATTATAATGGTTACTTACCAATTTAGGGCATAAGTGGACTTTCGATTTTGATGGTTACAACAAAAAATATGAAGCTATATTGGACTCAACAAGATAAGACACAAGACCACTCAAGGATCTAATTAATTACAAGTACCAATAGGCCAAAATGAGACCAAATTTGAAAGTACTATGTCTACTCAGAAATGCTCCAAACTGACACTAGATCTAGAAAATGGACAAAAAATCATGCACTCTCAAAAAAATAGCACCTAAATATGTGTCCATATGAGTTTGAACTAAGCCTTTGAAGTTGCAAAAATTAGGATTTGTGATTTGCAGAAAAATTCAGGAATAGAGACCTCAAACATCCTGCACTAATGTGTAGATCACAAAATTCTAGCCCAAAACAACACATAAAAAAAATTGCTTGAAAAAAGGAATCTGTATAAGGGAGATATTGTTGTTTGGAAATTATCTCTATAATTATTTTTCCTGAATCCCCTCCATCACACCTCCAAAAATCAAATGACTCTAGATTTCACCTCAGATATTTGATTTTGACTAAAGAAAAGTTGATTTGGGGGGTTTTTTGACCTTCTGAATGTGATGTCAATATCTAATTTGCACTAGCAAGCTCCAATTTTTACCTACAAAAAAAATCTCCCCAGTGGCTATGCAATGAAACTCCTATGGGTCTGATACCACGTAAGAATTTGGTATAGCTCTAATATCATGTGATAATTTGGTATAACTCTAATACAATGTAAGAATTTTCCTAAGGCAATAATTCAATACCAAGATCAAGAAGCTCAATAGATAGCACAAGAGAGAATAATGATGATCAAATGATAATGGATATCAGATGATTGGATAATTCAATAATTTTATAGATACATCATAGAGGGTGCCTATATATAAGGGCAACCAATATTGCTAGAAGTCACATAAGAGATAAGGATTACAACTAAACACATGTCCACCAAAGGTGGATTATCCTCCATTGAGCACAAGAGTTTGTGTGATGATGAGAGGATAAGTTTACATGGGTTTATCTCATAAAGAGATGTTGTAGACACCATATGTTCTAATAAGTTGCTAATTCCTATGTTGTCAACAAGACAACTCATATGACTATTCAAATTCCTTAGTAAACTTAAGTAAAGTGTAATAATAATTAATTATTTACACTAACATAGACTATTAGAACCACCTTGTGAAAGGATTTACAGCATACAATGAAGTATGCACTTTGTTTGGAGATTTGGAAAAGACTGTTAAGTCCGCATGGTTAGAGGACTTGGCTAATACCCCTGTTAGGATGAATTAGTGGCTGATCTCTGATCTAGAACTCAGTTTGTTGAATGACATTCCTTTGAAATAAAATGATCACTTGACTATGGTAGAAAAGATTTTTCTTTTCCTTATACTTCTTGTAGCCTTCTCAATTCGCACTTATACTACTTATTTGATTTCCTTCCATGTTATGATTACTACATTGGATATGAAAAGATATATTTCATATATATACCAATCAAATAAGTTACCTTCTAGAGTCAGCTACAATACCAAATTCAAACAATGTACACAAAGTTAGCTCACTATTGTAACTCAGGTTCTAAAGACCACTTGGGTGATGTTCTAATACTTGACAACACTTGTCAACACTCAAAAAACTTTGACACTAATTTGATGTAGATGCTTGGTCCATACTAATCACTTGGAATAATAGGAACTCAGTCAACACCAGATGACTTGGTGAACACTAAAGAACTTAGTAGACTCAGTTAACACTAAAAGGCTTGGTCAACACTACCTTCATTCACTTTGTTAATACTTCCATCACAAGAGATATTATAGAGCTCAGTTAACACTATATCCTATCTTAGATTCTCGGTAGACATTATGAAGCTTGACATGAACTATAATTAGACTAATTGGCATGGTAGCAACTAAAATGCTTGGTTTGCATTGCTAGCAGTATGATAAGCTTGGTAGAAACTAAAACACTTGGTTTACACTACTACTAGTATGATATGCTTGGTAGCAACTATAGAGCTTGATAGAAATGTAACAACCTGACTAAGTTTTAAGTCATTGATAGAAAAATGATTTGACCATCAGGTCAACAATCTCCTCATTTTTCATTAGTGACAAAAACTCTTATCATACCAAAATTTGAATACTCAAAATTCAAGTCAAAAATCCCCCTATTAACATGTCTGGGTCTGTAACTTAGTTTTGAATGTCGTTTATTATTGTTACTACTCAGGAACCTTTGAATCTATTTTTTAATTTTCAAAAAAAAATTTGTAAACATATTTTCTTCTATGTATATGCATCTTGCTCACTATACATGTATTTCCTCCTTGTGTGTGTGTGTGTGTGTGTGTGTGTGTGTGTGTGTGTGTGTGTACGTGCATGTGCACATGTGCATGTGCGTGTGCATGCATGCATGTGTGTGTGTGTGTGTGCGTGCATGTGCACATGTGCATGTGCGTGTGCATGCATGCATGTGTGTGTGTGTGTGTGTGTGTGTGTGCGCGCGCGTGCGCGTGTGTGCGTGTGTGTATTTCTGTGCATGCATGCATGCATGTGTGTGTGTGTGTGTGTATTCCCCTTGATTTTACATATGATATATATCCCCCTTGATTTTGACACAAATGCCAAAATTACATAACTACAAGGTAACACCAAAATGTGAAAGGAAATCACTATGTGCCTTCAAATTATAGACATTTCTCTTTAAAATCATTTGATGCCTGCAAAGCTATCTACACCTCTATCGATAGTTCCATCATGTGATCTTCTATAGAGAAATTATTGTTATGGATCAATTTTTTTGCATTGCATCAATGTTGGGAATTATCATGCCCTGTATATTTGTTAGAGTATCCCTTATCATGGCTTCTTCCCTCAATAATTCTACCTGAAGATCTGTTAGATATCTTAATTTTCCAAAATGTGCAGAATTGGAGCTAGGATCAAGTGACAATTGATGTGCACTTGCCTTCATGTTAGCATCTATCTTAGATAGTTTCTCCTTTATTTCCTTAGTGAAGTTAGATATATCACTCAATTTCACAAATAAGGGAACAACATTATTTATATAATTTTCAAATGAGGCTAGAATGGTGGACAAATCCACTTGTTCAATAGCAATTCCTTAAGCTACCTTCTCCAAAACATTGTTCTCAAACTTCCTTTCTTCCCTCTACAAAAATTTGTCTTGCCCATCCATTTTCTCATTATACTTGTGAACAATGTCAACAAGTTGATCCAAAATTGGTTTTTTATCATCAAACTCAATATTTAGTGCATATACAAATATATTCTTGATGTCTATAAGCACTATATTCTTCTTTTTCTTTTTCTCTCTGAGATTTTGTTATTTTTCCCTCTTCTTCCATAGATCACCAAGGGTATCTATTTGACCAAGAGTTAGATTGGAAATATCCCAATCTGGTATTACAATGTACTCCTCTAGATCAATTTCTTCAATAGAGGCTTCTAACTCTTTACCCTTTTCCTTATGAATAACCAAAGGAATAATTTCCTTGTCTTTCTTCAAAACTTTAGTGCTTGGTTTAGGCTTGATCTCAACTATCATTGCAACCATTATACATCTATGCTTGGTAAATAAATAATAGATGAAGTAACAACAATAGAAATAGTATCAACAACAGATATAACTATTACACCATAAAGAGATCTATGTAGCTAAGAAAATCATATATAAAGTTTAAATAAAGATAAGAGAAAATAGATATATATACATGTACATGTGCATTTGAACATAAATACCTGATATCTCCCAAACGACTCTACATGGTACTATTTGACTCACTCTTACTGATGAACCATCATCATTTGATGAAAAATGTGTCTTGCACCATTCAACAACTTCATGTGCATTGTTTATAGGAACTCCCTTATAATTCATTTGATACTTTCACAAAGCACGTTTGATACAAGCTCCAACACCATCATGTTCACCTTTGCCATGTCCACTTTCAAAGAAACTCCATACATGTGGTATGTTTTCATTACGATGATATCGACAAAGTGCATAAAATGGTCGAGATGATTTGAATTGTGAAGCACACCCATTTGACCAAACATAATGTTTATCGATACTTATGCCTCTTTCTTTGATATATGCAAAAAATTTCTTGAAACAATGTTCTACATAATAATATCGTGTTCTTTATCATCACTTATGTAGAAGTGATATTCTTTCTTGATGACTCGTGTTTCATCTATGCTTTGAATACCATCCAAATTTAACTGTACATGATGGTAACACACTTGTATCATAATAGTAACTTGATCAGAAAAATAGTAGTCTGATTGAATAGCCTTTTGATGAACAAATGAATAGTTTTTTGCAAAGTCAACAACTGATAAAATGGTTCCAATTGGAAAGTTATCTCTAAGTGTTTGAAATTTTTGTGCTTGCCACTTTGCAAAAAAAGCATGATGAATATATGGTTGTATCAAACTTTTAAACTTGTCCATAAATGCTGCAATAGTCATCTCATCTTCAACATATTCTAATCTTTTTTATTCTTTCACAAATTTAGTTTCATTCCTTACATACTTGTAACATTTGCAAGTTATCATTTTTCATCTTCATTATTCAAAGGAAAAAGAGCCAAATTAGAGCACGTTTCACATGTTCCTCTAATGCAATTAATTTGACCAATAGGATCATCTATTTTGTCACATAAAATAGATGAGATGAACTTGCTTCCTCTACTAGGAGGGGCATTTTTATAACCAAAAGTTTCTTCTATAAATTTTTGATAAACTTGATAGTGGAGATCAAATTCAATATTATAACGAAAACAACAAGTTTCAAACACTTTGTTTCTCCTAACATAATATGGCTTCAATCTTTCAAATAATGTCTGTCCAATCTTTATATTAGGATTTGAACTACAAAATGAAACATGTATTTCATGTTGTGTTACGTCCAACCAATGTTTTGTATGATATTCATAAAGCTTAGCTTTAATCCTATGTCAGAGAACATCTCTACTATTTGATGAAGGACGTGTATTATCATTCCAAAACAATATTACAAAATTTTTTATTCTATCATCAATCTTATCACAACGAGGAGCTCTACACATAATTTCCCAATTTCCTTCCAAGGTGTTCTCATCCAAAAACATTCTCCTCTTAATATATTTTGATATGGTTTTTCTACTAAAACCAATATCTGATGAAATTGAAGATATTTGTCTATTTTGGGGTGTACTATTACCAAGAATAGATTGCAACATAACTCTTCTTGTAGTGCTCTTATCTTTACTTTGAGTTTTCTTCCCTATAGAGTTCAACCCTTTCTTAACATTTTCAATAATATCACTTTGCATATTGGAAAATTTTCTCTTTTTTGATGTTGTATCTACACCTAGTAATTTTAATGAATCTTCCAAGTTTTTCTGTATAAGAACATGGGCAAGTACTTGTGCTTTTTCAAGTGAATTCAAAAGTACTTGTGCTTTTGCATATCCATTGTAAGTAAATGATCTAAATTTCTATGAGCGATATTTTTCTTCACACTTGTGGCTAGTCTTATGCATCCATCCATACCAATTTGTGCAACTGATCCTGACCCTTCTCCAACTTCCATTGCTTCATGTCCTAAATTATCATGTCCCAGATTGTCATCTCCTAGATTGTCATGTTTTAGATTCTCATGTCCTAGATTATCATGACTCAAATCTTCATCAACATGTATTTGTTCATCTTGTGATTGTTTGTTAAGACCTATGTATGCATATAAATGAATAAATTTAGAAAATGAATTATAAAATTGAAAACATATATGTACATCCATACATATTAATTTACGCATGTGCATACCTTCTCTTTTTTTGTGATAATTTGCTAAAGTTTTTTCACAATTCCTTTGTTCTACACCAGGTGATCTATTTCTTGCAGATTTCTTTTGTCTTCCTTGTTGTCGTCACATCTCCAATTTTCAAAATATTATGAATTGTCTTTGGTCTTCAATAAATTATCAACAAATTTCAATATTCTTCTATTTTCTTTGAAAAGAGCGAATTTCTTATAAAAAATTTTGTATTGTTATTAAAATTGAATTCTAAATCTATTATATATCAATCTTAAAAAAAAATTAAAAACAAAAATTTGATCGACGCACTTCGTACGAAGCCCGTCGGCTTCCCACACAACATCAACTTTTAAAAAAAAATTGTGATTTCGGGGCTTCGATTGAACCCCTCTGCTTCGAGCGAAGCATCTAAAGTTTTTTTCGGCATTGCCAGAAATTGCCATGGGGGGCTTCGAGCAAAGCACCAATTCAAAAGCAGTTTCCCGCTTTGCAGCTTTGTTCGAAGTTGCTACGAGTGAAGCACTTTGAACGAAGATGTCTTCGCACGAAGCCTCCAAAATGAAACTTTTGTCTAGTTTATATAAAATTCACCCTTTTTTTGCCATTTGGAGGGCTCAAACAAGGGCCAAATAGGTCTAAATTTTTAAACTAAACTTGGAAAAATATTCTCCTTTCAATAAGCTTTCTAATGAATATAATTTTAGCATATATTGTTTTGATTATGATGTTATAGTTGTAGTTTTAGTAAGTATAGGTTTTTTAATCATTTTAGAAACCTCAATTCAAAGCTTCAGGAAAAATATAAAAATGAAGAATTAAAATTTTGAAAAATATGAACATCAAAGCTATATGTGTTAGCTTTCTAGCAAATCAAGAAAAATGTTATTTTGATAAATTCAAGTCAAGTTATATTGATCAAAAGCAAACTATGTCTAAATTATAGTTACTGTCACTTTGACACTAAATAAAACCATCATTTTTTTACGAAATTGAGCAAAACCAACAAAACGTGTTAGATATTGATGTTACTATTCTAGCCTTGAAAGAATTTTGTAATTATCAAATTTTAAAAAAAAAGTTATGTGGATCAAAATACCCATCACTTTTTGAAAATGTCAATTTTCGAATAAACCACTTCTCAAAGGAGATAAAAAAATGGACTTCAAATGAAATTATTCAAAAAATTAAAAAATATCATTAGAAACTAGATAGAAAATGCTAAAAAACACTAGTTTACATCATCACCAAATTCTCTACGGTTTTTTAGTAATATGTATTTGAAAATGAAGTTTTTGTTAAAAATTTCTATTTTAGTGTCAAACTTGGCCAAAAGGTGGGAACCATTACCATAGGACTACCCTTAAAGCAGTTGTGTTTTTATTAAATTTAAAGAATCAATAGCAATTACAAGAAAGATGAAGAGATTGGACATTACATTTTCCTCTCAATTTAATAGTAATGAAGTAACTGACATGTTTTATGGAATGCAGACTATTGTCTAAACTGAACTATTTCATTTACTCTCATCTCTTTAAAATAACTTATCACTTCCATATCATCATTTAGAAACCGCATCAGAAAAGATAACTGGGAAGATTAGATCTGAATTTCATAATCTAAAAATTAGTGAGAGTATTACCATATTAAAAATTTGGCTATTTACTTTATCTAATTTAGAATATAGAACTTTATAAACTTAATATTAGGAGCACATAAAGATTAAGTTAACTTAGAATATAGATTATCTTTTTATCAAATTTAATTATTATACCTATTTTGTTTTTGTTTAGATAGTAAGACTATAAGCTTTTTATATATTTTAAGAATAAAAATTGTAGTCATTTCAAAATATAACTAAATATCTAATTAAAGATATTGCAATAATCATTTACTCCAATCTATTTGAATATTTCTTGAAGACCTATATATAAATGCTCAAATATTCACTCAAAACAAAATTTTATGCAAAATGTAGTCGCTCAAAACAATTGTTTCATTCTTTTATCGATTATTAAATTTATATTTGAACATTTTTCATTCTATTTATATTCATTCCCATATGCATAAATTAAATAAATGAAAAGTAATTTAATTTCTATATAAGTTGACTCTTCTTTTAGCTAAGAATTCTCATGTGTTTCATGGTTTTATACATATCAAAAAAATAAATGGATGTTGACCAAAGTGAATCTGAAATAACTATTGGTAGCCCATTTCTTAAAGATGATTCAATTGAATCATATGGAAATGATGAAACCTATTTGGATAGATTGGGAAGAGTCATTACAAATTATTGCAAACTAAGGGTCAATGAAATGTATGGTGCAAGCCTAAATGTTTGAGATGTGCAAGATCTTCAAATCCTAAAAATGGAAGACTATATAAAGGGTATTCATGAGGCATGGGGGGAAGGAGTCGTATTCTAAGATACAATGAAGACATTAAGCGGATTTAGAGTTCAATGAGAGGTATAATCAACCATTGACTACAAATATAGAATTGGATCTCCAAAATGGAGTTTCAAGGACAACTAAATGTGTTCCTGAAACACCCTATCATACAACTCAAGTTGGGAAAAATTTAGCTAGACAAGTCAATGTAGAAAATGCATAAAACCCAAATGGAAACCTTCATTATAATTTCTACAGATTCCAAATGCAGTTTTGCCAAAACTTGGATAGCATAAGAATGCCAAAAATGTGTTATATTTGTCAAGAATGTTATCTAGGAATGAAAGTGTCATGTATCTCAAAAGGTCTAGTATGTAATAGAGGAAATAAAAGATTTTCTGCTTCAACTAATATGGATCCAGGACCTCAACCTGAGGAGCTTCCAAACTTGACACAATTTGAGGAAATGTTAATTGCATGTGTGAGTCCCATACTCCAAGTGACACATGCAACTGGTGGCCAATTTAAGTACAGAGGAAACACAATAAGCTTCCCACAAAATATAGATCATGTTTCAAACATAATGCCACATAAAATATATAAGTTTCCAATTATTATTGTTTGAAGGAGAGATCAACATGGGACATAGTATAACTTTCTTATGAATAAAGACCGTGTATACAAAGCACTCAAATACAAAGTAAAGCACGATAAATTTTACTTTGATGTTCAAATTATGAAAATTCTCTCAGTGATCTACCTAGAAATAGAGATGAAAATGTTTTTTTATAGATTGAAGATGGTGAATATGGAATTTGATACAGATGTAAATGATACTCTTTTTCTGGGTCCATTATGGAGACAAATGAAGGGAATGTAATTGAAAACACAACATTAATGGCTTCAAGACCTCCTAATGCACAAAAGGAAATGGAACTTATCCATGCCTGGGTTAACAATCTTGATGCAAACCCAACATCATTGATGGATTGGCCAAGTATTGGTGTGTCACCTATTAATGAGAATGTCGCATCAAGATTATTGGATATGGCATTTCCAACACTATTTCCTAATGGTACCTATGATTGGTTAGAACCAAAGTTGTGACATGTATATGTTCATGAATTTGTAAAGCATCTTGTGCAATATAGGGATCATCATTTTGGCAAACATCCAAGATTTAGAAATAACATGATCATGAGACATCCTGGATAGAATTCATCCTCTGTTTTTGTAAAGAGAAACTTTAAAGGCATGCCAATCACTATCAATGAGTTGCGACAACATATGGAAACTACACCTCACTCAAGACTTGTAGATAAATTGATGTAGTTTCGTACAATGCTAAGGGGAACAAGGTCATATTGGGCAAAATCTCGTGCAAAATTGATAGATTTGCTTCATCAAATTGGTTGTCCTACAATATTTTTCACATTGAGTACAATAGATATGTATTGGCCTGATTTACATGCGCTAATGCTAGGAATAATGCCATCTAATCTATGTGAAGCTGAAAATTGGCGCAAGCAAAATATAATTGATTATCATCACATTGTGGCACACTATATGCACTTGAGACACTTAGGAAAGAGATTCTAGAAAATGGAATGAATGTTAAGGATTTTTAGTATAGATATGAATGGAAACATAGGGGATCCCAACAAGTGCATGGATTCATACGGATCGAAGGGGCATCTAATATGGACAACATTGACTAGTGAAATGAGGATGAACGCAAAAGTGCTAAAAGATGTTTTCATTCTATTGTTCATGCATGAAACCTTATAGAAGTTCCTCACCAATGAAATATATAGCTATGTTTATAAATATGTATTCTATGGTATAATTTGATATGACCTAATTTACTCTTTCAACTTATTTTGAATTGTAGCCTTTCATGAATTTTCAACAACACCCATGTCTCAAAAACATGAGACAACTTACAAAGATCAATCTAGATAATGACTATGAGACAATTCTAAATTGTTTAGAAAGACACACAATTTGTAAGGAGGGTGCATGTTTGTGAAGGAAAAGGAGGCACATGGTTTGCAGGTAATCATTTCATTACAATGCGATATTCAAACCAAAATTACAAATTGGTTAGAAGTGTCACATGAATAACTACATATCTCTCTTATATTTATTATAGGTATAATGCACCTTGGCCATTAAACATAGAGGGATCAAAATTATATGAAGATAGAGAAACAGGTGAAAAGAAATTTGAACCAGGCATAAATGATGAAAGAATCAATTCACATAATTGCCACTTACTACAAGTATGGAGAGAAAATATAGATTGGAAACCTATTCTTTATAATTTCATTGTTTATAATTTGATTGGTCATTTTATGCTTTATCCAATACCAAACACTCAACTCCTCTATACGAAGGATGGCATTTTGTGGAAGTCTACAAGGAAAGTCTCCCAACAACCAATAAACCCATTCCAAATGTAATCTGTCTGACATCTTCATAAACTACATGGAAATTATGAAAATTAATTATATCATTAAAAAATGATAAAGAATATGACTTTTCCAAAAAGGAAAGAAATGTTGCATCAAGGATAGTAACCCTCATCATTAAACTAACACGTGTTACATGAAATAAACATAAAATATATTTGATCAAATTGATATCTTGACACACATTTTTTAAACATTAGTATTTTTTGTCTTGAAAAAAATTATTTGAGATAGAGTGATACAAACTTATAAGGGCATAAGAAAATAAGTGGTCATTTTCTTAAATGTAAAGATATTAAAAATAATTTACAAGGGTATATTAAAAGTCTATTTATCTATTATGGATGTGAAAACATGTATTTAAAACATTTGAAATGTGATTCATAGTAGTATACAAGTAAATGAAAACTATATTTAAATACTACAATCATACAATAGTATAGTAAGTTCAATAAAAATTACAAAATATTAAACTAGCAAATTAAAATTTTACTTCCATTAAACAAAGTATTGAAAAAAATATTGCATCAATTTTCTTCTAACAACTTAAGGTTATTTTCTTCATCCTTGCACTTGGCGACTTGTCTATCCTTTTTTATTTCCTCATAGCAATCATACGTGAATGGAAGCATTATTCTTGGACACTGTAAAGATTTAACACAAGAAATTGCCACAAATGCCAATCCTATTCTTTCTCTTGGTCCTATATTAATTGTCACTTTTGGAAGAGTCAAACGATGAGATTTATGTATAGTCAATACCGATGCCAATCTTAAAAGAAATTGAAGTGTTCTAACCTTCTATATTGGTGTTATTGGAATTGTTTTTGGATGATGGTCTTCAAATGGTAGTCAAGAATAGCTATCAAACTCAACCATCACATATGTTGGAGGTTCAGGTGGAGTGCTACCTTATTTGTAGACTATATTTCAAAGGTACCCCAAAGATCCATTTACATTACCTAATTTTACCCATAGATTTGAAGTTAGCATGACCCTTGCATTCTTACAAATTAGCAACTCTAGATCAAGCTCCTTATTTGAATAATCTTTGAATGCATTATCATGTTCTGCTTTTGTCGCAAAACGACGTGCAACATGATGCTTCAATAAATGCAACATTTTTTATTATGACTATGAACATTTTCATTTGTTAAGAATAGATGGACAGAATTTTCAAACTATAAATTTGTTGCACGATCTATGTTGATAGGGGTTCTTGTCATTAGCAACCTCCAATCATCAATCTGTTGGTTTGCATTTCTTACATTCAACAAAAGTTGATCAAATCTTTGTTGATCATCATTTTCCCCATCCTGTCTAAATATCTTATCGAAAGTAATGACATTCTTGAATTCTTGCCATAGCAACTTTGCCCTTCTATTGTTGTCATATGGTGGTTTGTCACTAATGAGAGGAAGCTGGCCCAAATCTCTTAACAAAATAATAGATACACTTGAAATATAAGAATAAAAAATATTTATGTCAGAATGAATAAGTTGTAATTATATTTTTGTAATGTATTAGTCTATATTTTATACATGGTGTACTTGTTAATGAGGAAAAGTGAAATGTTTGACCTATAAAGCTTATATCTAATTTCTGTGGGAATGCTTGTTGAAGTCGAGAGTCTATGTTCTCCAACATGTTTTGACTAATGAAGCTCATTTCATCAATCAAAATATATTTGATATTTGTCATTTCTTCTTAAAAATTGTTGACTCTTGTTCCTTCCAATTGAGAAAAATCTTGTATTGGTATTTTTAATTTTGAATGAACTGTAGAAGCTCCTATGTTGAATGTTGCAACTCCTGTCAGAGCAAGTAATAGAAGGGGAGATATAGAGGGCTTTGCTACATTTTAAAGAGATTGACAAATGATGCCAATTAGATATGACTTTCTAGTGCCTGTTGTTCCTTTAATTATCATGAGCAATGGCTCAACATTCTAATTTTTGTGATAATGTGTCATAATAATGCCAATTACCTTTTTCTATTTGTCACCAAGGGTCATGTAGTTGATGCATTGGGGAATGTCATCATATATGAGACAACCATGATTCTTCATATTACCTACAAAATTGATTGTTGCACGAGTGTACTCTTCACCCTTATAATCAATAGACCAATTTTTATGTTTGTCAATGTCTCTTCTCCCCAACATGTCTATTTCTAAGCACTCTATGTTTTGACCATGACGCAACCTAGATATAATCTCCCATTTGTGTTCTGTTGTATTTCCTTGAACATTTTCATTGTCTTTAGTGTCAGAATCACTTGGGTTGTCATCATTGTCTATCACCATAGTACGTTTAACATGCCAAGGAATGTAATTAAATGTCTCCCAGTTTCATATGATGGTGTCATCATTATGACCAATATCTTGTTCTATATTACAGAATGTCTTGTAGAGAAATGATTCTAATAAACAAAAGTTAACCCATCTAGTTGATTCATGTGAAGGAACAGATACAAATATAGGAAAAAATCTAACTATTGTTGCTTTGTCCCTTGGCTCACATTTATTCTCTTTTCTTTATTTAAGATTATATATCCATGATATTGCTGCATCAATTAATGTGACAACTTCCATACATAGTGGCCTTTTTTTGTACCCATCAATAAAAGATTTTCTTTGTTCTTCAGTATTCTCTTCATCATTTCCGTTTTCATTATTTATAGTTACAGGTTTGAAAATCTCATGCAAGACGTTTAGATTAACAAATCTTCTACTACACTTCACCAATGGAAGCTCTAATAACATATGATATTTTTCTTGAGCACCAATGTCTCTTTGTATAATATTCTAAGTTAGAAGTTTCCTATATGCACATGCAGCTAAATCATCCTAATTTTTGATGTTGGAAAGGCACATTAACATTTGGTGGTATGTTTCTATGGTTTTCTCTGGTTTTGCTATATATTTGGCAATGTATTTCACCATAGCATGTTTGGAAAGAATAGGTTGCCAATCTATATTGAATCTCCATAGTTGTAGCACATGAAGATTATGTAAAATGACTCTTTCATCATTTCTGGCTAGTTCAAATTTATTTTCATCTATTTCTCTGTCTTCATATAATTTTGATCCTTCTAGGTTTAATGGCCAACGTGCATTATGCCTGTAATAAATATAAGAGAGATATGTACTCAGTCATGTGACGCTCGTGACCAATTTTTAATTTTGGTTTAAATATTGCACTATAATGAAATGATTACCTGCGAACCATATGCCCCCTTTTCTTTTGAAAACATGCACCCTCCTTACAAATTATGTGTCTTTCTACACAATTTAGGATCTCCTCATAGTAATGATCTAGATTTACCTTTGCAAGTTGTCTCATTTTTTAGAGACATGGGTGGTGTTCAAAATTCATGAAAGGCTACAATTCAAAATAAGTTGAATGAGTAAATTAGGTCATGCCAAATTATACCATAGAATACATATTTATAAATATAGCTGTATATTTCACTGGTGAGGATCTTCTCTAGGGTTCCATGTATGAACAATAGAATAAAAACATCTTTCAACACTTTTGTGTTCATCCTCATTTGACAAGTCCATGTTGTCCATATTAGGTGCCCCTTCAATTTGTATGGATCCATCCACACGTAGGGACCCCCTATGTTGCCATTCATATCTACACCAAAAATCCTTGACATTCATTCCATTTTTTAGAATCTCTTTTCTAAGCATAGACTGTCTTAAGTGCATATAGTGTGCCACAGTGTGAGGATAATAAATTATATTTTTCCTATGCCAATTTTGAGCTTCATTTGGATTAGTTGGCATTGTTCTTATCATTAGCGCATGTAAATTGGGCCAATACATATTTGTTGCACTCAATCTGAAAAAATATTGTAGGACAACCAATTTGATGAAGCAAATTTGTTAGTTCTGCATGAGATTTTGCCCAGTATGACCTCATTCCCCTTAGCACTATACCAAACTACATCAATTTATCCACCAATCTAGAGTAAGGTGTAGTTTCTATATGTTGTCATAACTCATTGATGGTGATTGGTATGTCTTTAAAGTTTCTAATTACAAACACAAAGGATGAATTCTATGCATGATGTCTCATGATCATGTTATTCATGAAATATCTAAATCTAGGATGTTTTCTAAAATGATGATCCCTATATCACACAAGATGCTTTACAAATTCATGAAGATATACATGTCACAACCATGGTTCTAACCAATCATAGGTATCATTAGGAAATAGTGTTGGGAATGCCATATCCAATAATCTTGATGTGACATACTCATTAATAGGTGATACACCAATACTTGGCCAATCTATCAATGATGTTGGGTTTGCATTCGGATTATTAACCCAAGCACGGATAAGTTCCATTTCCTTTTGTGCATTAGGAGGTCTTTAAGCCATTGATGTTGTGTGTTCAATTACATTCCCTTCATTTGTCTCCATAACTAGAACAAGAAAAATAATATCATTTGCATCTGTATCAAATTCCCTATTCACCATCTTCAATCTATGAAAAACATTTTAATCTCTATTTCTAGGTAGATCATTGAGAGCATTTTCATTAATTCAAATATCAGAGTAAAATTTACCATGCTCTACTTTATATTTGAGTGCACTTTGTATACACAATCTCTATTCATAGTAAAGTTATATTGTGTCCCATGTTGATCTCTCCTTTGAACAGTAATAATTGGCAACTTATCTATTGTATGTGGAAATATATTTAAAACATGATCTATATTTTTTGGGAAACTTATTGTGTGTCCTCTGTACTTAAATTTCCCACTAGTTGCATGTGTCACTCGTCATATAGGACTCACACATGCAATTAGCATTTCCTCAACTTGTGTCAAGTTTGCAAGCTCCTCAAGTTCAGGTCCTAGATCCATATTATTTGAAGTTGAGAATCTATTATTTCCTCTCTCTTGTCGACATCTATTACACACTAGACCTTTTGAGGTGCATGACACTTTCATTCCTTGATAAAATTCTTGACAAATATAACACATGTTTGGCATTCTTAAGCTATGCAATTTTTGGTGAAACTGCATTTGGAATCTATAGAAATTATCATGAAGGTTTCTATTTTGGGTTTTGTGCATTTTCTACATTGCCTTGTCTAGCTAAATTTATCCCAACTTGAGATGTATGATAGGGTTTTTTAGGAACATGTTCAGTTGTCCTTAAAACTTCATTTTGAAGATCCAATTCCATATTTGTAGTCAAGGGTTGATTATACCTCTCATTGAATTGTAAATCTACTTGATGTTTTCCTTATATCATAGAATCCGATACTCCATCAGAATTTCTTTGACAAGAACTTCTATTAGTATTTTTTTGATCTCTATTTTCAGATTCCAATTCTTGTATTGATAGTTGTGCCTTTCATCTACCATAATTTTGTCTTTGGAGTTCATTACTCCTCCTTTCACCTTGTCTTTGATCTTTTTTCATTTTTTCTCTCTCACGTATTTGATATGCTCTTTGATGTGCTCTCTGTTGCTCTATTTGATATTGTCTCCTTTCCTCATCAGATTGAAATTTTGGTGTTGATAGACTCATAGCTATAAAGGGAATAAAATATTCAATTAATGAGAAATATTTTGCAATTTATGTTCACAAAAAAAATCATGGATAAGAGGGTCGGACGATGGCACACGTTTTGTAGACTATGGCTAGGGTCTGCATGCCATAGCTCGTCTCATGACTACTTTTTTCCTTCCTGCAAGTTGCTGGTTCATTTTCAAAGGTGGGTGCTTGTTGTGGATTGCATGGACACTACTATTTTTGGTGGTGTGATCCTCGATCAACCATGGGTGGGCGTCTGTCTCATCCTTTACTATTGCTACATGCATGGTAGGGTCTGTCAGGGGTGTGGTTGAGGGGCTTCTACCCTTCTTTCCCTCTTTAATTTGCTTTGTCTATAGCCTAGGTAAGTGGGGGAACTTGAAATCACCTCCTCCATGCCTTCTAGTGGAGATTTGGAGATGGGTGATATGATTTTGATAGTGCATGCCAATAGTAAGTGTTTGGATGGTAAACCCTGAATGGGGGAAGGAGAATCCTCTTCAAATGGGAAGATACGATTACAAAAAATTAATGGATGTTTGTAGAAGGTTGAGGTCCAGCCAATTTTGGTTATCCAACCTGAACAGGTTTTATAGGATTTTGAGTATTGGAGAAATCATGCTCTTATTTGCAATTTTTTGGGCTTTTGCCTTTCACTACCTGTGTTAGATTCCTGGGCCATCGAGTGTGGAACCCAGAAGGAGATATGGAGATTTTGGTAATAGCTAACAATTATTTAATGGTTATCTTCTCAAGCATTTTAGATAGGAATAAGGCTTTTGAAGGTGGCCCTTATTTCTTTAATCAGGTGGGACTTTTTATGAAGCCTTGGCATGCGATCTTTAACTCTACTAAGGAAATCCCTTCTAGAGTTCTGATGTTGGTTTTCTTGCCAAGACTTCCTTTGGAATTCTAGAGCAAAGATATTCTCCACTCAATCTCGATGCTTCTAGGAAAACCTGTGGGATCGGCTACATAGACTCAAGATCGTAAGGTAATCTCTTTTTCTTGTATTTGTGTAGAAGTTGATTTAAAAAAACCATTGCTAGATTCTATGGAGATTTGTATGGGTTCAGTTTCCTAGATTCAGTAGTTGGATTCTGAGATCCTACCATTTAGATGCAAATTCTACCATTAGTATGGACATTTATTTTGTAGATGTCCCATGAATAAGAACCCCACCTTAGATGCTCCTCAACCACCTTGGAATAATTCTCCCCCTTATGGTAGATCTCCAGTCAGTCCTCCATTTCTTTGGTTGCTACTAGCTTTAAGACTAGAGAAAGGTTCCTTCTATCTAATATCTATTCTCCAACTAATTTTATATTTAAATCCATATTATGGGCTCATATTAGATTCATCTGGTTCCTAGACCCCTTTCTCCCATGGATTATGGCTGGAGATTTTAATGTAGTTACTAGTCTGGAGGAGAAACAGGGTGGGCTAGCTAGGCTGGACCCATCTTCTAATTTTCTTAGAGATATGATTGGCTCATTGGATCTCATTGATGTGAAGCCAACCAATGGTGTCTTTACGTGGAATAATCGAAGATGTGGTGGTGAGGCTATCTCGAAAAGGCTTGATAGATTTTTAGTTTCATGCTATTGGTTGGACAACAGGTGGATCACCAATTATGAAATTCTTGACTGGAGGGACTAAAATCATTGGCTCATTAAGCTTTCCATCACTTCATATAGAGCTACCAAGAATCCCTCTTCCAAATTTTAGCTAATGTGGCTCAGAGACTTGTCTTTAACCGATATTATTGTCAATTCGTGGTATGAGGGGATGCTTGCTCATGGTATGAGCATGTACACTTTCAGTAAGAGGCTTCAGCATGTGAAGTATAGGCTTAAGAGATGGAACAAATAGTGCTTCAGGTTGCTACACAGTTAGAAGACTAATGCTCAAACCAAGCTAGATGATATTACTCACTAGATTTGTGACCATGGGTTGAACTCTGAGCTAAGTAAAGTTGAGTCCACTGCTCTTAAGGATCTGGAAGAATGGGAACTTTGGGAGGAGATTTTCTGGAAGCAAAAATCTCATATCGATTGGCTTTAGGAGGCGGATAGGAACACTACTTTCTTCCACAACTTGGTTAAGGCACGCATGCATGGGAATTCTCTCTCCTCTCTTGTCTTAATAGATGGAGCAGAGATATTTTCTTGTGAAGATATTTCTAAGGAAGCAGTCAATTACTTCTATGCTCTTTTCTCTAGGGAGGATCTTTTTGTTTGGCTTGAGGAGCAGGACATTTTGGATTGTATCCCTCACCTTGTCTCTTCTGAGATGAATGGTACCCTCTTAAGTCCTATCTTTCTTTCTGAGTTGGAGAAATTTGTCTTCAATATGAAGAAAGGTAACACCCCTAGCTAGATGGTTTTCTGATTGAGCTTTTCCTAGAATTCTGGGAGATAATAAAGTATGATCTCCTAGAGGTGGTCTGGGAGTCACATAGAAATGAACAGATGCTGAAGTCTTTGAATTCTACGTTCTTGGCTCTTAAAGCTAAGAGAGAAGGGGCAAGATGGTTGGACCAATTTAGGCATATAGAATTATGTAATGTTGTCTAAAATATTATCACCAAATTGATTGCTGAAAGGCTCAAGCCATTCCTTGGTTCTTCGATCTCTGCTGAACAAGGTAGCTTTGTTGATGGAAGACAAATTTTAGATGGGGTTGTGACAGCAATGGAGGTTGTACACTCTATGGCTACTTCTAAGGAGAAAGCTATGTTCATTAAGCTAGACATGGCCAAATCTTATGATTGGGTGAGCTAGGAGTTCTTACAAAAAAATATTTTGACTTTCAGTTTTATTGAGGAGTGGGTGGATTGGGTTCTTAGCTGTGTGACCTTGTCCTCCTTCTCAGTTCTTATTAATGGAGAACCTTTAGAGCTCTTTGGTGTTTCTTAGGAACTTTGACAAGGGGACCCTCTATCTCCTTACTTGTTCATTATCATGGAAGAGGATCTTAATAGATTTTTGAAAAATCAAGTGCGGCAGAGAGTTATCCAAGGCTGGAGCTATAAAAATGATTGTCCTTTGTATTTTCATCTTCAATTTATCGATGATACTAAATTGATGGGCATGGCTAGAATCAGTGAGGTAGTGAACATCAAGAAAGATTTGGATACCTATTTGAAAGCCTCAAGTAAGAGAATTAATGAGGATAATTCTTTCATTTATTTCTTTAATACTCCTCAGCTTGTTTAGAATAGGATTGTTGGAATTCTTAGATTCCAAATTGGTTCCCTTTGTCCTTGGGTTCTTAGCAGAGGGATTATTGGAAGGGTATTTTGGATAAATTTAGGAGTAAGGTTAGTCATTGGACTCATAGATGGTTATCTTCTATTGGGAGAGTGGTTTTGCTAAAGAATGTGGTGTAGTCTCTCCCCATTTACAGGTATTGTGTTTAGGTCCCACCCTCTAATTTTGTGAGGGACTTTGATGTTTTATCTTGGGAATTCCTTTGGTTTGGTAGCTTTGTTTCCTTGAAGTGGAGCCTGGTCAAGTGAGAGTCAATGTGTAGACCAAAACATGCTAGTGGCCTTGGACTTTGTTCAATGGCTCTTGTTGTCACAACCTTGGCTGCCAAGTTGTACTGGCAATGGTGTAACAATCAAGACCAGGATTGGGCCAAGATCATTTCCCATAAGTACTTTTCTAGTGTGGATTGATCTAAGGTTCCACGACTTCCTTTCATGTGTAAAGGCTCCTATATTTGGGATACTCTTAAGAAGGGAGCCCATCTAGTTAAGGAGGATCTCTTTTGGATTTGCAATAGAGGCTCATATACTCTTTTTTGGTAGGACTCTTGGGATGGCCATCCTCCCATTATTTCTAGTTTTCCCCAGCTTCTTTCCCTTTCCCATACTTTTACTAATGTTGGCTAGCTTAAGGTGGAGCATTTTAAGACCATCAAACACCTAGGCCAGGTTGAGGTGACTTGCTGGAAGGATTCTCAGGAGTGGTCATTCAATGGCTCTACTGAGAATCATGCCCTTCTTTCTAAAGTTTTGGAGACCAGGTTTTGCAGCTCACTTAATGGCAAGGATAGATTGGCTTGGAATCCTAGTCCAAAGGGTAAATTCATAATGGCTCAAGGCTATGCTACTCTTGACAGAGACTTGCACAGTTTGCTTGAAGTGCACTAGTGGAAGAAGATTTGGAGCCACTTTTCTTGGCCAAAATGTAATATTTTCTTATGGCTATTGGCTCAGAAGAAATGCCTCACTTGGGGGAACCTCCACAAACGAGGCTTCCAGGGACCTTTGGTTTGCTTTCTTTGTTTGCAGAATGAGGAGTGTGCCTCTCACTTGTTTTCTCTCTGCCCTTTTTTGAGAGAGATATGGCATAGATGGTCGAAGGCTTGGTGTCATGAGTGTATTCATGCCACTTCTCTTATTTCTTTTTGGGAAATTTTGGGAAGACCTCCAACAAAGACTTCTTTCTTAGAGGTTGCCTAGATGGTTGGCCCAATTTTCATTCTCTAGAACCTTTGGCTCAAAAGGAATCACAAAATTTTTTGTGATTCCAAATTAGGAAGTAGTCAACTATGGAAGGTGATTCTCAATAGGCTCATGAAAATTATTTATGCAAAGTGTGATATGTTTGATAGTATAGAGTTGGGGGATCATGTTATTGTGAGAAATCGGAACCTAGAAGTTAATTACTGGAGAGACATTCTAGGAAAAAGACCTAGCCATGTTAAGCAGTGGATGTGTTGGGATGGGAGGTGGTCTCCTCCCCCAACTGGGATTTCAAAGATCAATATGGATGGTTCTTCTCGGGGGAACCCTGGTCATGCTGGTATCGGTGCTATTGGTAGAGACAATGAAGGTAATGCAATTTTTCTCCTCTCCATTTACAAGGGTCAACACTCTAATAATCTAAAGGAGCCCCTAGCTATTAAGCTTGCTATTGAGCATGGTTGTGCTTTAGCATGGCAAAAGATCATCTATAAGTCTGATTCTCAAATTGTTGTAGATATGCTAAATAACTAGAGGTTGGAAGATGTTAATTGGAATTCTTCAATGAGGAAATTAGAATTTTCTCCTTCCTTATATTCCTTATTGTAATGCATGTCTTTCATATATTCATAAAATCAAACTCCTTTCCTCCATGCCTCATGAATCCCCTTTGTATAGTTGTCCATTGTAGGATTTGAAGATCTTGTACATCTCGAACATTTTGGCCTACACCATGCATTTCATTGACCATTATTTTGCAACAATCTGCAATGACTCTTCCCAATCTATGCAAACAAGTTTCATCATTTCCATCTAATTTGATAGAATCTTCTTGAAGCAATGGGCTACCAATAGTTATTTCAGATTCACTTTGGTCAACATCCATTTTATTTTTTCTGATATGTATAAAATTATGAAACACATCAGAATTTTTGGCTAAAAAAACGTAGTCAACTTATATAGAAATTATATTACTTTTTATTTATTTAATTTATACATACGGGAATGTGATGCATGATGCTCCTGCATCCATCTCTTCTAATGGATTTCAAGTATTAATGGAAGCTTTATGAAGCATTTTTGTTATCTCTCTATCTCCATCTTGTTGCATTTTTTTGGTTGTGAGTTGGTACGGGTGGTGGTTGGCCCGTCATTAGTGGTATCAGAGCAGGAGTTCCTGAGTGTACAAGTAGATCACCGACTGTGAGGCAATTTGTACCAGGACCTTGGTTGGGTGAAGTTTATTAGAGTGGGAGTTCCTGAGTGTGCGGACAGATCGCCGAATATGAGGCAATTTGCACAAGGACCTTGAGTTGGGTGAAGTTTGTGAAGAAGTTCTTGATTGTGTAGACAGATCACCGACTGTGAGGCAGTTTGCACAAGGTTTTTGTTTTGGACGAGATTTTTCTTCTGAAGACTTGATTATGGAGAAGAGAAAGAAGAAGATGACTTTTGTGATTGGATGGATTCTGAGGATTACTCGACTAGAGAAAATTAGGGCAAAAAATCAAGAGGCATTGATAGTTGATTTGTACAAGCAAGTGAATGAATTAGAAGTTGAGTTGCAGAAGAGAAGAGCACATTACCAAAAAAGAGACATTGATAATTATTTGGATGCAGAAAAGGAAGATGATCCAGTGGAAGAGCAAGTGGATGAAGAGGAAATTATTTGTGAACCTAAAGCTGAAGAAGAGCATGAAGATGACAAGATTTATTAACCTGAAATAGATCAAGATGATTTGAAAATTGCAGCAATGGAGGAAAAATTATAGTGCCTTCGTTGGAGATCAAGCAAGTGGAGAAGTAGTTACATGCATTGTTGACGACATGAAAGAGGCAAGCGAAGATGAAGATGTCAAGCAAGTAAATTCTTATGTATCATGGGATGTTGTCTTTGAGATGAGTTTAAAAGATATTAATGATGGTTTGCTTGAGGATCTTGTTAGTCATGTATGGTATCCAAAGGAAGATTGGTATGGTATTGCTAGGTTTATTATAGGTGTGATTAATTCAACAAGATTGGATGAGGATGAGATTTATACTTGGATAGAGTTCATTGTGAAGGAGCATTTTCAGCAACAAACAGTTGTTCTAGCCAGGTGTTGGAAAAGAAGAAAGAAGGAAATATATCGGCATCGAATACTTGTTCCAGCTATGTGTTGGAGGAAGAGAAAAAAAAAAATGTCAACAGTGCCTACTTCATTTTGTGAATCCATATTCACAAAATTTTTCCTACCATGGGAGTCAGATGCTGGAGCATCATGCATCAGCAAAAAAAAATGTGGAAGATTTGCATGTTGGTTTTCTTGTCCCTATTGAGGTGGAAGCTTATGGTGAAGATGAAGATGATTGTATATCTTTCTTTTGGCGTCAAAGTGTGGGACACACTTTTCTATCTACCAAGGGAGTCTGATGCAGGACCATCTTGCAAAACTTTATTATTTTAAGAGAGAGAGAGAGAGAGAGAGAGAGAGAGAGAGAGAGAGAGAGAGAGAGAGAGAAAAGAGAAAAAAAAAATTTGTGGAGAGAGAAAGTGACAAAAATAGAAGGAAAAATAATTTAAAAATAAAATAGGAAAAAGGGAGAAAAGAGGAATTTCTATTTTCAAGGTGCATGGGTGGCATAAATAGAAAATAATAAAAATAGTTGTCATTGCATTAATCGAGGTGTGTAGGTGGCATCTTAGAAGTTTGTGGAAAGATCCTTAAATCATGTATTTAATATTTGTTGGGTGCTTAGTTTTATTTGGGTGGGAATTTAATATTTATTTAAAAGTAGTTGTATTTACCTTTTATCCCACATTGGTTGTGTTTGTAATTTCTTGGGTTAGAAGTGCCTATTTAAGCAAGGCTTATAATCATTTGTAATAAAGTTGGAGAAATAGAAGCTCTTCAAGTAGAAGCTCTTTGTATGTAATCTCTTGTAAGGAAGTTCAAGAAATAGAAGTTCTTGAGTTGTAAGCTCTTCAAATGTAATCTCTTCTAATGAATTTCAAGTATTAATGGATGATGCTTTATGAAGCATTTTTGTCATCTCTCTATCTCCATCTTGTTGCATTTTTTTGGATTGTGAGTTGGTATGGATGACGTGGCCATTCATCAATGGTACCAGAGCATACCTTTGTCAGTGGTAGTAGAGTGTACCTTCATCAGTGGTATCAGAGTGTACCTTCGTCAGTGATGAAGATAACCAGATTTGTATGCCAAAAGTAGATGAAGGTGATTGGAAGACTAAAATAATGGAGGAAGAGTATAGTTCCTTAGTTGGAGATTTGATGAAGGACCAACACCACCCTTACAAAGCTCACAACCAAGATCACAACAATATGGAGACAAGGAGATGACAAAATGCTTCATAAAGAATCTATTAATACTTGAAATTCATTAGAAGAGCTTCTACAAGAAATTACATTCGAAGAGCTTCACTACAAGAGCTTACACTTGAAGAACTTCTACTTGAAGAGCTTGTCTTGAAGAGCTTACACCTTGAGAGCTTCTATTTCTTGAACTTCCTTACAAGGGATTACATTAGAAGAGCTTCACTATAAGAGCTTACACTTGAAAAGCTTCTATTTCTCCAACTTGATTACAAATGGTAATAAGCCTTGCTTAAATAGGCACTTCTAACCCAAGACATTACAAACACAACCAATGTGGGATAAAAGGTAAATACAACTATTTTTAAATAAATATTAAATTCCCACCCAAATACAACTAAGCACCCAACAAATATTAAATACATGATTTAAGGATCTTTCCACAAACTTCTAAGATGCCACCTACACACCTCGATTAATGGAATGACAACTATTTTTATTATTTTCTATTTATGCCACCCATGCACCTTGAAAATATAAATTCCTCTTTTCTCCATTTTTCCTATTTTTCTATTTTTTTAAATTTTCCTTCCATTTTCATCACTTTCTCTCTCCTCCACAATTTTTTTTTAATATTTTAATTTTCCCATGCAAGATGCTCCTGCATCAGACTCCCTTGGTAGATAGAAAAGTGTGTCCCACACTTTGATGTCAAAAGAAAGATATAGAACTATCTTCATCTTCACCACAAGCTTCCACCTCAATAGGGACAAGAAAACCAACATACAAATCTTCCACATTTTTATTTTTTTTTGTCTGATGCATGATGCTCCTGCATCTGACTCCCATGGTTGGAAAAATTTTGTGAATATGGATTCACAAAATGAAGTAGCCACTATTGACTTTTTTTTTTTCTTCCTCCAACACATATCTAGAAAAAGTATCTGGTGCCGATATATTCCCTTCTTTCTTCTTTTCCAACACCTAGCTGGAACAACTATTTGCTACTGAAAATACTCCTTCGCAATGAACTCTATCCAAGTATAAATCTCATCCTCATCCAATCTTGTTGAATTAACCACACCTGTAATAAACCCAACAACACCATACCAGTCTTCCTTTGCATACAAAACATCACTAACAAGATCCTCATGCGAACCATTATCATCTTTCAAATTCATCTCAAATTCAACATCATATAATTCATAAGAATTTACCTCTTTGACATAGTCATCTTTGCTTGCCTCTTTCATGTCATCAACAATGCATGTAACTTCTCCACTTGCTTGATCTCCAACAAAGGCACTATATTTTTCTTCCATTGCTACAGTCTTCAAATCATCTTGATCCATATCAGGTTCATAAATCTTGTAATCTTCATGCTCTTCCTCTTCTCTTTCATCTTCTTCAACTTTTGGTTCACAAATAAATTCCTCTTCATCCTCTTGCTCTTCCACTAGATCATCTTTCTTTTCTGCATCCAAGGAATTATCAACATCCCTTTTCCGGTAATGCGCTCTTTGTTTCTGTAACTCAACTTCTAATTCATTCACTTGCTTTTGCAAATCAACTAGCAATGCCTCTTGATTTATTGCTCTAATTTTCTCAAGTCGAGGGATCCTCAGAATCCATCCAATCACAAAACTCATCTTCTTCTTTCTTTTCTCCATAATCAAGTCTTTAGAAGACAAATCTAGTGGAACACAAGAACTTTGTGCAAACTACCTCACAGTCGACGATCTGTCTACACAATCAAGAACTTCTTGACAAACTTCACCCAACTCAAGGTCCTAGTGTAAACTGCCTCACGTTCGGCGATCTATCTGCACGCTTAGGAACTCTCGCTCTGATAAACTTCACCCAACCAAGGTCCTGGTACAAACTGCCTCACACTTCGGCAATCTAGTTGTACACTCAAGAACTCCTGCTCTGATACCACTGATGACGAGCCACACCACCCGTACCAACTCACAACCAAAAATGCAACAATATGAAGATAGAGAGATGAAAAAAATGCTTTATAAAACATCCATTAATACTTGAAATTCATTAGAAGAGATTACATTAGAAGAGCTTCTACAAGAAATTACATTCGAAGAGCTTCACTACAAGAGCTTACACTTGAAGAACTTCTACTTGAAGAGCTTGTCTTGAAGAGCTTACACCTTGAGAGCTTCTATTTCTCAAACTTCCTTACAAGGGATTACATTAGAAGAGCTTCACTACAAGAGCTTACACTTGAAAAGCTTCTATTTCTCCAAATTGATTACAAATGATAATAAGTCTTGCTTAAATAGGCACTTCTAACCCAAGACATTACAAACACAACCAATGTGGGATAAAAGGTAAATACAACTACTTTTAAATAAATATTAAATTCCCACCCAAATACAACTAAGCACCCAACAAATATTAAATACATGATTTAAGGATCTTTCCACAAACTTCTAAGATGCCACCTACACACCTCGATTAATGGAATGCCAACTATTTTTATTATATTCTATTTATGCCACCCATGCACCTTGAAAATATAAATTCCTCTTTTCTCCATTTTTCCTATTTTTCTATTTTTTTATTATTTTCCTTCCATTTTCGTCACTTTCTCTCTCCTCCACAATTTTTTATTTTTTTTTTCTAATAATTTAATTTTCTCATGCAAGATGCTCCTGCATCAGAATGAATATAAATAGAAATAAAAAAACATAAAAATATAATTTTAATAATCTATAGAAGAATGAAATAATTGTTTTGAGTGACTATTTGAGCATTTGTATATAAGTCTTCAGGAAATATTCAAATAGAGTGAAGTAAATGATTATTGCAATATCTTTAAGTAGATATTTAGTTATATTTTGAAATGACTACAATTTTCATTCTTAAAATATAAAATAATACTTACAATATAGTTTTACTATACAAAATAAAACAATAGCTATAATAATTAAAATTGATAAAAAGATAATCTATATTCTAAGTTAATTTAATTTTTATGTGCTTGTAGTGCCTCTCCCATTTGACTTTTGTAAGTCGTCCTGATGGATGCACCCTTGCTAATCTTTTGTTGTGATGGATCATGATTGTGACCCTGAGTGGTCTACACTGTCGAGGTGTTTGGATTTATATTTTTGTATCAGTTGCCTTATTTATGCTTTTGACTGATCTTTGAGATTATGATGTAATTTTTGGTTCACTAAGGTTTGTGCCAGTGGTTACCAGAATCGATGTGGTATCATGAGGTTGTTCCATGATTACCCTAAGATGTGTGCAGAGATTGCACTATGTTCTTTTACCATGCTACAGTGGACTGGGTTGCTGTAGCAGTAGTTAGTCATGTTTATGACTGTGTTCGCTTATGTGTTTTTAAATGCTTTTTTTAATGCAGAGTAATAAATCATTATTAAATGCATTAATGATTAGAAATGGATTGTTCATGTGAGATTATTTGGTTATGTGTTGCGGACATTTACCTTGTTACATTCTGATTAGAGAGATATTTGTTACTCATGTTATGTTTACATTTGACATGACCTGAGGGTCAAATGTTACTCTTTGATTCCAATATCATAGATATTAGACTACTATGCTGTTCAGTTAATCATATTGCATGATGATGCCATTTTGAGATGACAGTGTGTTTTATGATGATATCTAGTTATCTAGTTATCTGGTATTTGGACATACCTCTAATTTCGCTATATGATGGATTTAATGCTATGGTTATTTACTTCATTCCTGCGTTGCTATGCCTTTTGCGAACGTGAGTGATGTAAATAGATTATTTTAATATAATTAAATAAATGGTTAAATTAGGTGATTTAATGCATTTATTACTTCGGCTATGTTATTATATGCAATTGCACTTGATCGTGTTGTTTAGTGTGCAAGATTTATATCCCTGGCAGTAGCACATGGAGTTAGTGATTCAGCCTTTCATATTTTACCAATGTCATCCTTGTATGGTCGACGTATCTTTAATTAAATGTTTAATTTAAACCTTTCGGTGATTATTAAATCCGAACTCATTTGCATTATGTGATTAGACCAGTAGGCATGTTTGTGCATTTAGAGGTTCGCATTGTCGCGAAAGTTGTTTAGGTGATTTCTGTATTTTTGGGTTTTCGAGCTTTTTAATTGATTTATTTTAATTTATGGCAGCTTTGCCATAGATGAATTCTTATTTATAGGAATAGCCTGTTTTCGTTTGGGTCAATTTGGGGTTTAACTGGATTGGCTGGTTAAATGCCCTAATCGATTATTCACCTGAAAAGTGAATAAATATCCAAAAAGGAATTTAATTCCTCACTTCTCACTTTCAAATTGGAAAGTTGGAGAGTAAAACCCAAAATCCTCTTCATGAGGATTTACTGTTTTGTTCGTTGTGGGAGCTACGGGCGTGGTATCATCGTGAGGTTGAGCTCGTTGGATCCAGCTCGGGGAAACCTTGGATTGCCTCGATTTTTAGCTACTTCTGCAGGATATTTATTTTATGGTTTAGATTCCCGTTTTGCCCTTTTGGCTGTGAGGTAGGGCTTTCCTGTTTTATTGTTTCTGCTCTGTTTCAGCTTCTGTTTTTGGTAGCCGTTTGTTTGGAGGCTAAGAACTAGTGTTTCCCTCCATTTCTGGATGCTAGTTCTACCCGGTTGGGCGGGTATTAACATTTCCTTGTTTTTTGAGATGAGGGTTTGAGATTTTACGCCATTATGCTAGCCGTTTTTGCATACAGTGTCCGATTTCATTTATTTTTGGATTTTTGGGGTTTTTGAACCCAAAGGCCAAATGGGTTTTAATTTTGTAGTTTTCCAAATTTTTGGGGCTTTTACCTCATTTTGCGTGCCGTCCTATTTTCTCGGGTTTTCTTGGCACAATGTGGATCGTGGACCTTGATGATCCATTTGGATATCAGTCAGACCACATTTGCATTGTTATGTTGCATTGGGATGCGTGTTGCATCCGTACTCCCGACGTGTTCGGTTGAGTGATTTTATACATGTTATGGTTTTTTGTTGGACCTTTGGTTTTCTTTCGTGAACGCTAGGATTCGTGTAGAATCCATACTCTCGGATTGAGGCCGGTTGAGTAAGTTCATGACTTTTGGTCTTGTTACATCATTGGGATTCGTGTAGAATCCATACTCTCGAATTAAGGCCGATTGAGTGATTTAATGATGTATGGTTTTATTGGCTTTGGGATTCGTGTAGAATCTCTCCTTCCCATGTTGCTTTTAGTTGGGTGTTTTCTTTGCATTGTGTTCTCATTCCTGTCCTTGTGTTATGATCTTCGTGATGGTGGTGCACCACACACGAGTACGTGCGCGTACATTTGTTGGGTGACTTGCGAGGCCCAATCTTCCGTGGATTTGTCAGAAGTTATGATCATTGGGGTTGGGATGGGAGTATGCATGCCCACGAGTACTTGTCGTAGGATGAGCATGGGTAGGGTAGGGTAGCATTTGGAGGGGACTTCTATCTCGCAGCCTGGTGACCTTAGTCCCATAGGGTTGGCAGAGGAAGTTTTAAATAAGTGATAATTTAAAAAAATGTGTGACTGTTAATAAAACTTAAGATAATAAAACGTGTGTGTGGGGCCCTCCGTTGAGGAGTTGAAACGCACGATCCGAGCTTGGGCTTGTCGATGCCAAGCGACTCTCCATGATGTCAGCCCCTACTTAGTAGCCTTTTGAGTGTCTGACCAGGACCTGCACTCCTTGCATTCTCTTAGGTTCTTGGTTCAGCCATCATACTGTCTAGCGTGAGTGTTAGCCTTAGATGTTGTGCTTTATGTGTGTTTGTGGTTAGATCATTATCTCCATCAGCACGGCGGGTGTGGACCTACGGGTGCCACGTGGTTGGGAGGCGTAGCTACCTTCACCACTGCTAGGGATCGGTGTACAGAGACGATCTTTGTCCTAGTGCGACCGTTGATGGATGTTTTCACTTGGTACTTCAGGTTCTAGAGTATGCTTTCTTGTGATTTATGCTTTCATTGGGATGCTTGTATATCATGTTTAGATGATGTTATTTTATTTGGCGCATTCCCTTATTATGATGTTTAGCATATGATTAGATGATGTGATTTGCTTTAGTAGTATATATGTTGCTTACTATTCTTTAGCATGTGATAGGTGATGTTATCTACTGTAGGATTATCTTATGCGTTATCACTAGCATGTTAGATTTTCTTATGCTATTTTTATGCATGTTTTAGTAGTGATGTCCCTATTACGACAGTACTAACGATATGGTCAGTGGCTTGGGATGTTACGCACGGGGGATGGCTAGGATCCACGATGGTCCTATGATGCTATTGACGGTTGGGAGGAACCATGTACTTAGTTCGGTTGTTTTGTTCTTGAGATGTATTTATGTACATTGCGATGTTGCTTTTGTTCTTTGCGATGTTTGTTTCAGTATGTGCTTTGCTTTCATGGTTTAGATGGATAGATGTTCTTCATTCTGTGTTGTTCTTGCACTCGAGTGTTCATTCCTCGAGCCTTGGTGGATCCGGTACTCCTTGGTGTGGAGGTTCTTTGCTCTATTTTGGTCCTTTTTGCTTCTGGGAGTGTTTTCGTGTTTCTATGGGCGACATTTTTTCAGCATGGGGCGACACTTTGAAAAGTATCGCACGCCCATGCAAACTATGTCGTACGACACTGTAAAGTATCGCACGACTTCTTGAGAAATGTCGTACGACACTGGAAGAGTATCGCATGCCTTCTTGAGAAATGTCGTACGATGCTGAAAAGTCTCACATGCCTTCTTGAGAAATGTCGTACGACACTGGAAGAGTGTCGCATGCCTTAAGGAGAAGTATTGCCCTCCCATAGTAAAAAGTGTCGCATGGTTTTTGTGAATAACCTGCGCATGCCATCAGTGGGCACTTTTCTTCGTGATCTGATCTTTTTGAGAGTGGTTTTGGATACCCTTTGGGGCGTTCTTTGAGCCTATGTTGTTGCATTTCGAATTTAGTTTTTGGGTTTCTGTTGTTGTCGTTCGGGGTTTAAAATATATCGTTTAAGTATATATTTTAATATATGCGACAAATCGTTTGAGATAGGTTTCAGACCTCTCAGAGATAAGTTATGGATTCTAGGAAATTTCAGGGCTTCAAAAATCCAGACTTAGCCAATTTTCAGGGCTTCAGGATTTCAGGCTTAGCCAAATTTTGGGATTCTGCATTTTACACCAGCTTGGTGTTTTGTTGATGAGTGGTCATTTCTTGTGCCCTCACCTTGTTGTGGTGGTTGTTGGTTTTGTTTGGGTGTGTCGGTTTGGTAGTGGCGTTTGGAGATTCGTTGGTTGCCGGGATTGTGTTGAAGTCTTCCGTTGCGATCTTTGTGATCCCTATATGATGTTGTCATTTGCATTCATACTTGTAAAAAAAAAATCTCTTAGCTTGATTTGAATCCTTGTTTCCAAGGATCTCCGGGCGGGGCATTACAGTGCTCCTAATATTAAATTTATAAATTTTTATATTCTAAATTAGATAAAGTAAATAGATGAATGTTTAATATGGTAATACTCACTAATTTTTACATTATGAAATTAAGGTCTAATATTCCCTGTTATCTTTTCTGATGCAGTTTCTAAATGATGGTTTGGAAGTGATAAGTTATTTTATAAGAGATGAGATTAAATGAAGCAATTCATTTTAGGCCACAATCACTATTCCATAAAACACATTAGTTACTTCATTAATATTAAATTGAGAGTCAAATGTAATGTCCAATCTCTTCATCTTTATTGCAATTGTTATTGATTCTTTAAATTTAATAAAAGAACAACTAACTTAGCGCATAGGTATGTGAACATCAATTTTTTTCAAAATGCCAAACATTTACACTAAAAATTTCACTATAGAAAACATTCAAGTTGGAGTCTCCTAATTGTCACTATACTAAATTTTGCAAGTAGAGATAGAATTTTAAAAGTAGAGAAAAATAAAAGATTAAAGAAATAGAAATTTAGAAAAATTATGATTCAAAATAAGATATTGCCTCATAGAAATGACATAGCAAAAAATCATGTCTAAATTAATCTATTAGGAGTAGGATTTTTTTAAAAATAGATAAAGAGAAACCGCGATTTAAAATAGAGTATAGTCTCATACAAATGACATAGCAAAAATCATGATAAGAATCTTTCTATCTAAAAATCTCTCTAAATATTATAATATTTTAGAAATATTCATCAGTATTGATTGTACTTGATATATAATTTTCTTAGCTACCTAGATCTCTTTATGGTGTAATATTAATTTGATACTTTTTTTATATTCTATTAAAAATTGTGATCTAGAGAATTAAAAACTACCTTATTAAAAATTTAAAAGTTACTTTTAACATATGTGTTAATTTTGCACCTAAGTTGCTTTGTTTAATTTTAAAAATTTTAATAACAAATTATTTTTTTAAATAATCTAAATAGATCATAGAACAAAATTACATCTATAACTATATCTATATCTTTTAAGAATCTATACTTTTATTTTTATGAGAGAGAAGAAAATTTGACTCAATCTAGAGGTAAGATGATCAAATAAGTAAAGAATTGGTAATTTTCGTTGCGGAATAAAATCTAGGGAAAAAAAATTCAATGTGCTAATAGGCAATAATAGATAATAAAATTAAACCTCAATTAAAATTGCAAAGTATTATTAAAAAAAAAAGATCATGCGAATAGTAGAGATGAAGACCACACCTTTCTTAAAATTTGTAGAAAGAACAAAGTTAAAAGTCGTATGTTGTTTTCAATCAGAGTCACAAATTGTAATATGATGGAGCTTATTTCATTACAAATGTTTCAATATATTTTAGTTGCAAAGTAAAATTAGGGAAAACAAATTCAATGTGTTAATAGGCAATAACAGACGATGAAATTAAACCCCAATTAAAATTTGCAGAGTATTATTAAAAAAAAATCATGTGAATAGTAGAGATGAAAAACATAACTTTGTTAAAAAATTTAGACAAAACAAAGTTAAAAGTCATATGTTGTTTTCAATTAGAGTCACAAACCGTTATATGATGAAGCTTATTCCATTACAAACGTTTCAATATCTTGGAGTGGTTCATTCATTTCGTAACGGATTCATTAAAAACCATATGTATTTAGTGATACCAATTATGTGTTAAAGATAACACATAATTTTATATGTGAGAATAAAATGTTAAAGGGGTATCAGGATCTTTCTAATACTTTTAATGCAACTAATGTGTATAGTAAAGAAAGAAATCGAAACATGCAACATATGGCAGTATGTAATTGATCCACTATTGCTTTTTATTTCTTTCAATTCTATTTTCACCTCACATTACAAACAGGTAAATGCCTGTCAATTTTTTTGAAAAGTGCTTATTGTTTACATTGAAGATTACTACCACTGTAGAAAGCCTCTCGACTTAAATATTTGATTTTTTTAAGAAACTTGAATCTATCATTTTTAAAGATAAAATATTGAAAATAATTTTATAGCAATAAAATAACATGTTGACAAATAGTAAATGTGATAAAATAAAAAAAAGTTAAATTTTTTAGACTATACGCAAAAGTGAGTGTAGATGTTAAAGAAAACAAAAATACTAATATATAATTTAAATAAAAATAATTCCTTATACTAATCTTTTTTCACTAAGCAAGAATTATAAAATCAAAAAAATCTAAACAATTAAAAATTTAAAGAATAATGTGAATAATGTTGTAAGCATTATGAATGTTCAGGGAAGTTGCAAATAGGAAAAACTCTCCATTTGGTATTGAATGGAGGGGGACATTTACATGGCATAAGAGTGAAGAATATTTCATCATACGTAAATAATTTGTCAGTCTTGGCTATACCTTAGAGTAAAGAATAATGTAAATAATGTTGTAACCATTATGAACATTCAGGGAAGTTACAAATAGGAAAAACTCTCCATTTGGTATTGAATGGAGGGAGACATTTACATGGCATAAGAGTCAAGAATATTTCATCATACGTAAATAATTTGTCAGTCTTGGCTATACCTTAGAGTAAAGAATAATGTGAATAATGTTGTAAGCATTATGAACTTTTAGGGAAGTTGCAACTAGGAAAAACACTCCATTTGGTATTGAATGGAGGGACACATTTACATGGCATAACAGTGAAGAATATTTGATCAGAGCTAACTGATTTGTTTGTCTTGGTTATACCTCAAAGTAATGATAAGGAAGGGTAAAAGTTAGAGGTCGATCAGAACAAAAGGAATGCAAACTTTAATAAGAAATTATTATTGCTATATCATCTAATATCTAATGTATATAATATTTGGTGATTAGTTTCCCCCAATTTTCCCTCTTCCAAAAATTTGGCAGAATAGTCTCATCACTATTCAATTGTCTTACCATTAGATTTATGTCCAAGGCATGACATGTTAAACTCTAGCCACTATGGAATACTTGTCTAACATGCATAGTGCCACTAGAATTCTTGAAAACACATGTTACAAAGCAATGCCGCTATCTACAACCCTTTTTCCATACTAATTTTTTGAGTGAGAAACGTACAATACTACCCAAAAAGGATGGACAACAATTAGAAAAAAACATATTAAATTTGAAAAAGTCTTCTTAATCCAAAGAAGCAACTAATACGAATTGAGTGATCAAAAACTATAGTGCCTGCCTCTAAATAGGTAGGACAAATAATAAAAGATGGAAATATTGGAGTTCCTCCAATTTCTAATTTATTGATAGGTAGGATAGGCGGGACAAAGAGTTATGAACCATTAGATTTCTACTCAATTAATTAATGTATACTTGAACACCCTAACTTCATGCTTATCAAAATCCTGTGTAGAAATTTCAAAGTTCAATAAATTGTATATTATTTATATTTCACAAGTTCTATTTCTTATAAAATTTAAGAATTTTCAATTTTTTTATTAAATTAACTAAATTTCACTAAAATTATTTTAATAATTTTAAATATTTGTACTATATTTCTAGTTGAATTAATTGCATTTTATTATGTTTTAATTTATTTTTCAAAAAATTTTAAAATGTTTGGAAGTTCTTGTTAGTTGCGTACAAATTTTTTTAATAAATATTAAAATAGTCTACGTACTAGTATCACATGGAATTATAAATTTTATTAAAATAGTCTATGTACTAGTATCAAATAAATTTTAATATAATTTTTTTTTTAAAAGAATAAATTATATTTAAAATATTATAATAATTTTTAATATTTACAGTATGCTTTTAGAGTCAAATTAGTTCTATAGTAATATAATTTATTTTATTTTTCAATTACTTTATTATATTAAAATATTTCAAATATATTAATAAATATAATATGATTGAAATTTTAAAATAGTCATGTGTTATAAAAAATTTGGAATAAATTTTATTAAAATAGCCTATGTACTAGTATCAAATAAGTTTTAATATAATTTTTTTTTTAAAGAATAAATTATATTTAAAATATTATAATAATTTTTAATATTTACAGTATGCTTTTAGAGTCAAATTTATTCTATAGTAATATAATTTATTTTATTTTTAAATTACTTTATTATATTAAAATATTTCAAATATATTAATAAATATAATATGATTGAAATTTTAAAATAGTCATGTGTTATAAAAAATTTGGAATAAATTTTATTAAAATAGTCTATGTACTAGTATCAAATAAATTTTAATATAATTTTTTTTTTAAAAGAATAAATTATATTTAAAATATTATAATAATTTTTAATATTTACAGTATGCTTTTAGAGTCAAATTAATTCTATAGTAATATAATTTATTTTATTTTTAAATTACTTTATTATATTAAAATATTTCAAATATATTAATAAATATAATATGATTGAAATTTTAAAATAGTCATGTGTTATAAAAAATTTGGAATAAATTTTATTTAAATTTGTTTTAAACTAAAACTATAATTGCATATAAATTATAATTATCATACATAACATATCATTATCTATTATAAAAATTTTAAAATATTATTCTCTTAATTTTTGTCATCAAATTATATATCTTTATTTTATAAAATAATTATTTTAAATCTAGATGATAAGAATAATCTTATATTATATTTATTAATTGACTTCAATTTTTTTTAAAAATAAAAAAATTCTTACATTTTATAAGAAATAAAATTAACTCTAAAATATAATATATATTACAAACAATTAAAACATATTACAAAATTTTATATATAGTTGTGTGTACATATATGTGTATGTATACATATATACATATATATACATATACTTATACATATACATATACATATTCATATACATATACATACATTTATGTGTGTGTATAATGTGATGGATTAGAAAGTGTGATTCCAAATGTTAATCTTAAAAATATGTACAATCAAACTCAAGAAGCTAATCATATCATTTTAAATACATTAATTCTAAATAAATTTTAAGATGATATCTCTATCACTTGGCATTGATACTTATCTTAAAACATATATGTATCTCTCCTACAGAAATATTCATATCACAAGAATAATCGTCACGATTTGACCGTGATCTGCAAAAGACATGAGTAGCAACTTAGGCAAATGCTAGTATGGCATGAGATAGCCACTGCCTGCTGGTTAAGCCCAGCGCTCACAAACTAAAAAGGGTGAAAACAGGGATAATCCACTTTATACACGTCTTTCCCCATTTCAATTGTCGTAAGAGATAAGTTTAACATTACAGTGATGGAAAGAAACCTGATATGGATGACCTGATCTTTCCAATCAATGGTGCAAGTTTCACGGCACCATCCACTTGCAAGGATATCAAATTACATCCCCATTTAGTAGAATGTGTGGGCCAGGCTCAGACATTCAGAAAATAAGTTATTCTAAATATGATTTATAGAATTAATATATATTTCTAAAGTCCAGAAAGTATTGAATTGGGATGATAATGTGGTTAACAATTTGATGAGTTTCGTATCATCAACTCATTGCTTTGAGACGCAAAGGAAGCCTAGGGAATATTGAATTGGGATGATAATGGCGTCAACAATTGAGAAGAGAATGATGATATGTGTGCTACTCTGTGTGGCCTTGGCTATGCAGGGTGCTTTTTCTATGGAGGAGGGGAGGGTGGATTTAGCAGTTTCAGGTGGTGGGCGAGGTGTGTGAAAAATCAAACTATTGCAGTCACTGATTATTAATCTCCTATCACAAATGATTATTAAACTGCTGAAAATAAATTCCCAGCTAATATCGAAGAATAAAACAACTGTAACTTCACTTATAAAATACGAAAAGAAATGCGCAACACAATGAACACAATATTTTCGGACAAATTGTCCCTGGAAAAACCCCTAAGGGAAAACCAGTGCTAACACTGCGCCCTTGCTAGCACTGCAAGACTGTTTGATAACACTGCAAACTACTTCTCCAAAAGCTTCTCTTTATCCAAATGACCCAATGACCCCTTTCTATACTACTCCTATTGGTAAACCAACGACCGAGATTAAATCTAACCACTGCTGAGATTAAGACAACTCGACAGCCAATAATAGAATTGGTTGCAAAGTGTCCAAAAGGAATCACTAAAATTAGTAAATAATAACCATTTACTAATTTTTGGCAAGTGGATAAACAGCTGTCCAAACCACCCATAAATACAACTGCTATTCATAGATAAGGATGAACAGCTGTCCAAGCTACCCATAAATAGTGCTGCTATTTCCGAGTCAGAAATAACAGCTGTCCAACTAACAATAATTAACACTCCCTCTTAGCGAGGAAGCTGTTCTGCATGACACCCATCTTATCTCTAAAGAAGATAAATTTTGCCTTTCCCAAAGCCTTCGTCAGAATGTCTGCTACCTGCTCATCTGTAGGTATGTATTGTAGTCGAACAACTCCCCTTTGTACACAATCTCTGATGAAGTGATATTTGATATCTATATGTTTAGACCTATCATGAAACACTGGATTCTCAGACAACTTGATGCAACTCTGATTGTCACAATGTATCACAGTAGTCTCAACCTTCTGACCAAACAAGGCTACTAACAACTTCCGAAGCCATATAGCTTCACATGTCGCCATGCTAGCTGCTATGTATTCTGCTTTTGCTGAACTTAGAGCCACAGACTTCTGCTTCCTGCTGAACCAAGATACAACTCCTGATCCCAAGCTGAAACAACACCCTAAAGTGCTCCTTTTGTCTGTTGTACTTCCTGCCCAATCTGCGTCAGTATAGCCTATCAACCTGATACCTTCACCTCGAACATATATGATCCCATACTCGACTGTACCACACAAGTAACGTAGCACATGCTTACCCACTATCCAATGCATTCTCTTTGGTTCAACCATGAACTGACTAAGAGAGTTTACTGCAAATGCTATATCTGGTCTAGTGTTGACCAAATACATAAGCGAACCAATCAACTGTCTATATAAAGTGGGATCTACATCTTTCTCCTTAGATGTATCTACCTTCCTCCAATTTGTGATCACGGGTGTAGACATGGCTTTACAATCTTCCATCCCGAATTTCTTCAAGATTTCAATGCAATATTTCTCTTGACCAAGGAAAATCTCCCCATCTGTCTGCCACACTTCCATGCCTAGAAAGTAGTGCATAAGTCCTAAATCCTTCATCTCGAACTCTTCTGCAAGGTTCCTCTTGCAATGCACTATGAGCCCTAGTGAACCTGTAAGAAATAGGTCATCCACATAAAGAACAAGAATGAGAATCTCACCCCTAACCATCAAGTAGTAGAGGTTAGCATCTGCTTCACTCTTCACAAAGCCCATTTTCTGCAAGTATGTATCAATGCGCTCATACCACGCTCTAGGAGCCTGCTTGAGTCTGTACAATGCTTTTTTCAATCTGCACATGTGCGTCTCTTTGTTGTGTGCTACAAAGCCTTCTGGTTGTTCTATGTATACCTCCTCCATCAACTCACCATTGAGGAATGCTGTCTTGACATCCATTTGATGGATCTGCCATCCCATCTGTGCTGCAAGTGAGATTACAGCTCATATAGAAGTATACCTGGCAATTGGAGAAAATGTCTCCTCATAGTCTATTCCCTCCTTCTGAGAGAACCCCTTTGCCACAAACCTAGCCTTGTATTTCTCGATGCTACCATCTGCACTATGCTTTATCTTATAGATCCAGCGTGATCCAACTATAGCCCTATCTGTTGGTCTAGGTACTACCTCCCACACATCATTCTGCATTATTGAAGAATATTCCTCAACCATAGCATCTCGCCATACCTAATGTTCTGCAGCTTCCTGATAGCTAGAAGGCTCACTATCTACCAACTGACTAACTAATGCCACATAGTCATTGAACTTGGTTGTTTGTCTTCGCTGTCTAGTACTCTTCCTAGGAGCTCCCACAAACTCCTGAGTATCCCTTTGTGTATCTGGAACCACATGGTTCCTGCTGCCAACTGTAGACGATGAAATGTCAACCTCTAAGTCTTCTAGATGCATTTCCTATTGCACCTGTTGCTCCATACTCTGTGAATCTTCACTAACTGAGTCTACACTCGTACTGGTAACTGTACTTGAGCTTTGATGCCCTTGACTTGGTCTTGGAGCTTCTGTTGGCTGCTCACTCTGATCATCTGCTGGCAAATCTCTGGATCTCTTAAATGCCTTGTCCTCCATGAACTTGACATCCCGTCTGACAATAACTCTTTTAGTCCCCAGAATGAAAATCCTGTATGCCTTTGAGGTCTCACTGTACCCAACAAAGTACCCCCTCTCTGCAGTCTGATCTAACTTTGTACGTGTATCTCTAGGAATATGACAATATGCCAAACTCCCGAATATCCTGAAGTGACTAACATCTGGCTTCTTCCCTGTGAAAGCCTCCTCTGGTGTGTCATCTTCCCTAGCACCTTGTGTGGAACTCTATTCTGAATGTAGACTGTTGTATTACACGCCTCTGCCCATAAGTAACAGGGCATGTCCTGGTCATGTAGCATAGCTCTTGCTGCCTCCGATATAGAACGGTTCTTCCTCTCAGCAACTCCATTCTGCTGTGGATTGTAAGGAACAGTTCATTCTCTCTTGATTCCTTCTCTGGTGCAGAACTCTTGGAAGACATTTCCTTTGTACTCGCCTCCATTGTCTGACCGAAGAACCTTTATCTTCTTTCCTGTCGAGTTCTCCACAAGAGCCTTGAACTCTTGGAATCGACTAAAAACCTCATCTTTGGTCTTCAAGAAGTATATCCAGTTCTTTCTAGAGAAGTCATCAATAAAAGTAACATAGTACTCATATCCTCTGAGAGATTTCGTTGACATTGGTCCACAAACATCTGAATGTACTAGATCAAGAACACCCTTAGATCTAGTGTCACTCCTTGGAAAAGATTCTTTCGCAAACTTCCCCAACACACATCCCTTACATACATCGTCATGCTCCGTGCTCACCTCTGGAACACCTGTCACGGTCTCATGAAGCAATCTAAGTGCTCCATGATGAATATGGCCCAAACTCCTATGCCATAGCTCTCCAAGATCTCTAGGATTATTGTTGCTCATAAGTGCCTTAGGAGTATCAAACTGCAATCTATAAAGGCAACCACTCCTAACTCCAATAGTTATGGGTGATTTCCAATCCTTGTGCTTAATCAACACATGTGTCCCTCTAAAGAGTATATTATACCCCCTATCCTGAAGAATAGATACAAAAATCAAATTCATACCTAAGCCCGACACATATAACACATCATGAAGAGGAATTATCTTTCCATTCTCCCTTTGAAACTAAACAGTCCCTTTCCCAACAGGGTTGAGTTTGGACAAGTTTTCCATAGAAATCTAGATGTTGGTGTCCTCCTCCTTGTAACTGGAGAAGTACTCTCTAACTCCTGTCATATGAAATGACGCCCCACTATCTATATATCAAACACACTATGAGCTTGAGCTAACCATACAAGCTATGAGTGCAAACTCATCTTCCATTCTACTGGAGAGTTCTTCTGCACTTGCTGAAGTTGCCACCTGCTTCTTACCCTTTTTCCTTTCTGGGCAATCACTGACATAGTGGCCAAACTCGTGACATCCAAACCACTTGACCTTAGAAAGGTCCTTCTTCTTCTTTTCACTTTGTGAATTTGATCCTTTGCTAGATCCCTTCTTTGCTTTCCCTTTACCCGCTAGGGCAACGTTCTCTTGTTCCACCTCATTTTTCTGACTCTTGTTGGCCCCATTGACAAGACTTAGTCTAAACTCCTCCTGAGTGAAATCAGTCCATAGTCGATCCCAACTCGGTAAAGTATCTCATCCATTGACAACTTGAACAAAGACACTCCATTGTTTAGTAAACCCATTTAGGGCTATTCTCACTAGCTCATCATCACTAGGGCTATCTCCAGCAGCTGCTAACTCATCCTTGACAAGTCTGAGCCTAGTGAGGTAACTTGTGACATCTTCTCCCTGATTCATCTGGGTATTCTTTAGCTTCTCTCTGAGAATCAACTTCCTGTTAGTGGTAGCATTCTGGTACAGATTTAGAAGGGCGCCCCACATCTTCTTTGTTGTATCTAGCTCCGAGATATGTGGAACAATATGATCCTTGACACCATCAAGGATAATCCTCCTCGCTTTGGCATCGTCCTTCCTATATGCTGCAAGTTGTGTTGCATCCGTTGGTACAGGTACACCACTGGTAACATAATCCTTGATACCATTCTCTTCCAACAATAAAGAAATTCTGGCATTCCAGACACCAAAATTTGAGGCACCATCCAATCTATCCTGATCTCTCAAACCAGCTGAAGCAATCTCAAGGGTTTAAAGCAATAATAAATCTAAAGAGATCAAAATTTCTTTCCTAGGGCAAAACTCTTCTACCCTTAACAATGCTCTGATACCATGTGAAAAATCAAACTATTGCAGTCACTGATTATTAATCTCCTATCACAAATGATTATTAAACTGCTGAAAATAAATTCTCAGCTAATATCGAAGAATAACACAACTGCAACTTCACTTATAAAATATGGAAAGAAATGCACAACACAATGAACACAATATTTTCGGACAAATTGTCCCTGGAAAAACCCCTAAGGGAAAACCAGTTCTACAGATGAGGAATTATATTAAAGTTTAGCAAATCAAGAGATACAAAATTCCTTGCCTCACACTAGCAGAACTCCGACAACCTCCTAATTTCTGTGCTAACACTGCGCCCTTGCTAACACTGCGCCCTTGCTAACACTGCAAGACTATTTGCTAACACTACAAACTGCTTCTCCAAAAGCTTCTCTTTATCCAAATGACCCAATGACCCCTTTCTATACTACTCCTATTGGTAAACCAACGACCGAGATTAAATCTAACCACGGCTGAGATTAAGACAACTCGACAGCCAATAATAGAATTGGTTGCAAAGTGTCCAAAAGGAATCACTAAAATTAGTAAATAATAACCATTTACTAATTTTTGGCAAGTGGACAAACAGTTGTCCAAACCACCCATAAATACAACCGCTATTCATAGATAAAGACGAACAGTTGTCCAAGCTACCCATAAATAGTGCTGCTATTTCCAGGTCAGAAATAACAGCTGTCCAACTAACAATAATTAACAAGGTGGTGGTGGTGAAGAGCGAGGTGGTAGTGGTAGTGGTAGTGGTGGCAGTGGTGCTGGCAGCGGGCGAGGGGGTGGTGGTGGGCGAGGTGGCGGTGGAGGGCTAGGTGGTGCTGGTACTTACTCTGCTCATCATGGTGGCGGTGGTGGAAGAAATGGGAGTGTGATTGGACATCCATGTGTTCTGATGCTTGTTATATGTTGAGATAATGGGTGTTGCACACATTGCATAATATTGTTATTTTATTATTTTATTTTATTATGTAATGTTGTGCCTAGATGGACGTGCAACATATAAAGATTCCCATGAAATATTCTTGATGAGTTGTATTGTAACATTGTGAAAATATTTCATGTAATTATTTAATATTGGGGGAAAAGAATTAAATGCCCAATATTAAATGTGGGGTTAGTGGGTTAGGTAGCACATGGTTTTAGCACATGGTTTATGTAATACCACTTGGTGGTTTTGTGGGACTTTCTACTATATAAGCAACCACAAGGGTAGTTGTTGTAGATAGAGAGAGAGTGACAAGGAGAAGAAAAAAGGCAAGAGTCGAGCGGGACAAGGCTTGACAGGTTAGCCAAGGGAGCATTTGTGAAGGTTGAAAGCATGGCATGGGATGTGTGGATTCATGCTTGTTCACATAGTTTGCTCGGTTGTGGCTATGGCCATAAAGGCTTCCATGGTTGTATGGCAATGGTATTTTTGCTGAATAATACATGGTGATGGATGCTTTTGGAGGTTGGGTTTTTCCCTCAATGAGGGTTTCCCAGGGTATATATTGTGTCACAATTTTGTGGGTATGTTGTCTATTCTCTTGCATGTGAATTTTAATTCTGTGTTTATTGCAGATCTATTATGGGTTATGTGGAAATGGTTACATTCTTTGTTGCCAAGTTTCCTTACAAGTGGTATCAGAGCTATGGTTTTATTATTGTAACCTTAGATTGAATCCATGGGAATGCATGAGAGGATAAAAGAAAAGGGCAAGATATATGAATGATTGCAGATCTGAGGATTTTGGATTTGCTGTTATGATGGGATGTTAAAAGATTTGGGCATGTAAAATTGTTGGACAAAAATATTTTTTCGGATGTTTCATTTAAATGAGGGTTTTGGGGGGTAGCTTGTAGAAATGACCTCCTGGGTAAAAACAGACCTCACCATTGGATCCGGGTCAACATTTCCATAAATTTTGATATATAATATGCCCTAGTTTGGCCATGTTCAGAGGAAATGAAAGATTTTTTTGGTTTCAGCCCATGATGGCCGTCAAATTTAATCCCGTCGGAATTTTCGTCACTGAAAAAAATTAAAAATGAAAAATCATACTGAAAATGGTAAAAAGACTGTCTTAGTAAAACAGCCATAACTTTCTCTCAGAATATCAGATTTTAGAGTTCTAATAGGCGTTGGAAAGCTAATTTAGAGCACTACAAGATGGTGTAGGTTTGGTTCTATAATTTTGAGATTTTGTCAGATTTTCAGAGCCCTAAAGTTAGATGTTATTTATTTTGACCACGGATTAGGGCATAACTTGGGCATACGGAGTCAGATTTTGGACTTCGAGTAGTCAACGGAAAGCTCTTGGAGAGCTCTACAAATTAGTTCAGATTTGGTATAATTTTGGCATGATTTATTTGGTGATATATTTATCTGAACAGCTTATAGGTATATTTTGACTATGGTAACATTGTGAGTTTATGACATTGGAGATTTAAGTTTTGATGTCATTGTATACTCAGTTCATATTTCAGTTTAGTCTCATGATGATATGGTTATCAATGTTTGATTTGGATATGCATGATGACTTGTTGGGTCTACAAGTTGTGCAGTTTTGTAAGCGTTCTATACTTACAGGTTGCATTTATAGCTTGGTTATGGGTTGTCTTTGCCCATTGATCTTTCATTATTGATGCATATTTAGATTGGTGGCTTGGATTTGGGTTGTCTATGCCCTAAGTCACATGATTTTATCTTCATGTTGAAGGGATGAGATGTTGTTACCAGGTACAGTCATGGTGGAGGATTGTGGTTGACTATTTATGTTGACAGGTTGGACACTTTGAGAGCCAGATGCTCAGTTCATGGATGTGATCATGGTGTCATGGATTTTGGCATGACATGATTGGTTATACAGGTACATCCTTGATGTTCATTAGCTTGAATTTCTGATATAGTTATGGTGGTATATCTTCTTGGTTGAGGATCATGGTTATTTAGTTTCTTTTGAGGAGTTCATGATGTGCACTTTGAGTTCCTTGATGGTTTGATGCCTTGGTTGATTCTCATGCTTAGAGGATGGTTATTTTTTATCATGATGTCATGGATAGCTTGGATACACAGTTTAGTGGGAGCTTGTGACAGTGATGGGGTGACAGTGTAGGATTAATTCCTAGTTTGATTTGGATCTTCATATAGAAGATGGATTTTATGATGCCATAGGTGACTTGGTACCACAGTTGAGTGGGAGTTGTTAGCATTGATATATTTATTGAGTGTTTGCAGATGTTGGAGGTTTGTTTTAGATCTTGTTGCTGCAAAAGCGTCTTTGACATTTGCATGGTGCACTTGTTATCTTCATGGTGTTTGAAGATGGTTAGATCTTGAGGACTCATGGAGTTCTTGGTTATCTTCATGGTTTATGGAGATGGTTCTTCCTAGTATGTGGAGATGGTTTTCTTCATGGTGTGTGGAGATGGTTGCATCTTGAGGACTCACAGGGTTCTTGGCAAAGGTGTGGTTTATGCTTTTATTTGGCATGTTATCCTTGGTATAAGGATGGTATCATTATTATGTCATTGTATACTCTTGATACACGTTTAGAGTTGTGACATGTTATAATATGTTCATGTGGAGCATGTTATCTCTTTGGTTGAGATGGTAAGATCATGTTGTCATGTTTATGTTCTTGAGGCCATGGTTGGAACTTTGACATTGATCTTGGTTTAAGTTTCTTGGTATTGAGTACACTGATCATAAGTTGGATACTTCATGATATTGCTATGTTGCATTTGGAGTTGGCATGGATTGATTGGTTATAGGTGCTCATGGATACTTAGAGATGGTGGTGATGCTGATTTCTCTTGGATTAGAGAAGTATTTGTTGGGATGGTTGATGGTTTCAGCAGGAAGTCCGAGGGGTAGTCACCTGATATGGACTTGAGAGGAGATTGTTCTTAAATGAGTCTTGGTTGGAGACTTGGGTATCTTGATGAGCATTCTCATTCCCCACTCTTGGTCTACTTGGCGGTTTGCTACTTGAGAGGTATAGCCCATTATTTTCTCTTAGTTGCATTATATTTATGCTTGTCTTTCATGGATATGGATCTTGAGCTACGGTATATGAGTTAGTTCTAGAGGGTTCATTTGAGAGATGGTTTAGCATTGGTTATCTCCATGTGCATATGTTGTTATGTTGGTTGAGTTTGGGAGATGATTTTATATTGGGCATATTCCTTGGATTAGGAATGGTTATTCCTTGGTTTAGGAATGGTTTATTGAGTTTGATCTTCTTGTGAGAGGCTTACATCCATGATTAGTTATATGGTATGGTTTGGGTGTTTTTGAGGCTTCTTGTTGGGGTTTTATGGAGGAGATCATACTTGCACAGTTTACATCTAGAGGTGTGTGTAGAAGGACATGATACAGGTTATGATTTGCATGGTTTCTCCAGTCTTGGTTATCTTCTTGGATGTTCAGTTTTGCCTATATTGGATTTGAGATTGGTTGGAGATTGTGACCACTGGTTTGTGCTCATGTATGTCATGTGAGAGATGACATGGTTATTCATTTATCTCTTTCCTTTGTTGGTTGTGGTGAACTTGGGAGACTGTTGGAGACTTGTTATGAGAGTTGTTCTTGCAGGATATCAATTTATGTATTGTGGATATCCTTGATACTACATGGATTCACTTCTTTGAGATGTGTTGAGTGGATTGGTTCTAGATTTGACATTATCTTTTGCAGTGGGAGCTTCTTGGTATATATGTGGCAGGTATTGCTCTTGAGGCTTGTGATTACAGGTTATAGATTGGATATGTCGGTGATATAAGATTCACTTGTTATACCTTTGAGGTATGGATAGTTGGATGGGTTTGGCACTTTGCTGTGGGTGCTATTACAGCTATGGATATTTTGACAACTACGGATACATGTGATTACCTTTGGATCAGGTTATTTGTGCTTGGAATTTCAGTTGGTACAAGATTTTATGATCTTCTAATGTGAGAGATTGGGTGGCTTTCTCTTTTGGATGGCTTCTATGTATGTCCAGTGGTAGTGGCATAATAGGAGGTGAGATCATTCATGTTCGAGATGCTGGATACTTTGATTTTGTTGCGGGTACCAGGATGGAGCAGTTGGTGTATTTTGATCCATGATGGTGGATGTGTTGGGAGGGATTGTTCCCTTGTTCATTTATGTGGCTACAGATTGACCCTATGCAATGTATACAACAAGTGGGAGATTGTTGAGATAATAGGTGTTGCACACATTGCATAATATTGTTATTTTATTATTTTATTTTATTATGTAATGTTGTGCCTAGATGGACGTGCAACATATAAAGATTCCCATGGAATATTCTTGATGAGTTGTATTGTAACATTGTGAAAATATTTCATGTAATTATTTAATATTGGGGGAAAAAAATTAAATGCCCAATATTAAATGTGGGGTTAGTGGGTTAGGTAGCACATGGTTTTAGCACATGGTTTATGTAATACCACTTGGTGGTTTTGTGGGACTTCCTACTATATAAGCAGCCACAAGGGTAGTTGTTGTAGATAGAGAGAGAGTGACAAGGAGAAGATAAAAGGCAAGAGTCGAGCGGGACAAGGCTTGACAGGTTAGCCAAGGGAGCATTTGTGAAGGTTGAAAGCATGGCATGGGATGTGTGGATTCATGCTTGTTCACATAGTTTGCTCGGTTGTGGCTATGACCATGAAGGCTTCCATGGTTGTATGGAAATGGTATTTTTGCTGAATAATACATGGTGATGGATGCTTTTGGAGGCTAGATTTTTCCCTCAATGAGGGTTTCCCAGGGTATATATTGTGTCACAATTTTGTGGGTATGTTGTCTATTCTCTTGCATGTGGATTTTAATTCTGTTTTTATTTCAGATCTATTATGGGTTATGTGGAAACGATTACATTCTTTGTTGCCAAGTTTCCTTACATTATACTCTCTTGCTTGTTCATGCCCCTCTTTCTTTCTACCTTTAACATGGTCAGCATCTATCCAGCCATCAGAATCTAAATTTTATGAAAAAGTTTTTTTTTTTTTTAAATTAGGAAGTATTGTTAATAAGATTTTAGATTGGATAGATAACTCCTTCCATCTCAAAAATATGGGTAGGCGATGTTTGAGTCTCACTGCAGTCCGCTTCAATTTATCTCAACATTACTATTGAGAACAACTAAACTAATCATGTTAATTACTATCTACATGTTGAAACGATTTGTTTGATGCGTGGAACATCAAGATTAGTTCGATCTCTTTTTAGTGGAAAATAAAGGCCCCTATATGTGATTGATCTGAAAAGATGATTGCATAGAAGAGTTTTTTGCAAGGTTGCATGGGGACAGGGTTACTTAGGGTACTGGTGGGTACAGTTATTTTTCTAAATAACCGATGAAGGTACTTGGGTATGTCAAACTTTTTTTGAATTATAATCTAATATTTATTAGAAAATCTGAAATTATGAGTCATGACAATAGCTTTTCAAAACAATAACAGTGATAAAGTTTATAAATGTGATGTGTTGTTTTCAGTTTGAAATTTGCCATATGTATGTTATAATAATGTATGACAAATGTTTAGATGCATAACAGAGAATGAAGACTTTAAACATGAACAAGAAGATCATAAACCATATAACAGTGACATATAGCAAATGATAAACCTCTGACTTAAAAGTGATGAGGTTTAGTGTTAATAAGTATTATATCAAAGTTTTAAAATGCTTATGTTTCGAATTAAGCTTGATAAATAACAAGCTAATATGCAAATAAAGAACCTAAAATAATTTAGAAATCTTAATCAATATCTTTAGCAATGCTCCTGTCACTGAGGTGCACCTGGTACTTGAGTACGTGGGTATGAGTGCCAGAAGTATGGGTACAATCAGCACAGGACTAGGCAGGTTATTGTAGCTTCCATGTCCGCTTATTTTAAAACGTTAATCAGTGGATTTATAACAGTAATTAAATTACGTCATAGGCCATATGAAGGGATCTGTTCATTTGAAAAATGTTATGATTCTGTTCTGTAGTTTATTTTCCCCTTTACACGTCTCCCATCTTAAAAAATGTTGACGTACGGTTTAAAAGTGGTTGTTGCGTGATGTTTGTTTTCAGTGACTTCAGAAGTGCATTTGTAGTAGTTTCTTGCTTCAAATAAAGTAACGATTAGAAAGTATTAAACCGCCGAGCTTATCAAAAAAATTTAATGGTGTTTTCACTTACAGTTTTTATATTGTGGATTTTATAGCTACCCATAAAGAATGTAACGATAAGAAAGTATTGAAGTATTGAAGTGCCATAAAGAATGGTGCATTTGAGTATGTCGATTAAAATGACCAAAAATATCTTGTACCCTGAATAAGTAATTAAAGCACGAATTCTACTCAGCAGTTTCATATTATTTAAACCTCAAATCTGTGTTCTATAAAGTTGTCTAGTAACTAGCTTACATATATCTGTATATATATTACATTGAGAGAAGCACTTATTTTCATTTAATTTCAAGGTTATTTTAATTGCAGTTGGGATTTATGAAAATAGGTGCATCGAGAATTTCTACTCTCGGCATTTTATATATATATATATATATATATATATATATATAAAAGCTAATGGAAATTGCAGCGAAACATGAAAAGTATTGTTAATTTTTTATATTTTTTGATAAGGTTAGCATCGAACTATTTATTTATTTCTAAATATTGTCGTATTAAGTTATTTCTAAATTAGAGATAGGGTTTAGAGTTAGAATAAGGGTTAGAGTTAAAGTTAGAGTTAGGATTAGAGTTAGGGTTCGAATTATGGTTAGAGTTAGGGTCAGAGTTATATTTAGAGTTAGTGTTAGTGTTAGCATTAGTGTTAGTGTTAGAATTGGCATTAGAATTGGGGCTAGGGTTAGGGTTAGGATTAGAATTAGGGTTCAAGCTAGAGTTAGAGTTAGAGTTAAAGTCTGAGATAGAGTTGGGGTTAGGGTTAGATTTAGGGTTAGAGTTAGGGTTAGAATTAGGGTTAGGCTTAGAATTAGAATTAAGCTTTGGGTTAGAATTAGAGTTATATATAGTGTTAGGATTAGGATTAGGGGTAGGGTTAGGATTGGAGGTAGAGTTAGAGTTAGGATTAGTGTTAGGGTTAGGGTTACAATCAGAGTTATAGTTATAGTTAGAGTTAGAGTCATGGTTTGAATAAGGGGTAGGGTTAGGGTTAGAATTAGAGATATAGTTAGAGTTAAGGTTGGAGTTAGAGTTAGAATTAAGGTTAAAATTAGTGTTAGGGTTAGGGTTGTATAGGGTTAGGGCTAGGGTTAGAATTAGAGTTAGAGTTAGAGTTAGGAATAGAGTTAGGGTTAGGGTTAGGGTTAGGGATAGAATTAGTGTTAGACTTGGAGTTAGTCTCATAGCTAGGGTTAGGGTTAGGGTTATAATTAGGGTTAGGGTTACAATTAGAGTTAGAGTTAGAGTTAGAGTTAGAGTTAGGGTTTGTGTCATTATTGTGGTTAAGATTATTTTTGGGATTACTAATCATATTACAATTGATGTTAATGTTATTATTACACTTTAGCTTAGTGTTAGGGTAATTGTCAGGTTAAAATTTTATGTAGGTTAGTCCTATTATAATACTAATGATTAGTGCTATTGTGACACATGTTATTAACATTTTATAATGTACTCCCTCCCTCTCCCATCTCTCTCTCTCTCTCTCTCTCTCTCTCCCCCCCCCCCCTCCCTCTCTAATCTATAGATACACCCCCTAATCTCTCTTTTTCTCCTTCCTTGCTCTCTAGATACACCTCCTAATCTCTTTTTCTCTCCCTCCTTACTCTCTAGATATAGCATCTCTCTCTCTCTCTCTCTCTCTCTCTCTCTCTCTCTCTCTCTCTCTCTCTCTCTCTCTCTCTCTCTCTCTTTCCATCGTGAAGGAATTGGATGGAAAGTTGAGAAACCAAATTTTAATGACTTCGTGCGAAGTAAAGGCTTCGAGAAAAGTGCACATGGCACTTCGCTCAAAGTCAGGTAGCTGAGGCTTCGAGCAAAGTCAACGGCTTCACTTGAAGCAGCGTTCCGTCCAGGGTTCGAGTGAACCCAATTGCTTCGCTCGAAGCCCTGGAAGACCGCCGTCGACATTGATAGCGGCTTTAAAAATGTCGTTTTACCATTTTTCATTTCATTTTTACGGTGACTATTTCTGAAAGTGACTTCTAGAGCGAGCTAGTGACGTACTTCATCAATGCTCGTGTTTGTCTTTTTCACCTTCTAGGTATGTTCATTTTTTTTAATTAATTTTTAGTTTTTTTAATGAATGTTTAATATTATTTTATAAATGTTTAATAGTTTTATATGAATATTTAGTAGTATTTGATAAATGTTTAGTAGTTTCTTAAAAGTTTAGTAGTTTTTTAATGAGTCCTTAGTAATTTTTTATGAATGTTTAATAGTTTTTAATGAATATTTAGGTTTTTTTTATGAGTATTTTGTTTTTTTTTAATCAATAAACAATTGTTTATGGGTATTTTGTTATTTTTAGTATACATCAATTAGTTTTATGTTTATATGTTATATTTTAGTTGAAATGTTAGAAAATATTGAAAAACATAGTTAGATAGGAAAAATTTAACATAAAAACATAGTGATTTTAGACATTAAAAATTAGTTAGTTATAAAATATTGAAAAACATAGTTTAAATGGAAGAAATAATATGTACATGTATACATTAAAGAAATATAAAATGCTAGTTAGAAAAATAATAAAAACAAAAAATAGAAATAGACATGTAGAAAACAAAAAATGATTTCGAACTCCAATTATAAAATATTTCAAAATTTAACATCTAGTTTAAATAGAAGAAATATAATATGTACACATACATTTAGAAATATAAAATACTAGTTAGATAAACATTTTAAAAACAATTTTTTTTATAGAATTATGTAGTTCAAACAAAAAATGAAATTTAGAACTAAAGCATGTCTAACTTTAAACCAAGTTAAACTATTTAATTTAACCATGTAAACATGTAACTAAACCAAGTTAAACTATAACGGGCTCACTTTGAACCTAGAATTGAACCCAAAGTTAAATGTAAAATCCAAATAAGACCCAGGATCTTGCATTATTCATTTAATTGAGGATATCTAAATTTTTATGAACCATACATTCTAGTACCCTAATCTAAAATGATATAATATCAACTTGACCTTGGCTCTAATCTAGAACCCAACTTGTTCAACCTAACAATAAAATTAATTCTAGTTTGAATTTAGATATAGTTAAATCATAATTTCCTTATGTTCCCTAATCAAAATCTTATCTTAGTTCCCTAAGTATAATTAATCCTAACAATTTAATGAAATTATAACCATACTAAAACCTTAACCAGGTTATTAACTTAACCCCTAATTGTAACTCAAAGACTTCCCTCTAATTGAACTTCAAAACTAGAACCTAATCTTAACTATATCGAGCTAAATTTTCTTCAACTATTTAACACTAATTTAACTTTTTAACTTTATACCCCTTTTAATCTTACTCATAATTAAATCCTAATTCTATGATAATAGCCTTAAAATCCTAACCTTAAAATATTCACCCTGGAACCCAATCCTATTAAATGGACCCTAATAGATTCATAATCTGGACCCTAGCCATTTCATAATAATAAGAACCCTAAACTTACTTCACAATTCTAATCTTGAGGTCATGACTCTAATCATTAGTCAAATAATATCCCTAGCCATGTAGTTTCATAACCCTAATCCAAATCATGATATATATAAACTGTATAACCATAACCCGAGTCCTAGAGATCATGATATGAACCCTAAATAGGAAGAATAATATCAGTCCTAATGCTACACTCTAATCCTTGACCATGATGTAAAACTTGACTCTAATCAAGTTAACTTGCTAAACATAAACCCTAGATCCCTATCTATAATTTCCTAAATGTTGAACCTTAATCAAAATCTTAATTATAAATGGAAAAGCCTAATTTTAAATACTTTCTCTCTCCTACTCTCTCTCTCTCTCTCTCTCTCTCTCTCTCTCTCTCTCTCTCTCTCTCTCTCTCTCTCTCTCTCTCTCTCTCTCTCTCTCTCTCTCCCTCTTCTTACTTCCTCTATCACTCTTAACTTTCTCTTGGACCTCAAGTCTTCAATTTCTCTCTCTTACATTTAATTTATTATGATTAACACCTAATATGTACATGTGTGACTTATGAACACCTTAAAAATTACTATCTATATTAAAACCTAATAGGGCCTTATGTATATACATGTGTGACTAGGTAAGACCTTAGAAATACTTTATAATCTACTTAAAATTTAGGACCCTTATGACCTTAGATTAATGATAGAACCTATCACATGATGGGTCTTATTGAATACATGTTCTTGTAATTATACGACATCCCCTTATGAACTCTTGTAATATTAAGTTAACATTTAGTTCAATGCACATTTTGTATATAGATGGCATCCCACGATCAGCCTCAACCTCAGCCTCAGCCTCGAGATCAGGGACATGGACAAGGTCAAGCACAGGAATAGGGATAGGGACAAACCCAACCTTAGCCTCAGGGATAGGGAGAGGGTCAGCCACAGGGACATGGACAGGGATAGGGACAGGTCGTGCCTCAGCCTTAGGGATAGGGACAGGGACCACATGTTCATGTGCCACCTATCCACCATCGCACTCTAGATATGGCGTCTATATTCCAATCTGCCAACATAGAGATTGATAGACTGAGATCAACTATTGAGAGATCTCGGGATCATCTATATAGAGATATATGTTAGCAGATTTTGACTAGTCTTGAGGATCTCACTGCTAGATTTAGATCACAGACTGCATTTTTACCATAGTCTATAGATAGCATTTTTGCTGAGCTTAGAGCAGAGATCTCGGTTGGTATATCCTTAGACCAGGTTCAAAGCCTAGTTTCTAAGGAGACTATCAGATGAGAGGACTTCCCATATTATGATGGAAAGGCTAAGTTTAGGGCATATCAAGTTACTAGATGCGTTTTGTCCCAGATTGCTTGTATGATATACCCTTGATTCTTAGCAGCACATGGTTGTTATCCTAATAATGACCAAATTCCACTATATTTTTCCTAGTAGTTGTATGTGGATTTTCGTTTGGGGCACCGCATCAACTATTTAGATATTCCTGGATATTATGGTCAGGGACGTGGTAGAGTTTGTGATCGTGATGCGTATCATGAGCTGACTCGTGCTGCTCCTCATCATCGTGCATTGGTGGGATCTAGGACCCCAGCAGTGACTCTAGTGATGGCTGCTACTACAGATAGAGTTTTTATTGCTTCTCAGAGGGAAGCAGTTAATCAGATAGGACACATTGCATCTGCAGCTAGGAGCATTACATCTGACACTCTGGGCAAATATTTTTTGAGTAGACCCAATGAGCATAGATCATCTTCTGAGGCATCATCGAGCAGTACACTGAGCCCTGATGAGATCTATAGAGTATCACATCTTCTTACCCTAGGACATATACACGGCCTCATTGGAGAGCAAAGACATATGCAAATGGCCTTGTATCTTCTAGATGATCTTTTACGAGCATATTCGTATATTGCAGATACACAAGTGATACCTTTACATAGTGTCACAGAGGTGATTTCATTGAGGCCTATATTTTGAGTGACCCATGACATACCATCAAGTCATGCACATCAGAGTACACAGGACTCTACAAAGGACTTTGGTGTTGAGCAATCTACACAGCACTCTGGTGCTCAGCAGCCTACCACTCAGCACTCAGCTCAGTACTCTACATAGCACTCTAGCGCTCAATAGTCTACCACTCCGCACTTGGCTGAGCACTCAGATGCACAACAGTTTGTTGCAGCTCCACCTAATGAGGGGGGCTTAGGATTTGAATGAGGTATTTCTGTTTCTAGTTATGGACTTGACATATTTGATCAACAGATACGAGATTTGAGTTAGATTCATGTTCCCACTCAGATTGCATCATATATGGACATGAACTTATTTGAACAGTCTACTGACTCTACACCAGTTCCATCCCCTCTTATTAGTCCTTTGCACTTGTCACTATTACAGAGGATTGAGACTATTAGAGATGGAGTCTCTGTTGATGACACCTTAGTACATGTCAGTGATGACCCTCTTGCTCCTCAGACCTAGGTACACCTCAAATTTAAGTTTCATTTTTACAATTTAACAAATTTCTATTCACAAGTACATATATAAATTTATACATGTATACTCATATTTTCAAATGAATTATATTTTTGTAGGCACAAGTAGTAGAGCATGCTTCTTCTAGTGTGGGCTCTGATCGTAGTGGGAGGAGAGATGCAGCAACACCTGCAGATGTGACACCCACTAGTGCTTAGGTGATTTTTAGATAGATATTTGAAACTAGTTTCCATGTATATTTACAACCTATATATGGCTAATACATTACATGTTGTTAATTTTAATTTGCAGGGCTCAATTGATACCCCACAGACACATGATCCTCATGAGCATCGATCAGAGGGTCGCTCTATTCGTATGCGTTTGGATCGTGACTCTCTCTAGTTTAGGATAGACATGCACGTGTTTACTTTACCATTGATCTTATCAAGACATATGTATTTTTGAAAATGATATTTATATATGTACACATATTGATTTATTTATATATATCATGCACATGAGTAGATCGATCAGAGGTTTTCTCTCTTCATATGCATCTGGATGACTCTAGATAGTTTCTACCTAACATATACATATGCACATGTGTTTATTTTATCATTGATCTTAATCTAGGTTGGATATTTTATGATTATATATATATATATATATATATATATATATATATATATGTATGTATGTATGTATGTATGTATTGATCTTTGTGCCATAGTACATACATGTGTTTATAGATGATTTTTTTTATTAGAATGCACACATGTATACAAAATTGGTTCAATTTATGATTAGATATATATGGTTCATATATATATATATATATATACATGATTAGATGTATGTATGATTGGTTTTTAAATATGGTTAAAGATCTATACGTGCATGTGTGATTCCTTCTTGATTTATGATTAGACATGTTCAATATATATGTTTCTAGTTTCATTCCTTACACATGTATATATATGTTTATAGTTAGATCTGTATGTGTTTATATATGCATTCAATGTATATGTTTAGATAGTTTGAATGTACATGTAAATATGATGTATACGAGTTCATGTATAAACTCGTAACTTGTTTCAATGTATAAAATGAACTTGATAAGAAGTCTTACATACAAATATTGTATGAAATGAACATACATATATAGACATGTGTGTAATCTAAACATATAATTGTCCTAAGTTAAAAACATGAAATGAACATGTACACACATTATATGTTTCTAGAATTTAATTCCTTATGTGTGTGTGTGTGTGTGTGTGTGTGTGTGTGTGTGTGTGTGTGTGTGTGTGTGTGTGTGTGTGTGTGTGTGTGTGTGTGTGTGTGTAGTTAGATGTACGTGTTTATAAATGTGTACATTCAATGTATATGAACTTGGATAGTTTCATAAACATGATATATATGAGTTCATATAAACTCGTAAAGTTTGAATGTATAAAATGAACTCGATAACAAGTCTTACAAATATTGTACCATGAAATGAACATGCATAGACATGTGTCAGACACATATAATTGTCCTAAGTTAAAAATTAAACATAAACACATGTACACACATTAAATGTATTTAAATAAATTATGATAAATTTATAAATTCATTAAAAATATCTTTAAAACAAGTGGTAGAAAGATGACTTGGTACATATAAAACACATGAACTCGATATATAAGATGAACATATAAACTCCTAAAGTTTGAATATATAAAACATGTATGTATAAAATGGTTCTCGATATAAGTCTCACAAGTTAAATGTATGAAATTCAAAAATGTAGACCTCACATGTCTACACATATTTAATTGTCCTAAGTTAAAATGTTGAAATGAACATATATACATGCATGAAATGTATTAAATAAAATATGAAATTTATCTTTAAGCATGTGCTACAAATACATGAAATATGTCAAGTGGTTCCAAGTGATTCCAAACGCCTGTGGAGAAAATTTAATATTCTCTCATGGTCCTCAGTATCTAATCTCCACTTGCGATGTCCACCTTTATGTTTAACTGGATGTAGAAAAATGGATGTAGCAATAACATGGTGACTATATTGAAGCACTTTATTGTTAGGTTGGTAATCAAAAAAGTGAATTATGTGTTTCACTAATTTGTGTTGGCTAAGATATGTTCCCTCCAAAACAACTGAACCTGCATAGTTCATGTGCAAATTTAAAGTTAATTTAAATAACATTGTACACATGTGTAATAAAGAAATTCATGTCATTTAATAATAAACATGCACATAAATAATTTAAATATATAAATTTGAAAAATATAAATACCTATAGGGAATAACATTCCATCACTTTCTTCAGGTTCAATTAACTTCATCCTTTCTGTAGTGCAACACAATAAATAGTAACTCACTCCTTCTACATTTTCAGGCTCAGCAATAACTACAAATACTTTGCCTACACACAATTTAAATAAATAAATAAATATTTTGATATTTTACTACATGTAAATTTATTATTTTTAATTTATATTAAACTTACCAATTTGAACTAGTCCAAATATATGATTATAATCAGTAGAAATCAAAGGAATGTCATCAAAGTTTTCATCTTCATCTCCATTAGCTGTATCAGTAACATCAAGTGGCACCAAAGTCCATAGACCTACATATCCATGATCCTGATTGATGCATCTATTGTAATTCTCAGCAATGCAATCATAACAAAAACATGAATAGTCTCTAGTGTACAATGTCCAATTGTGATGATCGGTACTCATTACAGAATGTAAGGATCGTGTTTTTTCTATCCTCTTGCAACCATGCATAGTATTTCTATCCACACCTGAAGACACATAGGTTAATATATATACAAATAAATTAGATCTACAAAAATATATATTTACATACATGACACAGATGTATATAAACTTTAAATAAAGATAAGAGAAAATAGATATATAGATGTACATGTGCATTTGAACATAGATACCTGATATCTCCCAAAAGACTCTACATGGTACTATTTGACTCGCTCTTGATGATGTACCATCATCATTTGATGAAAAATGTGTCTTGCACCATTCAACAACTTCATGTGCATTTTTTATATGAACTCCCTTATAATTCATTTGATACTTTCGCAAAGCACGTTTGATACAAGCTCCAACACCATCATGTTCACCTTTGCCATGTCCACTTTCAAAGAAACTCCATACATGTGGTATGTTTTCATTACGATGATATCGACAAAGTGCATAAAATGGTCGAGATGATTTGAATTGTCCAGCACACCCATATGACCAAACATAATGTTTATCGATACTTATGCCTCTTTCTTTGATATATGCAAAAAAATTCTTGAAACAATGTTCTACATAATGAATATCATGTTCTTTAAAATCACTTATGTAGAAATGATATTCTTTCTTGATGAATCGTGTTTCATATGTGCTTTGAATATCATCCAAATTTAACTGTGCATGACGGTAACACACTTGTACCATAATAGTAACTTGATCAAAAAAATAGTAGTCTGATTGAATAGCCTTTTGATGAATGAATGAATAGTTTTCTACAAAGTCAACAACTAATAAAATGGTTCCAATTGGAAAGTTATCTCTAAGTGTTTGAAATTGTTGTGCTTGCCACTTTGCAAAAAAAGCATGACGAATATATGGTTGTATCAAACTTTTAAACTTGTCCATAAATGCTCCAACAGTCATCTCATCTTCACCATATTCTAATCTTTTTTATTCTTTCCCTAATTTAGTTTCATTCCTTACATACTTGTAATATTTGCAAGTTATCATTTTTGTGACATCAATATCTTCATTATTCAAAGGAAAAAGAGCCAAATTAGAGCACGTTTCACATGTTCCCCTAATGCAATTAATTTGACCAACAGGATCATCTATTTTGTCACATAAAATAGATGAGATGAACTCACTTCGTCTACTAGAAGGAGCATTTTTATAACCAAAAGTTTCTTCTATAAATTTTCGATAAACTTGATAGTGGAGATCAAATTTAATATGATAATGACAACAACAAGTTTCAAACACTTTGTTTCTCCTAACATAATATGGCTTCAATCTTTCAAATAATGTCTACCCAATCTTTATATCAGGATTTGAACTACAAAATGAAACATATATTTCATGTTGTGTTACGTCCAACCAATGTTTTGTATGATGTTTGTAAAGGTAGCTTTAACCCTATGTCTGAGAACATCTCTAGTATTGGATGAAGGACGTGTATTATCATTCCAAAATGATATTACAAATTTTTTGATTCTATCATCAATCTTATCACAACGAGGAGCTCTACACATAATTGCCCAATTTCCTTCCAAAGTGCTATCATCCAAAAGCATTCTCCTCTTAATATATTTTGATATGTTTTTCTACTAAAACCAATATGTGATGAAATTGAAGATATTTGTCTATTTTGGGGTGTACTATTACCAAGAATAGATTGCAACTTAACTCTTCTTGTAGCGCTCTTATCTTTACTTTGAGTTTTCTTCCCTATAGAGTTCAACCCTTTCTTGACATTTTCAATAATATCACTTTTCAAATTGGAAAATTTTCTTTTTTTTGATGTTGTATCTACACCTAGTAATTTTAATGAATCTTCCAAGTTTTTCTGTATAAGAACACGAGCAAGTACTTGTGCTTTTTCAAGTGAATTCAAATCATTTATTTCTTTCACTATCTTATTCAAAGCTCTTTTCTTGGAAAGAATTAAGGACCTCATATCAGCAAGTAATTTCAATTTATCCATATCTATTGTAAGTAAATGATCTAAATTTCTATGAGTGATATTTTTCTTCACACTTGTGGCTAGTCTTATGCGTTCATCCATACCAATTTGGGCAATTGATCCTGACCCTTCTCCAACTTCCATTGCTTCATGTCCTGAATTATCATGTCCTAGATTGTCATCTCCTAGATTGTCATGTTGTGGATTCTCGTGTCCTAGATTGTCATGACTCATATCTTCATCAACATGTATTTGTTCATCTTGTGATTGTTTGTTAAGACATATGTATGCATATAAATGAATAAATTTAGAAAATGAATTATAAAATTGAAAATATATATGTACATCCATACATATTAATTTACATGTGTACATACCTTCTTCTTTTTTGTGATAATCTGCTTAAAAAAATTCATGATTCCTTTGTTCTGTGCCAGGTGATCTATTTCTTGCAAATTTCTTTTTTCTTCCTTGTTGTCGTCCCATCTCCAATTTTCAAAATATTATGAATTGTCTTTGGTCTTCAAGAAATTATCAACAAATTTCATTATTCTTTTATTTTCTTTGAAAAGAGCGAATTTCTTATAAATTTTTTTGTATTGTTATTAAAATTGAATTCTAAATCTATTATATATCAATCTTTAAAAAAAAATTAAAAAGAAAAATTTGGCCGACGCGCTTCGTACGAAGCCCATTGGTTTCCCAATTCAAAAATGGTTTATCGCTTTGCGCCTTCATTCGAAGTTGCTACGAGCGAAGCACTTCGAACGAAGACGTCTTCACATGAAGCCTCCAAAATGAAACTTTTGTCCAGTTTATATAAAATTCACTCTTTTTTTCCCATTTGGAGGGCTCAAACAAGTGGCAAATAGGTCTAAATTTTTAAACTAAACTTGGAAAAATATTCTCCTTTCAATAAGCTTTCTAATGAATATATTTTTAGCATATATTGTTTTGATTGTGATGTTATAGTTATAGTTTTAGTAAGTATAGGTTTTTTAATCATTTTAGAAACCTCAATTCAAAGCTTCGGGAAAAATATAAAAATGAAGAATTAAAATTTTGAAAAATATGAACATCAAAGCTATATGTGTTAGCTTTCTAGAAAATAAAGAAAAATGTTATTTCAATAAATACAAGTCAAGTTATATTGATCAAAAGCAACCCATGTCTAAATTATAGTTACTGTCACTTTGACACTAAATAAAACCATCAATTTTTTACAAAATTGAACAAAACCAATGAAACATGTTAGAAATCAATGTTACTATTCTACCCTTGAAAGAATTTTGTAATTATAAAATTTTAAAAAAAAGTTATGTGGATCAAAATACCCATCACTTTTTGAAAATGTCAATTTTCGTATAAACCACTTGTCAAAGGAGATGAAAAAATGGACTTCAAATGAAATTATTCAAAAAATTAAAAAATATCATTAGAAACTAGATAGAAAATGCTAAAAAACACTAGTTTACATCATCATCAAATTCTTTACGATTTTTTAGTAATATGTATTTGAAAATGAAGTTTTTGTTAAAAATATCTATTTTAGTGTCAAACTTGGCCAAAAAGTGGGAACCATTACCATGGGACTACCCTTAAAGAAGTTGTGTTTTTATTAAATTTAAAGAATCAATAGCAATTAGAAGAAAGATGAAGAGATTGGACATTACATTTTCCTCTCAATTTATTAGTAATGAAGTAACTAACATGTTTTATGGAATGGGGACTATGGTCTAAACTGAACTATTTCATCTACTCTCATCTCTTTAAAATAACTCATCACTTCCAAACCATCATTTAGAAACTGCATCAGAAAAGATAACTGGGAAGATTAGATCTGAATTTCATAATCTAAAAATTAGTGACAGTATTACCATATTAAACATTTGTCTATTTACTTTATCTAATTTAGAATATAGAACTTTATAAATTTAATATTAGGATCACATAAATATTAAGTTAACTTAGGATATAGATTATCTTTTTATCAAATTTAATTATTATACCTATTTTGTTTTTGTTTAGATAGTAAGACTATAAGCTTTTTATATATTTTTAGAATAAAAACTGTAGTCTTTTCCAAATATAACTAAATATCTAATTAAAGATATTGCAATAATCATTTACTCCAATCTATTTGAATATTTCCTGAAGACCTATATAGAAATTCTCAAATATTCACTCAAAACAAAATTTTATGCAAAATGTAGTCGCTCAAAATAATTATTTCATTCTTTTATCTATTATTAAATTTATATTTGTATTTTTTTTATTCTATTTATATTCATTCCCATATGCATAAACTAAATAAACAAAAAGTAATTTAATTTCTATATAAGTTGACTCTTCTTTTAGCTAAATTTTTTGATGTGTTTCATACTTTTATACATATCAGAAAAAATAAAATGGATGTTGACCAAAGTGAATCTGAAATAACTATTGGTAGCCCATTCCTTCAAGATGATTCAATTGAATCAGATGGAAATGATGAAACCTATTTGGATAGATTGGGAAGAGTCATTGCAGATTGTTGCAAACTAAGGGTCAATGAAATGTATGGCGCAAGCCTAAATGTTTGAGATGTGCAAGATCTTCAAATCCTACAAATGGAAGACTATATAAAGGGGATTCATGAGGCATGGGGGAAAGGAGTCGCATTCTAAGATACAAGGAAGACATTAAGTGGATTTATAGTTCAATGAGAGGTATAATCAACCCTTGACTAAAAATATGGAATTGGATATCCAAAATGAAGTTTCAAGGACAACTAAATGTGTTCCTGAAACACCCTATCATACAACTCAAGTTGGGAAAAATTTAGCTAGACAAGTCAATGTAGAAAATGCACAAAACCCTAAATGGAAACCTTCATTATAATTTCTATAGATTCCAAATGCAGTTTTGCCAAAACTTGGATAGCTTAAGAATGCCAAACATGTGTTATATTTGTCAAGAATGTTATCTAGGAATGAAAGTGTCATGTATCTCAAAAGGTCTAGTGTGTAATAGAGAAAATAACAGATTTTCAGCTTCAACTAATATGGATCCAGGACCTCAACCTGAGGAGCTTCCAAACTTGACACAAGTTGAGTAAATGTTAATTGCACATGTGAGTCCCATACTACAAGTGACACATGCAACTGGTGGCCAATTTAAGTACAGAGGAAACACAATAAACTTCCCACAAAATATAGATCATGTTTCAAACATAATGCCACATACAATAGATAAGTTGCCAATTATTATTATTCGAAGGATAGATCAACATGGGACATAGTATAACTTTATTATGAATAGAGACCGTGTATACAAAGCACTCAAATACAAAGTAGATCATGATAAATTTTACTTTGATGTTCAAATTATGAAAATTCTCTCAATGATCTACCTAGAAATAGAGATGAAAATGTTTTTCACAGATTGAAGATGGTGAATATGGAATTTGATACAGATGTAAATGATATTGTTTTTCTCGGTCCATTATGGAGACAAATGAAGAGAATGTAATTGAACACACAACATCAATGGATTCAAGACCTCCTAATGCACAAAAGGAAATGGAGCTTATCCAAGCTTGGGTTAACAATCTTGATGCAAACCCAGCATCATTGATAGATTGGCCAAGTGTTGGTGTGTCACCTATTAATGAGTATGTCGTATCAAGATTATTGGATATGGCATTTCCAACACTATTTTTTAATGTTACCTATGATTGGTTAGAACCACAGTTGTGACATGTATATCTTCATGAATTTGTAAAGCATCTTGTGCAATATAGGGATCATCATTTTGGCAAACATCCTAGATTTAGATATTTCATGAATAACATGATCATGAGACATTGTGCACAGAATTCATCCTCTGTGTTTGTAAAGAGAAACTTTAAAGGCATGTCAATCACAATCAATGAGTTGTGACAACATATGGAAACTACACCTCACTCTAGGCTGGCAGATAAATTGATGTAGTTTAGTACAATGCTTAGGGGAACAAGGTCATATTGGGCAAAATCTCGTGCAAAATTGATAGATTTGCTTCATCAAATTGGTTGCCCTACAATATTTTTCACATTGAGTACAATAGATATGTATTGGCCTGATTTACATGCGCTAATGCTAGGAACAATGCCATCTAATCTATGTGAAGCTCAAAATTGGCGCAGGCAAAATATAATTGATTATCCTCACATTGTGGCACACTATATGCATTTGAGACACTTAGAAAAGAGATTCTAGAAAATGGAATGAATGTTAAGGATTTTTAGTATAGATATGAATGGAAACATAGGGGATCCAACAAGTGCATGGATTCATACGGATCGAAGGGGCATCTAATATGGACAACATTGACTTGTCAAATGAGGATGAATGCAAAAGTGCTAAAAGATGTTTTCATTCTATTGTTCATGCATGGAACCCTAGAGAAGTTCCTCACCAATGAAATATACAACTATGTTTATAAATATGTATTCTATGGTATAATTTGATATGACCTAATTTAATCATTCAACTTATTTTGAATTATAGCCTTTCATGAATTTTGAACAACACCCATGTCTCAAAAACATGAGACAACTTACAGAGGTCAATCTAGATAATGACTATGAGACGATTCTAAATTGTGTAGAAAGACACACAATTTGTAAGGAGGGTGCATGTTTGTGAAGGAAAAGGGGGCATATGTTTTGCAGGTAATCATTTCATTACAATGCAATATTCAAACCAAAATTACAAATTGGTTAGAAGTGTCACATGACTAACTACATATCTCTCTTATATTTATTATATGTATAATGCACCTTGGCCATTAAACATAGAGGGATCAAAATCATATGAAGATAGAGAAACAGGTGAAAAGAAATTTGAACCAGGCATAAATGATGAAAGAATCAATTCACATAATTGCCACTTACTACAACTATGGAGAGAAAATATAGATTGGAAATCTATTCTTTCCAAACATGATATGGTAAAATATGTTGCCAAATATGCAACAAAAGCAGAGAAAAGCTCAGAAACATACCACCATATGTTAATGTACCTCTCCAACATCATAAATTAGGATGATTTAGCTACACATGCTTATAGGAAACTTCTAACTAAGACAATTATACAAAGAGACATTGGTGCTCAAGAAACATATCGTATGTTATTAGAGATTCCATTGGTGGAGTGTAGTAGAAGATTTGTTAATCTAAATGTCTCACATGAGATCTTCAAACCTATAATTTTAAATAATGAAAATGGAAATGATGAAGAGAATACTAAAGAAAAAATAAAATCTTTTCTTGATGGGTACAAAAAAAGCCACTATGTATGTAAGTTGTCACATTAATTGATGTAGCAATATCATGGATATATAATCCGAAATGAAGAAGAGAGAATAAATGTGAGCCAAGGGACAAAGCAATAATACTCAAAGTGTTTCCTTGATTTGTATATATGCCTTCACATGAATCAGCTAGATGGGTCAACTTTTGTTTATTAGAATTATTGCTCTACAAGACATTCTATAATATAGAACAAGATATTGGTCATAATGATTGCACTTGTGATCCAAATACACCAAGTCATTCCATCTTTCCAATAATTCTTCATTTGGACCCTTGTGATAGCTTATTTTAGATTCTTCTTTAAGAAATTTCATAAGCTTTATACTAAGCTCATCAAAGAAAGTGTGCTTCTTGACATTTACTATTGGGGTAATGATAATTTTATAAATGCATCTTGCAAGATAAATATCATGAATCTCATGGTACAAAGCATTTGGCCATTTGCAAAAGTCTACAACCTCAATATGAAGGTGATGAAATTTGACATCGAAGTTCATCTTCACTTTTGTGGCATAATGGAAGTTGAACTACAGAGCATAGTTATAAAATTTTAATTGATTGTTCCTTGGTCCATCATTTATAATTTGATTGGTCATTCTATGCTTTATCCAATACTAAACACTCAACTCCTCTATACGAAGGATGGCATTTTGTGGAAGTCTACGATGAGAGTCTTGCAACAACCAATACAACCATTCTAAATGTAATCTGTCTGACATCTTCATAAACTGCATGGAAGTTATGAAAATTAATTTTATCATTAAAAAATGATAAAGAATATGACTTTTCCAAAAAGGAAAGAAATGTTGCATCAAGGATAGTAACCCTAATCATTAAACTAACATGTGTTACATGAAATAAACATAAAATATATTTGATCAAATTGATATCATGCGACACATTTTTTAAACATTAGTATTTTTTGTCTTGAAAAAAATTATTTAAGATAGAGTGATACAAACTTATAAGGGCATAAGAAAATAAGTGGTCATTTTCTTTAATGTAAGAATATTAAAAATATTTTACAAGGGTATATTAAAAGTCTATTTATATATTATGGATGTGAAAACATTTATATAAAATATTTGAAATGTGATTCATAGTAGTATACAAGTAAATTAAAATTTTATTTAAATACTACAATCATACAATAGTATAGTAAGTTTAATAAAAATTACAAAATATTAAAGTTGCAAATTAAAATTGTACTTTCATTAGACAAAGTATTGAAAAAAAATAGTGCATCAATTTTCTTCTAACAATTTAAGGTTATTTTCTTCATCCTTGTGCTTGGCGACTTGTCTATGCTTTTTTATTTTCTCATAGCAATCATACATCAATGGAGGCATTATTCTTAGACACTGTAAAGTTTTAACACAAGAAATTGCCACAAATTTCAATCCTATTGTTTCTCTTGGTCCTATATTAATTGGCACTTTTTGAAGAGTCAAATCATGAGATTTATGTATAGTCAATACCGATGCCAATCTTAAAAGCAATTGAAGTGTTCTAACCTTCTATATTGGTGTTATTGGAATTGTTTTTGGATTATGGTCTTCAAATAGTAGTCAAGAATAGCTATCAAACTCAACCATCAAATATGTTGGAGGTTCAGGTGGAGTGCTACCTTATTTTTAGACTATATTTCAAAGGTACCCCAAAGATTTATTTACAATACCTAATTGTATCCATAGATTTGAAGTTAGCATGACCCTTGAATTCTTACAAATTAGCAACTCTAGATCAAGCTCATCATTTGAATAATCTTTGAATGCATTATCATGTCCTTCTTTTTTCGGAACACTACGTGCAACAGGATGTTTCAATGAATGCAACATTTTTTATTATGACTATGAACATTTTCATTTGTTAAGAATAGATGGGCAGAATTTTGAAACTATAAATTTGTTGCACGATCTATGTTGATAGGGGTTCTTGTCATTAGCAACCTCCAATCATCAATCTGTTGGTTTGCATTTCTTACATTCAACAAAAGTTGATAAAATCTTTGTTGATCATCATTTTCCCCATCTTGTCTGAATATCTTATCCAAAGTAATGACATTCTTGAATTCTTTCCATAGCAACTTTTCCCTTCTATTGTTGTCATATGGTGGTTTGTCACTAATGAGAGGAAGCTTGCCCAAATGTCTTAACAAAATAATAGATACACTTGAAATATAAGAATCAAAATATTCATGTCAGAATGAATAAGTTGTAATTATATTTTAGTAATGTATTAGTCTATATTTTATACATGGTGTACTTGTTAATGAGGAAAAGTGAAACCTTTTACCTCCAGAGCTTATATCTACATTTTGTGGGAATGCTTGTCGAAGTCGAGAGTCTATGTTCTCCAACATGTTTTGACTAATGAAGCTCATTTCATCAATCAAAATATATTTGATATTTGTCATTTTTTCTTAAAAATTGTTGACTCTTGTTCCTTCCAATTGAGAAAAATCTTGTATTGGTATTTTTAATTTTGAATGAACTGTAGAAGCTCCTATGTTGAATGTTGCAACTCTTGTTGGAGCAAGTAATAGAAGGGGAGATATAGAGGGCTTTGCTACATTTTGAATAGATTGACAAATGGCGCCAATTAGATATAACTTTCTAGTGCCTATTGTTCCTTTAATTATCACAAGCAATGGCTCAACATTCTAATTTTTGTGATAATGTGTCATAATAATGCCAATTACCTTTTTCTATTTGTCACCAAGGGTCATGTAGTTGATGCATTGGGGAATGTCAGCATATATGAGACAATCATGATTTTTCATATTACCTACAAAACTAGTTGTTGCACAAGTGTACTCTTCTCCCTTATAATAAATAGACCAATTTGTATGTTTGTCAATGTCTCTTCTCCCCAACATGTCTATTTCTAAGCACTCTATGTTTTGACCATGATGCAACCTAGATATCATCTCCCATTTTTGTTCTGTTGTATTTCCTTGAACATTTTCATTGTCTTCAGTGTCAGAATCACTTGGGTTGTCATCATTGTCTATCACCATAGTACGTTGAACATGCCAAGGAATGCAATTAAATGTCTCCCGGTTTTGTATGATGGTGTCATCATTATGACCAATATCTTGTTCTATATTACAGAATGTCTTGTAGAGAAATCATTCTAATAAACAAAAGTTAACCCATCTAGTTGATTCGTGTGAAGACATAGATACAAATCTAGGAAACACTCTAACTATTGTTGCTTTATCCCTTGGCTCACATTTATTCTCTTTTCTTCATTTAAGATTATATATCCATGATATTGCTATTTCAATTAATGTGACAACTTCCATACATAGTGGCCTTTTCTTGTACCCATCAATAAAAGATTTTGTTTTTTCTTTAGTATTCTCTTCATCATTTCCATTTTCATTATTTATAGTTACAGGTTTGAAGATCTCATGCAAGATGTTTAGATTAACAAATCTTCTACTACACTCCACCAATGGAAGCTCTAATAACATATGATATGTTGCTTGACCACCAATGTCTCTTTGTATAATTTTTTCAATTAGAAGTTTCCCATATGCACATGAAGCTAAATAATCTTGTTTTTAGATGTTGGAGAGGCACATAGACATTTGGTGGTATGTTTCTATGATTTTCTCTGGTTTTGCTACATATTTGGCAATGTATTTCACCATAGCATGTTTGGAAAGAATAGGTTGCCAATCTATATTGACTCTCCATAGTTGTAGCACATGGCGATTATGTGAATTGACTCTTTCATCATTTCTAGCTAGTTCAAATTTCCTTTCATCTATTTCTCTATCTTCATATAATTTTGATCCTTCTAGGTTTAATGGCCAATGTGCATTATACCTGTAATAAATATAAGAGAGATATGTACTTAGTCATGTGATGCTCGTGACCAATTTTTAATTTTGGTTTAAATATTGCACTATAATGAAATGATTACCTGTGAACCATATGCCCCCTTTTCTTTTGAAAACATGCACCCTCCTTACAAATTGTGTGTCTTTCTACACAATTTAGGATCTCCTCATAGTAATGATCTAGATTTACCTTTGCAAGTTGTCTTATTTTTTTGAGACATGGGTGTTGTTGAAAATTGATGAAAGGCTACAATTCAAAATAAGTTGAATGAGTAAATTAGGTCATGTCAAATTATACCATAGAATACATATTTATAAATATAGCTATATATTTCATTGGTGAGGATCTTCTATAGGGTTCCATGCATGAACAATAGAATAAAAACATCTTTCAACACTTTTGTGTTCATCCTTATTTGACAAGTCAATGTTGTCCATATTAGGTGCCCCTTCAATCTGTATGAATCCATGCACATGTAGGGAACCCCTATGTTTCCATTCATATCTACACCAAAAATCTTTGACATTCATTCCATTTTTTTAGAATCTCTTTCCTAAGCATAGACTGTCTCAAGTGCATATAGTGTGCCACAATGTGAGGATAATAAATTATATTTTTCCTATTCCAATTTTGAGCTTCACATGGATTAGTTGGCATTGTTCCTAGCATTAGCGCATGTAAATTGGGCCAATACATATTTGTTGCACTCAATGTGAAAAATATTGTAGGACAACCAATATGATGAAGCAAATCTGTCAGTTTTGCATGAGATTTTGCCCAGTATGACCTCATTCCCCTTAGCATTGTACCAAACTGCATCAATTTATCCACAAATCTAGAGTAAGGTGTAGTTTCTATATGTTTTCATAACTCATTGATGGTGATTGGCATGTCTTTATAGTTTCTAATTACAAACATAGAGGATGAATTCTATGCATGATGTCTTATGATCATGTTATTCATGAAATATCTAAATCTAGGATGTTTGCCAAAACGATGATCCCTATATCACACAAGATGCTTTACAAATTCATGAAGATATACATGTCACAACCATGGTTCTAAACAATCATAGGTACCATTAGAAAATAGTGTTGGGAATGCCACATCCAATAATCTTGATGTGACATACTCATTAATAGGTGATACACCAATACTTGGCCAATCTATCAATGATGTTGGGTTTGCATTAGGATTATTAACCCAAGCACAAATAAGTTCCATTTCCTTTTGTGCATTAGGAGGTCTTTAAGCCATTGATGTTGTGTGTTCAATTACATTCCCTTCATTTGTCTCCATAACTAGACCTAGAAAAATAATATCATTTGCATCTGTATCAAATTCCATATTCACCATCTTCAATCTATGAAAAACATTTTAATCTGTATTTCTATGTAGACCATTGAGAGCATTTCATTTAATTCAAACATCAGAGTAAAATTTACCATGCTCTACTTTATATTTGAGTGCACTTTGTATACAGAATCTCTATTCATAGTAAAGTTATACTGTGTCCCATGTTGATCTCTCCTTTGAACAATAATAATTGGCAACTTATCTATTGTATTTGGAAATATGTTTAAAACATGATCTATATTTTGTGGGAAACTTATTATGTGTCCTTTGTACTTAAATTGCCCACCAGTTGCATGTGTCACTTGTTGTATAGGACTCACACATGCAATTAACATTTCCTCAACTTGTGTCAAGTTTGCAAGCTCCTCAGGTTTAGGTCCTAGATCCATATTATTTGAAGCTGAGGATCTATTATTTCCTCTCTCTTGTTGACATCTATTACACACTAGACCTTTTGAGGTGCATGACACTTTCATTGCTAGATAACATTCTTGACAAATATAACACATGTTTGGCATTCTTAAGCTACACAATTTTTGGTGAAACTACATTTGGAATCTATAGAAATTATCATGAAGGTTTCCATTTTGGGTTTTGTGCATTTTCTACATTGCCTTGTCTAGCTAAATTTATCCCAACTTGAGTTGTATGATAGGGTGTTTTAGGAACATGTTCAATTGTCCTTGAAACTTCATTTTGAAGATCCAATTCCATATTTGTAGTCAAGGGTTGATTATACCTCTCATTGAATTGTAAATCCACTTGATGTCTTCCTTGAATTGTAGAATCTGATACTCCATCAGAATTTCTTTGACAAGAACTTCTATTAGTATTTTGTTGATCTCTATTTTCAGATTCCAATTCTTGTATTGATAGTTGTGCCTTTGGTCTAGAATAATTTTGTCTATGGAGTTCATTACTCCTCCTTTCATCTTGTCTTTGATCTTTTGTCATTTGTTCTCTCTCACGTCTTTGATATTCCCTTTGATATTCTCTCTGATGTGTTCTCTGTTGCTCTATTTGATATTGTCTCCTTTCCTCATCAGATTGAAATTTTGTTGCTGATAGACTCATAGCTATAAAGGGAATAAAATTTTCAATTAATGAGATATATTTTTCAATTTATGTTCACAAAAAACATCATGGATAAGAGGGTTGGATGATGGCACATGTTTTGTAGATGGTGGCTAGGGTCTACATGCCCTGCCTCGTCTCATGACTAGTTTTTTCCTTGTTGCAAGTTGTTGGTTCATTTTCAAAGGTGGTTGCTTGTTGTGGATTGCATGGACACTACTATTTTTGGTGGCGTGATCCTCCATCGACCATGGGTGGGCATCTATCTCATCCTTTGCTACTACTGCATGCATGATAGGGTCTATCGGGGGTGTGGCTGAAGGGCTTCTACCCTTCTTTCCCTCTTTAATTTTCTTTGTCTAGGGCCTAGGTGAGTGGGGGAACTTGGAATCACCTCCTCCATGCCTTCTAGTGGAGATTTGGAGATGGGTGATCTGATCTTGATAGTGCATGCCAGTAGTAATGGTTTGGATAGTAAAACCCAATTGGGGAAAGGAGAATCCTCTTCAAATGGGAAGATACGATGACAAAAAATTAATGGGTGTTTGTAGAAGGCCGAGGTCCAACCAATTTTGGTTATCCAACTTGAACAGGTTTTAGACGATGTCAAGTATTTGAGAAATCATGCTCTTATTTGCAATTTTTTGGGCTTTTGCCTTTCATTGCCTATGTTAGATTCCTGGGCCATCGAGTGTGGAACCTAGAAGGAGATATGGAGATTCTGGTAATAGCTAACAATTATTTAATGGTTATCTTCTCAAGAATTTTGGATAGGAATAAGGATTTTGAAGGTGGCCCTTATTTCTTTAATCAGGTGGGACTTTTTATGAAGCCTTGGCATGTGATTTTTAACTCTACTAAGCAAATCCCTTCTAGAGTTCTGATGTGGGTTTTCTTGCCAAGACTTCCTTTGGAATTCTGGAGCAAAGATATTCTCCACTCAATCTCGATGCTTCTAAGAAAACTTGTGGGATTGGCTACATAGACTCAAGATCGTAAGGTAATCTCTTTTTCTCATATTTGTGTAGAAGTTGATTTAAAAAAATTGTTGCTAGATTCTATGGAGATTTGTATGGGTTCAGTTTCCTAGATTCAGCAGTTGGATTATGAGATCCTACCATTTAGATACAAAATCTACCATGAGTATGGAAATTTATTTTGCAGATGTCCCAAGAATAAGAACCCCACCTTGGATGCTCCTCAACCCCCTAGAGAGGACAAGGGGAAGGCTAAGTTATCTAAAGGACCTATTGATAGCAAAGGATTTACTCAGGTTAAATCTCGTAACAGAGGTGAAGGTAAGAATAGAACCTAGATGGACAAGCAGATTACGACACATTTAACAAGTTTGGTGTTTTTGGAGACATGGTCCAAGAGGAGGGTAAGTTGAGATTTCTCCTGAGGCCAAAGGTCAACACGAGATTCTAGTTGGGTATATGCAGAGTGAGAATTAGCTTCTAGTTACAAGGGATCTATAGGCCAGGAAGCTAGATATTGATTTGCCTCCTCTTGTTTAGGATATTGGAGATACTCATGGGTCATAGGGTTCGAAGGGCCCAATATTGGTGGCTCCTAACCCCCTTATGGCCAAAGAAACCTATGATTCTACAAAGAGTAATAAGGCCCCTCTTGCTTTAGGCATACAATAGAAATCCTTCAAAATGGGGCCTTTAGATAAATCGAAAAAGTGTGGTAGAAAGTCTAATCAGGAGAAGGTGAAGATTATGGGTGAAAATTTGGTTGAGTCTGGGTTGGTGAAACCCATTGATTCTCATTTCTCTCACCCTCATAAATGATTTTGCTATCATGGAATGTAAGGGGTTTGAACAGCATCCCAAGACAAAAGGTTGTTTGTAGATTAATTGGGTCCTAGTCTCCTAATTTGGTCTTTATTCAGGAAACAAAACTTTCATTGGATGGTTTGGCTAATTGTGCTACATGTATCTGGCCCCAGGGCTCTTGGCAAGGGGTGGGTGCCTTGAACTTTTCAGGTGGGATGGCTTGCTTCTAGAACCCAAGGAAAGTCTCCCCCTTATGGTGGATCTCCATTCAGCCCTCTATTTCTTTGGTTGCTACTAGCTTTGAGACTGGAGAAAGGTGCCTTCTATCCAATATCTGTTCTCCTACTAATTTTATAGGTAAATCCCAATTATGGGCTCATATTAGATTCATCTGGTTCCTAGACCCCTTTCTCCCATGGATTATGGCTGAAGATTTTAATGTAGTTACTAGTCCAAAGGAAAAGTAGGGTGGGCTAGCTAGGCTGGACCCATCTTCTAATTTGCTCAAAGATATGACTGGCTCATTGGATCTCATTGATGTGAAGCCAACCAATGGTGTCTTTACGTTGAATAATCAAAGATGTGGTGGTGAGGCTATCTCAAAAAGGCTTGATAGATTTTTGGTTTCGTGATATTGGTTGGACAACAGGTGGATCACCAATTATGAAATTCTTGATTGGAGGAGCTGAAATCATTGGCTCATTAAGCTTTCCATCACTTCATACAGAGCTACCAAGAATCCCTCTTCCAAATTTTAGCTAATGTGGCTCAGAGACTTGTCTTTACCTGTTATTATGGTGAATTGGTGGTATGAGGGGATGCTTGCTCATGGTATGACCATGTACACTTTTGGTAAGAGGCTTCAACATGTGAGGTATAGGCTTAAGAGATGGAACAAATAGTGCTTCAGGTTGCTACACAGTTAGAAGCCTAATGCTCAAAAAGAGCTGGATGATATTACTCACCAGATTTGTGACCATGGGTTGAACTCTGAGCTGAGTAAAGCTAAGTCCACTACTCGTAAGGATCAAGAAGAATGGGAACTTTGAGAGGAGATTTTCTAGAAGTAGAAATCTCATATCGATTGGCTTCAGGAGGGGGATAGGAACACTACTTTCTTCCACAACTTAGTTAAGACATGCATGCATGGGAATTCTCTCTCCTCTCTTGTCTTAATAGATGGAGGAGAGATATTTTATTGTGAAGATATTTCTAGGGAAGAAGTCAATTACTTCTATGCTTTTTTCTCTAGGGAGGATCTTTTTGTTGGGCCTAAGGAGTGGGACATTTTGGATTGTATCCCTCACCTTGTCTTTGCTGAGATGAATGGTACCCTCTTAAGTCCTATCTTTCTTTCTGAGTTGGAGTAAGTTGTGTTCACTATGAAGAAAGGTAATGCCCCTAGTCTAGATGGTTTTCTAATTGAGCCTTTCCAAGAATTCTAGGAGATAATAAAGTATGATCTGGACCTAGAGGTGGTCCAGGAGTCACATAGAAATAAACAAATGCTGAAGTCTTTGAATTCTACCTTCTTGGCTCTTATACCTAGGAAAGAAGGGGCAAGATGGTTGGAACAATTTAGGCCTATAGCATTATGTAATGTTGTCTATAAGATTATCACCAAATTGATTGTTGAAAGGCTCAAGCCACTCCTTGGTTCTTTGATCTCTACTAAACAGGGTGGCTTTGTTGGTGGAAGACAAATTTTGGATGGGGTTGTGATAGCAATGGAGGTTGTACACTCTATGGCTACTTCTAAGGAGACAGCTATGTTCATTAAGCTAGACATGGCCAAAGCTTATGATTGGGTGAGCTAGCATTTCTTACAAAAAAATATTTTGACTTTCAGTTTTACTGAGGAGTGGATGGATTGGGTTCTTAGCTGTGTGACCTTGTCCTCCTTCTCAATTCTTATTAATGGAGAACCTTCAGAGCTGTTTGGTGTTTTTCGGGGTCTTTGACAAGGGGACCCTCTATCTCCCTACTTGTTCATTATCATAGAAGAGGATCTTGGTAGATTTTTGAAAAATTAAGTGCGGCAGGGACTTATCCAAGGCTGGAGCTATAAAAATGATTTTCCTTTGTATTTTCATCTTCAATTTGTTGATGATAGTGGACTGATGGGCATGGCTAGAATCAGTGAGGCAGTGAACATCAGGAAAGCTTTGGATACCTATTTGAAAGCCACAAGTCAGAGAATTAATCAGGATAATTCTTTCATTTATTCCTTTAATACTCCTTAGCTTATTTAGAATAGGATTGTCAAAATTCTTAGATTCCAAATTGGTTCCCTTCCCTTGACATATCTTGGGGTTCCTTTGTCCTTGGGTTCTTAGCAGAGGGATTATTGGTAGGGTATCTTGGATAAATTTAGGAGTAAGGTTAGTCATTGGACTCATAGATGGTTATCTTCTATTGGGAGAGTGGTTTTGCTAAAGAATGTGGTGTAGTCTCTCCCCATTTACAGGTGTTGTGTTCAGGTCCCACCCTCTAATTTTGTGAGGGACTTTGATGTTTTATCTTGGGAATTCCTTTGGTCTGGTAGCTTTCTTTCCTTGAAGTAGAGCCTGGTCAAGTGAGAGTCAATGTGTAGACCGAAACATGCTGGTGGCCTTGGGCTTTGTGCGATGGCTCTTGTTGTCACAGCCTTGGCTGCCAAGTTGTACTGGCGATAGTGTAACAATCAAGACCAAGATTGGGCCAAGATCCTTTCCCATAAGTACTTTTCTAGTGCGGATTGATCTAAGGTGCCACGACTTCCTTTGGTGTGTAAAGGCTCCTGTATTTGGGATACTCTTAAGAAGGGAGCCCATCTAGTTAAGGAAGGTCTCTTTTGGATTTGCAATAGAGGCTCAGATACTCTTTTTTGGTAGGATTCTTGGGATGGCCATCCTCCCATTATTTCTATTTTCCTCTAGCTTCTTTCCCTTTCCCATACTTTTACTAATGTTAGCTAGCTTAAGTTGGAGCATTTTAGGACCGTCAAACAACTAGGCTAGGTTGAGGTGACTTGCTGGAAGGATTCTCAAGAGTGGCTGTTCGATGGCTCTACTAAGGATCATGCCCTTCTTTCTAAAGTTTTGGAGACCAGGTTTTGTAGTTCACTTAATGGCAAGGATAGCTTGGCTTGGAATCCTAGTCCAAAGGGTAAATTCATAGTGGCTCAAGGCTATGCTACTCTTGAAAGGGACTTGCACGGTTTGGCTGAAGTGCACCGGTGGAAGAAGATTTGGAGCCACTTTTCTTGGCCCAAATGTAATATTTTCTTATGGCTACTGGCTTAGAATAAATGCCTCACTTGGGAGAATCTTCACAAACGAGGCTTCTAGGGACCTTTGGTTTTCTTTCTTTGTTTGCACAATGAGGAGTGTGTGTCTCACTTGTTTTCTCTCTACCCTTTTTTGAGAGAGATATGGCATAGATGGTGGGAGGCTTGGTTTCATGAGTGTATTCATGCCACTTCTCTTATTTCTTTCTGGGAAAGTTTGGGAAGACCTCTAGCGAAGACTTCTTTCTTAGAGGTTTCCTAGATGGTTGGCCCAATTTTCATTCTCTAGAACCTTTGGCTAGAAAGGAATCACAGAATGTTTTGTGATTCCAAATTAAGAACCAGTCAATTATGGAAGGTGATTGTCAATAGGCTCCAGGAAATGATTTATGCAAAGTGTGATATGTTTGATAGTATAGAGTTGGGGGATCATGTTATTGTGAGGAATCTGAACCTAGAAGTTAATAGCTAGAGAGACATTCTAGGAAAAAGGCCTAGCCATGTTAAGTAGTGGATGTGTTGGGATGGGAGGTGGTCTCCTCCCTCGATTGGGATTTTGAAGATAAATATGGATGGTTCTTCTGGGGGGAACCCTGGTCATGCTGGTGTCGATGCTATTGGTAGAGGTAGTGATGGTAATGCAATTTTTCTCCTCTCCATTTACAAGGGTCAAAATTCTAATAATCTAATGGAGGCCCTAACTATTAAGCTTGCTATTGAGCATGGTTGTGCTTTAGGATGGCAAAAGATCATCTATGAGTCTAATTCTCAAATTGTTGTAGATATACTAAATAACTAGAGGGTGGAAGATGTTAATTGGAAACTAGCCTCTATGGCTAGATAAATTCTAAGTGTTTGTATGTCCTTAGACTCTATCTCCTTTCGTCATATCCCTCATGAATGGAACAGAGTGGTGGACTGTCTGGCAAAGTAGGCTTTAGAGAATGTGGGTGGATGGGATACTAATGGCATGGATGAGTTACCTAATGAGTATTGTGAGATCATTGATTAGTTGTTATTTGGATAGGAGTATGTAGTGTTGTTTTGGGCCTTTGGCCTTTGCTTTGTATCTTGGATTTGATTGAATAAATGTTTACCCCTCTTTTAAAAAAAAATAATAATAATAAATAGAAAAAAAAAAAATTAAAAAAATCACGGATAAGAAATATGTTGATATTTATTTTGTTACCAAATATCAAGGAATTGTGAAAGTAACATAAGAAGAAATTAAAGTTTCATAGAGATTGTTTATAAAATTTGAAAGTAGTTGGGGCTATTGTGTTGTAATTAAGATACACATTTCTTTAAATAATTGAACAAACTGCAAATAGATAAAGGAGAAAGATATTTTCTCCATAGGAGAAATGCATACATAAATATATGAAATACTAAACTCCCATTTATATAAAAACATATATTTAAACATTATAATTCCAAAATATAAGAATGGTTCAATATTTCAAAAGAGCAAGAATTTATTGTAGTGGTGTAGAAACACTTAGAGTTCTTCAGTGATGAAATCAAAATTTTCTCCATAACAGAACTACATACATAGAATATGAAGTACTAAAATCACAATTTTCCTAAGAATCTATGCCCATCAAACATGGATTTTATAGAGCAAAATATTCCTTAAAATTATTAATGCAAAAATATTAGAGTGGTTCATTATTTTATTAGACCAAGATTTCATTATAGTGGTGTTTTTGCTTCATTATATTCCTCATCGTAATGTATGTCTTTCATATATTCACAAAATCAGACTCCTTTCCTCCATGCCTCATGAATCCCCTTTGTATAGTCATCCATTGTAGGATTTGAAGATCTTGTACATCTTGAACATTTTGGCTTACACCATGCATTTCATTGACCATTATTTTGCAACACTCTGCAATGACTCTTCCCAATCTATCCAAATAGGTTTCATCATTTCCATCTAATTTGATAGAATCTTCTTGAAGCAATGGGCTACCAATAGTTATTTCAGATTCACTTTGGTCAACATCCATTTTATTTTTTCTAATATGTATAAAATTATGAAACACATCAAAATTTTTGGCTAAAAAAAAAGTAGTCAACTTATATAGAAATTAAATTACTTTTTATTTATTTAATTTATACATATGGGAATGAATATAAATAGAAATAAAAAAACATAAAATTTTAATTTTAATAATCTATAAAAGAATGAAATCATTGTTTTGAGCGACTATTTGAGCATTTGTATATAAGTCATTAGGAAATATTCAAATAGAGTGAAGTAAATGATTATTGCAATATCTTTAAGTGGATATTTAGTTATATTTTGAAATGACTACAATTTTTATTCTTAAAATATTTAAAAAAATCTTACAATATAGTTTTACTATACAAACAAAAACAATACCTATAATAATTAAAATTGATAAAAAGATAATCTATATTCTAAGTTAATTTAATTTTTATGTGCTCCTGATATTAAATTTATAAAGTTTTATATTCTAAATTAGATAAAGTAAATAGATAAATTTTTAATATGGTAATACTCTCACTAATTTTTACATTATGAAATTCAGGTCTAATATTCCTTGCTATCTTTTCTAATGCAGTTTCTAAATGATAGTTTGGAAGTGATAAGTTATTTTATAAGAGATGAGAGTAAATGAAACAATTCATTTTAGGCCACAGCCCCTATTCCATAAAACACATTAGTTACTTCATTAATATTAAATTGAGAATCAAATGTAATGTCCAATCTCTTCATCTTTCTTGTAATTGTTATTGATTCTTTAAATTTAATAAAAGAACAACTAACTTAGCGGATAGGAATGTGAACATCAATTTTTTTCAAAATGCCAAACATTTACACTGAAAATTTCACTGTAGAAAACATTCAAGTTGGAGTCTCCTCACTGTCACTATACTAAATTTTGCAAGTAGAGATAGGATTTTAAAAATAGAGAAAAATAAAAGATTAAAGAAATAGAAATTTAGAAAAATTATGATTGAAAATAGGATATTGCCTCATAGAAATGACATAGTAAAAAATCATGTCTAAATTAATCTAGTAGGAGTAGGATTTTTTTAAAAATAGATAAAGAGAAACCGCGATTTAAAATAGGGTATAGTCTCATACAAATGACATAGCAAAAATCATGATAAGAATCTTTCTATCTAAAAATCTCTCTAAATATTATAATATTTTAGAAATTTTCTTTAGTATTGATTGTACTTGATATATAATTTTCTTAGCTACATAGATCTCTTTATGGTGTAATAGTAATTTGATACTTTTTCTATATTCTATTAAAAATTGTGATCTAGAGAATTAAAAACTACCTTATTAAAAATTTAAAAGTTACTTTTAACATATGTGTTAATTTTGCACCTAAGTTGTTTCGTTTAATTTTTAAAATTTTAATAACAAATTAATGTTAAGAATAATCTAAATAAATCATAGAAAAAAATTACATCTATAACTATATCTATATCTTTTAAGAATCTATACTTTTATTTTTATGAGAGAGAAGAAAATTTGACTCAATCTAGAGGTAAAATGATCAAACAAGTAAAGAATTGGTAATTTTCATTGTAGAATAAAATCTAGGGAAAACAAATTCAATGTGCTAATAGGCAATAATAGACGATAAAATTAAACCTCAATTAAAATTGAAAAGTATTATTAAAAAAAAAAGATCATGCGAATAGTAGAGATGAAGACCACACCTTTCTTAAAATTTGTAGAAAGAACAAAGTTAAAAGTCATATGTTGTTTTCAATCAGAGTAACAAATTTTTATATGATGGAGCTTATTTCGTTACAAATGTTTCACTATATTTTAGTTCCATAGTAAAATCTAGGGAAAACAAATTCAATGTGTTAATAGACAATAACAGACGATGAAATTAAACCCCAATTAAAATTACAGAATATTATTAAAAAAAAAATCATGTGAATAGTAGAGATGAAAAACATAACTTTGTTAAAAAATTTAGAAAGAACAAAGTTAAAAGTCATATGTTGTTTTCAATCAGAGTCACAAACTGTTATATGATGGAGCTTATTCTGTTACAAACGTTTCAATATCTTGGAGTGGTCCATTCATTTCCTAACGGATTCATTAAAAACCATATGCATTTAGTGATACCAATTATGTGTTAAAGATAACACATAATTTTATATGTGAGAATAAAATGTTAAAGGGGTATCAGGATCTTTCTAATACTTTTAATGCAACTAATGCGTCTAGTAAAGAAAGAAATCGAAACATGCAACATATGGAAGCATTTAATTGATCCACTATTGCTTTTTATTTCTTTCAATTCTATTTTCACCTCACATTACAAACAGGTAAATGCCTGCCAATTTTTTTGAAAAGTGCTTATTGTTTACATTGAAGATTACTACCACTGTATAAAGCCTCTCGACTTAAATTTTTTATTTTTTTAAGAAACTTGAATCTATCATTTTTAAAGATAAAATATTGAAAATAATTTTATAGCAATAAAATAACATGTTGACAAATAGTAAATGTGATAAAATAAAAAAAGTTAAAATTTTCAGACTATACACAAAAGTAAGTGTAGATGTTAAAGAAAACAAAAATACTAATATATAATTTAAATAAAAATAATTCGTTATACTAATCCTTTTTCACTAAGAAAGAATTATAAAATCAAAAAAAATTAAACAATTAAAAATTTAAAGAATAATGTGAATAATGTTGTAAGCATTATGAACTTTTAGGGAAGTTGCAAATAGGAAAAACTCTCCATTTGGTATTGAATGGAGGGACACATTTACATGGCATAAGAGTGAAGAATATTTCATCATACGTAACTGATTTGTCGGTGTTGGCTATACTTTAGAGTAAAGAATAATGTGAATAATGTTGTAAGCATTATGAACTTTTAGGGAAGTTGCAAATAGTAAAAACTCTCCATTTGGTATTGAATGGAGGGACACATTTGCATGGCATAAGAGTGAAGAATATTTGATCAGAGCTAACTGATTTGTTGGTCTTGGTTATACCTCAAAGTAATGATAAGGAAGGGTAAAAGTCAGAGGTCGATCAGAAAAAAAGGAATGCAAACTTTAATAAGAAATTATTATTTCTATATCATGTAATATCTAATGTATATAATATCTGGTGATTAGCTTCCCCCAATTTTCCCTCTTCCAAAAATTTGGTAGAATACTCTCGTCACTATTCAATTGTCTTACCATCAGATTTATGTCCAAGGCGTGACCTATTAAACTCTAGCCACTATGGAATGCTTGTCTAACATGCATAGTGCCACTAGAATTCTTGAAAACACATGTTACAAAGCAATGCCACTATCTACAACCCTTTTTCCATACTAATTTTTTGAGTGAGAAATGTACAATACTACCCAAAAAAGGATGGACAACAATTAGAAAAAAACATATTAAATTTGAAAAAGTCTTCTTAATCCAAACAAGCAACTAATACGAATTGAGAGATCAAAAACTATAGTGCCTACCTCTAAATAGGCAGGACAAATAATAAAAGATGGAAATATTGGAGTTCCTCCAATTTCTAATTTATTGATAGGTGGGATAGGTGGGATAGGTGGGACAAAGAGTTATGAACCATTAGATTTCTACTCAATTAATTAATGTATACTTGAACACCCTAACTTCATGCTTATCAAAATCCTATGTAGAAATTTCAAAGTTCAATAAATTGTATATTATTTATATTTCATAAGTTCTATTTCTTATCAAATTTAAGAATTTTCAATTTTTTTATTAAATTAACTAAATTTTACTAAAATTATTGTAATAATTTTAAATATTTGTACTATATTTCTAGTTGAATTAATTGCATTTTATTACGTTTTAATTTATTTTTCAAAAAATTTTAAAATGTTTGGAAGTCCTTGTTAGTTGCGTACTGATATTTTTAATAAATATTAAAATAGTCTATGTACTAGTATCAAATGGAATTATAACTTTTAAGGAAGAAAATAAGGCACCATTTAGCAGAAGATGAGGTTATCTAGCTAAACTATAACTTAGGGAAGAAATTAAGGCCCTTGAAGGTTAGAAAAAAGAAATAAGTTTATATATATATATATAATAAAAAAAAAATTATATTTAAAATATTATAATAATTTTTAATATTTATAGTATGCTTTTAGAGTCAAATTAATTCTATAGTAATATAATTTATTTTATTTTTAAATTACTTTATTATATTAAAATATTTGAAATATATTAATAAATATAATATGATTAAAATTTTAATATAGTCATGTGTTATAAAAAATTTGGAATAAATTTTATTTAAATTTGTTTTAAACTAAAACTATAATTGCATATAAATTATAATTATCATACATAACATATCATTATCTATTATAAAAATTTCCAAATATTATTCTTTTAATTTTTTTCACCAAATTATATAGCTTTATTTTTTAAAATAATTATTTTAAATCTAGATGATAAGAATAATCTTATATTATATTTATTAATTTACTTCAAATATTTTTAAAAATAAAAAAAATTCTTACATTTTATAAGAAATAAAATTAACTCTAAAATATAATATATATTACAAACAATTAAAACATATTACAAAATTATATATGTGTGTGTGTATACATATATTTATACATATTCATATACATATACATACATATGTGCGTATAATGTGATGGATTAGAAAGTGTGATTCCAAATGTTAATCTTAAAAACATGTACAATCAAACTCAAGAAGCTAATCATATCATTTTAAATACATTAATTCTAAATAATTTTTAAGATGATATCTCTATCACTTGGCATTGATACTTATCTTAAAAGAATAACCGTCATCCAATTAAATTTGAAAAACAAATTTAAAACATATTAAATACATTTATTCTAATTAATTTTTAGCATCATATATGTATCTCTCCTACATAAATATTCATCTCACAAGAATAATCGTCACGATTTGACCGTGATCTGCAAAAGACATGAGTAGCAACTTGGGCAGATGCTAGTATGGCATGAGATAGCCACTGCCTGCTGGTTAAGCCCAGCGCTCACAAACTAAAAAGGGTGAAAACAGGGATAATCCACTTTATACACGTCTTTCCCCATTTCAATTGTCGTAAGAGATAAGTTTAACATTACAGTGATGGAAAGCAACCTGATATGGACGACCTGATCTTTCCAATCAACGGTGCAAGTTTCACGGCACCATCCACTTGCAAGGATATCAAATTACATCCCCATTTAGTAGAATGTGTGGGCCAGGCTCAGACAATCAGAAAATAAGTTATTCTAAATATGATTTATAGAATTAATATATATTTCTAAAGTCCAGAAAGTATTGAATTGGGATGATAATGTGGTTAACAATTTGATGAGTTTCGTATCATCAACTCATTGCTTTGAGACGCAAAGGAAGCCCAGGGAATATTGAATTGGGATGATAATGGCGTCAACAATTGAGAAGAGAATGATGATATGTGTGCCACTCTGTGTGGCCTTGGCTATGGAGGGTGCTTTTTCTATGGAGGAGGGGAGGGTGGATTTAGCAGTTTCAGGTGGTGGGCGAGGTGGTGGTGGTGGAGGGCGAGGTGGTAGTGGTAGTGGTAGTGGTGGCAGTGGTGCTGGCGGCGGGCGAGGCGGTGGTGGTGGGCGAGGTGGTGCTGGTATTTACTCTGCTCATCATGGTGGCAGTGGTGGAAGAAATGGGAGTGTGATTGGACATCCATGTGTTCCGATGCTTGTTGTACTCTCTTGCTTGTTCATGCCCCTTTTTCTTTCTACCTTTAACATGGTCAGCATCTATCCAGCCATCAAAATCTAAATTTTATGAAAAAGTTTTTTTTTTTTTTAATTAGGAAGTTATTTTTTATAAGATTTTAGATTGGATAGATAACTCCTTCCATTTCAAAAATATGGGTAGGCGATGTTTGAGTCTCACTGCAGTCCGCTTCAGTTTATCTCAACATTACTGTTGAGAACAACTAAACTAATCATGTTAATTACTATCTACATGTTGAAACAATTTGTTTGATGCGTGGAACATCAAGATTAGTTCGATCTCTTTTTAGTGGAAAATAAAGGCCCCTTTCCTGAAAGCCAAATGACCTCTATATTTGATTGATCTGAAAAGATGATTGCAGAGAAGAGTTTTTTGCAAGGTTGCATGGGGACAGGGTTACTTAGGGTACTGGTGGGTACGGTTATTTTTTAAAATAACAGATGAAGGTACTTGGGTATGTCAAACTTTTTTTGAATTATAATCTAATATTTATTAGAAAATTTGAAATTATGAGTCACCACAATAGCTTTTCAAAACAATAACAGTGATAAAGTTAATAAATGTGATGTGTTGTTTTCAGTTTAAAATTTGCCATATGTATGTTATAATAATGTATGACAAATGTTTAGATGCATAACAGAGAATGCAGACTTTAAACATGAACAAGAAGATCATAAACCATACAACAGTGACATATAGCAAATGATAAACCTCTTGTGAAAAATAAAACTATTGCAGTCACTAATTATTAATCTCCTATCATAAATGATTATCAAACTGCTGAAAACAAATTCCCAGCTAATATTGAAAAATAACACAACTGCAATTTCACTTATAATACGGAAAGAAATGAACAACACAATGAACACAATATTTTCGGACAAATTGTCCCTGGAAAAACCCCTAAGGGAAAACCAGTTCTACAGATGAGAAATTATATTAAACTTCAGCAAATCAAGAGATACAAAATTCCTTGCCTCTCACTGGCAGAACTCCGAAAACCTCCTAATTTCTCCTGCTGGTATTCCCCACTGCTATCCCCACGCTAACACTGCGCCCTTGCTAACACTACAAGACTGTTTGCTAACACTGCAAACGTTTCTCTAAAACTTCCTATCCAAATGACCCAATGACCACTTTTTATACTACTCCTGTTGGTAAACCAACGATCGAGATTAAATCAAACCAACGGCTGAGATTAAGACAACTTGACAGCCAATAATAGAATTGGTTGCAAGGTGTCCAAAAGGGAATCTCTAAAATTAGTAAATAATAACCATTTACTAATTCTTGGCAAGTGGAAAAACAGCTGTCCAAACCACCCATAAATACAATTGCTATTCATAGATAAGGACGAACAGCTGTCCAAGCTACCCATAAATACTACTGCTATTCCCGGGTCAAAAATAACAGTTGTCCAACTAACAATAATTAACACTTCCTCTTAGCGAGGAAGCTGTTCTACATGACACCCATCTTATCTTTGAAAAAGATAAATTTGGCCTTTCCCAAAGCCTTTGTCAGAATGTCTGCTACCTGCTCCTCTGTAGGTATGTACTATAGCTGAACAACTTTCCTTTGTACACAATCTCTGATGAAGTGATATCTGATATCTATATGTTTAGACCTATCATGAAACACTGGATTCTCAGACAACTTGATGCAACTCTGATTGTCACAATGTATCACAGTAGCCTCAATGTTCTGACCAAACAAGGCTACTAACAACTTTCGAAGCCATATAGCTTCACATGTTGCCATGCTAGCCGCTATGTATTTTGCTTCTACTAAACTTAGAGCCACAGACTTCTGCTTCCTGCCGAACTAAGATACAACTCTTGATCCCAAGCTAAAACAACACGCTGAAGTGCTCCTTTTGTCTGTTGTACTTCCTACCCAATCTGCATCAGTATAGCCTATCAACCTGATACCTTCACCCCAAAAATATCTTATCCCATACTCGACTATACCATGCAAGTAACGTAGCACATGCTTAGCCGCTATCCAATGCATTCTCTTTGGTTCAACCATGAACTGACTAAGAGAGTTAACTGCAAATGCTATATCTGGTCTAGTGTTGACCAAATACATAAGCGAACCAATCAACTGTCTATACAAAGTGGGATCTACATCTTTCTCCTTAGATGTATCTACCTTCCTCCAATTCGTAAATATGGGTGTAAACATGGCTTTGCAATCCTCCATCCCGAATTTCTTCAAGATTTCAATGCAATATTTCCCTTGACCAAGGAAAATCTCCCCATCTGTCTGCCACACTTCCATGCCTAGAAAGTAGTGCATAAGTCCTAAATCCTTCATCTCGAACTCTTCTGCAAGGTTCCTCTTGCAATCCATTATGAGCCCTAGTTAACCTGTAAGAAATAGATCATCCACATAAAGAACAAGAATGAGAATCTCACCCCTAACCATCAAGTAGTAGAGGTTAGCATCTGCTTCACTCTTCACAAAGCCCATTTTCTGCAAGTATGTATCAATGCACTCATAATACGCTCTAGGAGCCTGCTTGAGTCCGTATAATGCTTTCTTCAATCTGCACACGTGGGTCTCTTTGTTGTGTGCTACAAAGCCTTCTGGTCATTCTATGTATACCTCCTCCTTCAACTCACCATTGAGAAATGTTGTCTTGACATTCATTTGATGGATTTGCCATCCCATCTGTGCTGCAAGTGAGATTACAGCTCCTATAGAAGTATACCTGGCAACTGGAGCAAATGTCTCCTCATAGTCTATTCCCTCCTTCTGAGAGAACCCCTTTTCCATGAACCTAGCCTTGTATTTCTTGATCCTACCATCTGCACCATGCTTTATCTTATAGATCCAGCGTGATCCAACTATAGCCCTATCTATTGGTCTAGGTACTACCTTCCACACATCATTCTACATTATTGAAGAATATTCCTCAACCATAGCATCTCGTCATAGCTGATGTTCTGCAGCTTCTTGATAGCTAGAAGGCTCACTATCTACCAACTGACTAACTAATGCCACATAGTCATTGAACTTGGCTGGTTGTCTTCACTGTCTAGTACTCTTCCTAGGAGCTCCCACAAACTCCTGAGTATCCCTTTGTGTATCTGGAACCACATAATTCCTGCTGCCAACTGTAGAGGATGAAATGTCAACCTCTAAGTCTTCTAGATGCATTTCCTATTGCACCCGTTGCTCCATACTCTGTGAATCTTCACTAACTGAGTCTACACTCGTACTGGTAATTGTACTTGAGCTTTGCTGCCCTTGACTTGGTCTTGGAGCTTCTGTTGGCTGCTCACTCTGATCATCTGTTGGCAAATCTCTGGATCTCTTGAATGCCTTTTCCTCCATGAACTTGACATCTCGTTTGACAATAATTCTTTTACTCCCTGGAATGAAAATCCTGTATGCCTTTGAGGTCTCACTGTACCCAACAAAGTACCTCCTCTCTGTAATTTGATCTAACTTTGTAAGTGTATCTCCAGGAATATGGCAATATGCCAAACTCCCAAATATCCTGAAGTGACTAACGTCTAGCTTCTTCCCTGTGAAAGCCTCTTCTAGTGTCATCTTCCCTAGCACCTTGTGTGGAACTCTATTCTGAATGTAGACTGTTGTATTAAACACCTCTGCCCATAAGTAATGGGGCATGTCCTGGTCATGTGGCATAGCTCTTGCTGCCTCCAATGTAGAACGGTTCTTCCTCTCAGCAACTCCATTCTTCTGTCGATTGTAAGGAACAGTCCATTCTCTCTTGATTCCTTCTCTGGTGCAGAACTCCTGGAAGACATTTCCTTTGTACTCGCCTCCATTGTTTGACCAAAGAACCTTTATCTTCTTTCCTGTTGAGTTCTCCATAAGAGCCTTGAACTTTTGGAATCGACTGAAAACCTCATCCTTAGTCTTCAAGAAGTATATCCAGGTCTTTCTAGAGAAATCATCAATAAAAGTAACATCGTACTCATATCCTCTGAGAGATTTCGTCAACATTGGTCCACAAACATCTGAATGTACTAGATCAAGAACACCCTTAGATCTGGTGTCAGTCCTTGGAAAAGATGCTTTCGCAAACTTCCCCAACACACATCCCTTACATACATCGTCATGCTCTGTGCTCACCTCTAGAACACCTGTCACGGTCTCACAAAGCAATCTTAGTGCTCCATGATGAATATGGCCTATCCTCCTATGCCATAGCTCTCCAAGATCTCTAGGATTACTATTGCTCATAAGTGCCTTAGGAGCATCAAACTGCAATCTATAAAGGCGACCACTCCTAACTCCAATAGTTATGGGTGATTTCCAATCCTTGTTCTTAATCAACACATGTGTCCCTCTAAAGAGTACATTATCCCCGTATCCTGAAGAACAGATACAGAAATCAAATTCATACCTAAGCCTGGCACATATAACACATCAGAAGTGGAATTATCCGTCCATTCTCCCTCTGAAACTAAACAGTCCCTTTCCCAACAAGGTTGAGTTTGGACAAGTTTCCCATAGAAATCTAGATGTTGGTGTCCTCCTCCTTGTAACTGGAGAAGTACTCTCTAACTCCTGTCATATGAAATGACGCCCCACTATCTATATACCAAACACACTATGAGCTTGAGCTAACCATACAAGCCATGAGTGCAAACTCATCTTCCATTCTACTAGAGAGTTCTTCTGCACTTGCTGAAACTGCCACCTGCTTCTTACCCTTCTTCCTCTCTGGGCAATCACTGACATAGTGGCCAAACTCGTGACATCCAAAGCACTTGACCTTAGAAAGGTCCTTCTTCTTCTTTTCACTTTTTGAATTTGATCCTTTGCTAGATCCCTTCTTTGCTTTCCCTTTACCCGCTAGGGCAACGTTCTCTTGTTCCACCTCATTTTTCTGACTCTTGTTGGCCCCATTGACAAGACTTAGTCTAAACTCCTCCTTAGTGAAATCAGTCCATAGTCGATCCCAACTCGGTAAAGTATCTCGTCCACTAACAACTTGAACAAAGACAATCCATTGTTTAGTAAACCCATTTAGGGCTATTCTCACTAGCTCATCATCACTAGGGCTATCTCCAATAGCTGCTAACTCATCCTTGAAAAGTCTGAGCCTGGTGAGGTAACTTGTGATGTCTTCTTCCTGATTCATCCAGGTTTTTTTTAGCTTCTCTCTGAGAATCAACTTCCTGTTGTTGGTAGCATTCTGATACATATTTAGAATGGCGTCCCACATCTTCTTCGCTATATCTAGCTCCGTGATATGTGGAACAATATGATCCTTGACCCCATCAAGGATAATCCTCCTCGCTTTGACATCGTCCTTCCTATATGCTGCAAGTTGTGTTGCATCCATTGGTACAGGTACACCACTGGTAGCATAATCCTTGATACCATTCTCTTCCAACAATAAAGAAATTCTGGCCTTCCAGACACCAAAATTTGAGGCACCATCCAATCTATCCTGATCTCTCAAACCAGTTGAAGCCATCTCAAGGGTTTAAAGCAATAATAAATCTAAAGAGATCAAAATTTCTTTCCTAGGGAAAAACTCTTCTACCCTTAACAATGCTCTGATACCATGTGAAAAATCAAACTATTGCAGTCACTGATTATTAATCTCCTATCATAAATGATTATCAAACTACTGAAAACAAATTCTCAACTAATATTGAAAAATAACACAATTGTAATTTCACTTATAGTACGGAAATAAATGAACAACACAATGAACACAATATTTTCAGACAAATTGTCCCTTGAAAAACCCCTAAGGGAAAACTAGTTCTACAGATGAGAAATTATATTAAACTTCAGCAAATCAAGAGCTACAAAATTCCTTGCCTCTCACTGGCAGAACTTCGACAACCTCCTAATTTCTCCTGCTGATATTCCCCACTCCTATCCCCATGCTAACACTGCAAGACTGTTTGCTAACACTACAAATGTTTCTCCAAAACTTCCTATCCAAATGACCTAATGACCCCTTTTTATACTACTCCTATTGGTAAACCAACGACTGAGATTAAATCAAACCAACGGCTAAGATTAAGACAACTAGATAGCCAATAATAGAATTGGTTACAACGTGTCCAAAAGGGAATCTCTAAAATTAGTAAATAATAACCATTTACTAATTCTTGGCAAGTGGACAAACAGCTGTCCAAACCACCCATAAATACAATTGCTATTCATAGATAAGGACGAACAACTATCCAAGCTACCCATAAATACTACTGCTATTTTCGGGTCAAAAATAACAGCTATCCAACTAACAATAATTAACACCTCTGACTTGAAAGTGATAAGATTTAGTGTTAATAAATATTGTATCAAAGTTTTAAAATTCTTATGTTTCGAATTAAGCTTGATAAATAACAAGCTAATATGCAAATAAAGAACCTAAAATAATTTAGAAATCTTAATCAATATCTTTGGCAATGCTCCTATCACTGTGGGTACGTCTACATACCCTGCACCTGGTACTTGAGTACGTGGGTATGAGTAACGCAATTAGAAGTAAATAATTTAAATTATTCCCCCAATCTCATTGACAACACATCTATAGCAAAGCAGCTTTGAAAATTAACTATCCCGACAACACGTCTGACACTTCCCTTGCACAATAAAGAATGAGATTTCGAGATAGATAAACAAGTTCATATTGTTACTTCCTCCAAAAAGTTTGGTTTGTAAATGTAGATTGGTTTAGCACTCTTGAAATGAAAGGAAAGATTTAAACTAAATAACGCTTACGAGAACCAAGCAGCCTGTTAGGATAAACCACAGACAGAAATAAAAAACTACATGCAAATATAACCAATAACAAAAATAATAGAACACACAGAAATGAACACAAGGCACCAAGATTTAACGTGGTTCACCCAATCCCTGGGCTACGTCCACCAAACAGCAAGTCCAATCTTATTACAATCCAGTGATTACAACCTGATTACAATCTGTAATCCCTTACAGCTCAATACCGCCGCAAGAACCAATTTCGTATCACCACACATAAAAAATACCCAACCCTAAGCCCTTTTTATACAAGTATTAAACCGCTTTATGGTTATAACATGTCGGCCATATGTCGGCCATAATATGTTGGCTACTTCCAAAAAAAAAAAATTTTGAACCCCACTATTTATGAAGTATGTATAGTACTTTCCTGATCAGTCACCACAATCTAAGATAGCCTATTTAGACTAAATAATACTTATCTTCTAAAAGAGGTGGAGAATTGGTATTGAAGTATGTAAAGATAAGAAAGTATTAAAGTATTGAAGTGCCATAAAGAATGGTGCATTTGAGTATGTCGATTAAAATGACCAAAAATATCTTGTACCCTGAATAAGTAATTAAAGCACGAATACTACTCAGCAGTTTCATATTATTTAAACCTCAAATCTGTGTTCTATAAGGTTGTCTAGTAACTAGCTTACATATATCTGTATATATATTATGTTGAGAGAGGCACTTATTTTCATTTAATTTCAAAGTTATTTTAATTGTAGTTGGGATTTATGAAAATAGGTGCATCGAGAATGACTGCTCTCGGCATTTTATATATATATATATATATATAAGCTAATGGAAATTGCAGCGAAACATAAAAAGTATTGTTAATTTTTTCTATTTTTTGATAAGGTTAGCATCGAACTATTTATTTATTTCTAAATATAGTTGTATTAAGTTATTTCTAAATTAGAGTTAGGGTTTAGAGTTAGAATAAGGGTTAGAGTTAAAGTTAGAGTTAGGATTAGAGTTAGGGTTCGAATTATGGTTAGAGTTAGGGTTACAGTTAGAGTTAGGGTCAGAGTTAGATTTAGAGTTAGTGTTAGTGTTAGTGTTAGTGTTCGTGTTAGTGTTAGAATTGGCATTAGAATTGGGGCTAGGGTTAGGGTTAGGGTTAGAATTAGGGTTCAAGTTAGAGTTAGAGTTAAAGTCTGAGATAGAGTTGTGGGTAGGGTTAGATTTATGGTTAGGGTTAGATTTAGGGTAAGAGTTAGGGTTAGAATTAGGGTTTGGCTTAGAATTAGAATTAAGCTTAGGGTTAGAATTAGAGTTATATATAGTGTTAGGATTAGGATTAGGGGTAGGGTTAGGATTAGAGGTAGAGTTAGAGTTAGGGTTAGTGTTAGAATTAGGGTTACAATCAGAGTTATAGTTATAGGTAGAGTTAGAGTCATGGTTAGAATAAGGGGTAGGGTTAGCGTTAGAATTAGAGATATAGTTAGAATTAAGGTTGGAGTTAGAGTTAGAATTAAGGTTAAAATTAGTGTTAGGGTTAGGGTTAGGGATAGAATTAGTGTTAGACTTGGAGTTAGTCTCATAGCTAGGGTTAGGGTTAGGGTTATAATTAGGGTTAGGGTTACAATTAGAGTTAGAGTTAGAGTTAGGGTTTGTGTCATTGTTGTGGTTAAGATTATTTTTGGGATTACTAATATTACAATTGATTTTAATGTTATTATTACACTTTAGCTTAGTGTTAGGGTAATTGTCATGTTAAAAATTTATGTAGGTTAGTCCTATTATAATGCCAATGATTAGTGCTATTGTGACACATGTTATTAACTTTTTATAATGTAATCCCTCCCTCTCCCATCTCTCTCTCTCTCTCTCTCTCTCTCTCTCTCTCTCTCTCTCTCCCTCTCTAATCTATAGATACACCCCCTAATCTCTCTTTCTCTCCTTCCTTGCTCTCTAGATACACCTCCTAACTCTCTCTCTCTCTCTCTCTCTCTCTCTCTCTCTCTCTCTCTCTCTCTCTCTCCACTCTATAAACAACATCCTATAATCTCTCTCTCTGTAATCCCTAGATATACCCCCTAATCTTTCAATACACCCCCTAATCTCCCACCCTACCCCCTAATCTCCCAGCCTCCCTTCTTTCTCCCTACTCTCAGGATACAACCCCTAATCTCTCTCTCTCTCTCTCTCTCTCTCTCTCTCTCTCTCTCTCTCTCTCTCTCTCTCTCTCTCTCTCATGCTTGATACACCATCATATGAATATCTCTTTCCTTAGCTTTAATATCTCTCTCTCTACACAAAACTTATCTCTATAAGAAACATAATATGAGACCCACCCCACCCCTGCCAAATCCCCTCTATGTGTGTGTGTGTGTGTGTGTGTGTGTGTGTGTGTGTGTGTGTGTGTGTGTGTGTGTGTGTGTGTGTGTGTGTGTGTGTGATATTACTTCTAGTTAGCAGTACATGTAAGGTTAGGTTAAGGTATATAATTTACTAAATACTTAGTACAATCCCATATAGAGTTAGAGTTAGGATCCAAGGTTTACAATTTCATTTATATGACACTTAGTGTTATGGTTGGGGTTAGTAAGTGGTTAAATTTTACACTAAAATAAGGGACATGATTAAAGAAAGTATGAGATTTAGGTGTAGTATTGGAGTATTTGAAGTACAACAATGGTCAAATTTGGAATATAGGTTTTAAAAATAAGTTGAATAGTGGAAAAAAATTAATTGTGTCTTGTTCGTGAAAAGGAAATTATAAGTCCCAACACAACTATTTAGATGATGTAAAAAGTGTGGTAGAATAGATAAGAATCAATTTTATGGAAATTATTTCTCTATGATGATGTGAGAACATTATATATTGTTGAATTTTTAATATTGCTAATGCAAGTTTTATTGAAATGATTAAGAACTATAATAAAAAACTATGCCTATGATGAAGGACATCTATTTAGACTTTTGATTTTCTTTCTTAATTAACATATTTAATTGCCACGTCCATAGAAGAAATCTTTTGTATGATTTTTTTTTAAAAATTCTTGTTCTCTTCTTCATGAAAGTTACATAGAACAATGGGGAAATAAAAATCCCAATACAACTAATTAGAAGTAAAATTTTGAAACCAAAGACAAGAATGAACTATATACAAAAAATTCTCTATAATAGTGTAAATGCATGTCACGTTTTTCAGTGATTAAGATTCTTTTGCGACCTCTATTTGATCAATGATTGTGAAAGACTTCTTTCATCATTGCAGGAAATCCATACACTTTTGTAGATGTGTCATGCAGGAATTTTTGTGCATCTTTCATCAGCATTACTTCCATTTCCTTAGCATAGTCAATTGATAATATTGTGCTCTCCACAACTTTAATTATAGTTGTGCATGACTCTTTAATTATTTCTAGGTATTTTTCAAACTTGGTCTCAAAGAAATAATGTGTAATTCTTGGTTTGAGGCATCCATAAATCAAATAGTAACCTACAAACTTATAAACAAACATCAGCATATAGAAATAATTAGAATAAAAAATAATTTAAAAAAATTCTTTGGAATGAATAATTTTCAAAATAAGATAAATAAAAATTAAAACTATTTCAAATGAAACATTTAGATTGTAATTTTTGAAATATGGTGGCATTGTCTTCCAATTTTCAAACATATTACAAACATAAATATTAATAATAAAAATCTATATATACAATGAAAAATATTTAAATAAAAAACATATGCAATCTAATTAAATAATGACAAAATATAAACTAAATATATGATTCATCTATTTTAAATTAATCATTAACTTTAATAAAATACATTTTTTATTGATATGACAACCTTTCCATCCACATTAATGATAAAATTTAATTATGAAACATGAAAATATAAATATTTTGAAACATGCAAATATAAAATTATTATGAAACATACAAATATAAAACATTTAAACCAAAAGTATTTTGAAATATAAAAATCTAAAACTAAAATGAAACATGTGCACATTAAAAATATGGAAATGAAAAGTATTATCAAATAGATTTTAAATGTGATTTGAATTTTAAATCTAAATCAAACATGCAAGGCTAAACTATTACTTTCAAATCTAAACAATTTGAATGAAATTCTAAATCTAAAACAAAACTAATTGAAATTAAAATCTAAATCAAAGTAGAATATTATAATTAATTTTAAAACTAAATCTACATCTAATTATAAATACATAACTAAATCTAAATTTAAATGTAAAGCTAAATTTAAAAAAAAACAGAAATCTCACTTGTCAAAAAACAAAACTATAATATACATCTATTCAAAAATTTGAATCTACTCCAATAATCTCCACCTCTTCCTCCCTTTATAAAAACAAAATGGAAATGAAATGAGGAGCATTTGTTTTATAACCTATGAGTGGCTCCTCATATCACCCAATAGATGTTTCTTCACATTCCATTAATTTGTTTCAAATTCCCCTACTCTCTATAAAGAATAAGCATGAATGTGCATGCAAAAATATATTTATTAAAAAATAAATTCATATTTAAAATTTTAATAAAATTGTTTTAGTTCAATTTTTTGGGTCCTACTTTGTTGGCCCTAATTTTTTAGGTCTTATTTTTTCCCTATTTTTTGGGCCCATAATTTCAGCCTCCATTTGGCTTACTTTTATTTCAGCTAGCTATTATCTTGAGAATACTTTTTTATTTTATAATTTAAATTTTTTATATTTAATTTAAACGTTTGTAACTGCTTCATTTTCTTTTTTTATTAATAACAAATCTATATAGAACATTTAAAATCCTACAACTTATTCTATTCAATTTGGACATAACATGTTGGCAAAAGAACATTAAAGTTTTATAGTTGAAAATATGTTAACAATTGGAACTCTAGAAACGATAGGATTGATAGAGAGCATACTATGAAGCATTAAGGGCATGTTGTGAAAGAATGGAAAGTGAAAGTTTTTTGCTGTCAGATGAGCTAAGATTGTATTTTCCAAAAACATACTTATCACCATTACATTTTGTTGCTAAACAGATTTGTTACTCAGACAGTATGTGATTTGGCCAATGGAATGTGTGGAAACTCAATTTCGCCAACAATCTGATAGGCCCTTGGTATATGGCATTCCTCTATGTTTAGAGAGAGAACTCCCTCGTAAGATGAAATTTTAACTTTTCAAATAGCAATGTATTCAAAATTTAAAACATATGAAGAAATCTATTAATACAAATGCACCAAACAACTTTCAAGCATCCTAAAATCAACTTCAATTGCTAAAATTTTTTATCAACAACTATGATTGAGGGCTAGCATTAGCTCATTGGTAGTTTGATGGCTCACTAAAATTTGCACAATACCATGAAATCATTAATTATAAATAGAATCAACACTCAAATGGTTCAGAATTTATAGAAAAGGGAATGCAAAATGTACTTTCTTTTATTTCTTAGCACCTAGAACATAAAAAATTTGTTGATTACAAGAACAAGAATTGCAAGCTCTTTCCAAAAAAATTATTTCTATCAAAAACATAAGTGCCCCCTATCTCTCAATCCAAAATGTCCCCCATTACATGTTTAATTCATAAATTTATAATCTATTCTACCATAACTATCTTTTCAAGTTCACAACTACCTAAAATGTTAGGATTTATAAATTAGGAATGCATTTCATAACCATTTCCAACCTTTTATGAAGTCAAAGCACAAAATTGTAACTTTTCTTACAATAAATGGCACATGTCACTTTTCAATGTAAGTTAATCCTAACTTTGTTTCTCAAAAATTCATTTAGCAAAAACTATGACCTCCATTTCTCTGTTTAAAGTGTATCTTGCCAAAATTATCTATACCCTACAATCATTAGATGAATAATGAAAACATGCCAATTTTATGTTTTCCAAACACGTCACACCTAAATTTCTACACCATATTGAGCTATTCAAGGTACTCTACCCTCTCAAAGTATTATGTCAAACAATTCACGCGGTCTATCATTCCTCTTGTACTCTCCCTACATGCCATCAAGGTTCACATGGCATGGTTATTGACCGCCATCATCATCAAGACTAACATCTTCAATGGTCTTTCTGATATGCTATACCATGTTGAACCTCATCTATACACATCATAGGGGAGAAGCATCTAGAGAGAAGGATTTGGTCAAACATATAGCATATACTTCCACAATCTCCTCAAGCTTTGAGCATCAATAACCATAGAGAGTTCAACCAATTGGACCAACTTCTTTTTCATATTAAGCCTCCTTGAATGCAAGCTTCAATAGTTTCTTACTTGAATGTTAGTGAATTTAAGCCAACATTTCATCAAACATATGACATGCAATGTTGATAGTACCACCACATAGATACATTACTACATTCATTGTTTGGGTGGCATTAGGTTCCATTTCCATACTAACATCACAAATGTATTGGAAATGTAGTATAGATCGAGTGACTAAGAGGGGGTTTGAATAAGGAATCAATTAAATCTATGCTTTAACTCAACAATTAAACATTTACCATTTAATCTAATCTACTTGGATTCATGAAAGACTGAAAGCAATAAACATCCATAACACTTGACACAATATCTGGTAACCCAAAAACCTTCCAAATAGAAAGTAAAACTGGGGTTGGGATGATAACCATAAGCTTTATTACTGCAGTATAAAATTAGCCTATTAAAGCTTATAATTGATCACTTCTGATGATCTTCCCTGTTAGGAGCAATAAGAACTGTAAGAATTTGGTATAGCTCTAATACCATGTAAGAATTTTCCTAAGGCAATAATTCAATGCCGAGATCAAGAATCTCAATAGATAGCACAAGAGAGACTAATGATGATCAAATGATAATGGATATCAGATGATTGGATAATTTGATAATTTGATAAATACATCATAGAGGATGCCTATACATAAGGGCAATATATATGTCTAGAAGATGCATAAGAGATAAGAATTACAACTCAACACATGTCCGCCAAAGGTGGATTATCCTCTATTGAGCACATGAGTTTGTGCGATGATGAGAGGATAATTTTACATAGGTGTATCTCATAAAGAGATGTTGTAGACACCATGTTCTCTAATAAGTTGCTAACTCCCATTTTGTCAATAAGACAACTCATATGACTATGCATATTCCTAAGTAAACTTAAGTAAAGTGTAATAATAATTAATTATTTACACTAACAACCCCCCTTAAGTGTAACTTAGGGGAGTGCACTTAAGCTCACAAAGCTAAATGTAAGATGCAGTATGGGACTTGGCTACTAGGCCATGTTAGGTACCCATGTACAAATGCAATGCTCTACATAGAATGATATGCAATGCAATCTCTCTAGAAACAAAGAAAGAGGGAAAACCTCATGGGAAAAACCCTCCTCCAAAAAGAGAGATGAAGAAATAGATGCATGCAAGGATGGAGTAATGAAGACCTCGCTAGTATGACATACATCATACATGTACAAGCATATATCCCACATAAGAAAAATACATGATGGTATCTCCCCATATTGAATAATCTCCTACACGGATGTCATGAAGATAAAAAAGTATCCAATGCATACAAATGACATTTCTCCCTTTAGGAAGAAGATACACCAAGTATAGGTGCAAGTATACTTCCCATTATGGATAGGAAGATGGATGAGGAATCCATATGTAGTATGCTATGGATGTTTCCTCTAAAGTCTTCTCATATGATGAATGTAGATGCCACAAGACAATCTGGTGGATGCCCAAAAGAAGGTGGTAAATAAGGTAACATGTCCATGTATGAAAGTGAATCAAACTCCAAAGACAAGGAATCATCCTTATAGGAAGATATGGGAAGAGAAGAAATGTAGCATCCCCTCAATGATGAATGCACACCCATGAAAGAAGGTCCGTGATGATTGAAGAAGCTACACCATGAAAACTGAATGATGTTCCTCCTTGTAGGAAGAAGTGGTGCCATAGGTGTAGTAGAGAATGCTCCCCAGCTAGTAGGAAGTATCCTCAAAAGATATGATGTTTGAGGAAATTGGAATACAATCTCCAAAGACTGATATGTCCCCTTTGAAGTAAAAGAGTCATCCTCCAACTGCTGAAAAGAAGTGTCCACAATCATGTTAGTCTCAAAAGAAAGATGAAGTGGTTGAGGGTTAGATTTTTCACTCACAACAAGTGAAGAAGAATTCTCCTCAAAAAAGAGAAGATGGATGTCATCAATAATGTCTCCCACATCTTCAATGTAAGACTCCACAAACAACACTGCAATGTCTAGAAGGAAGTCATCCCATGAAGCTAAAATAGGAAGACATGGTGTTTTGTGTTGCACTAAATCAAGAGCATATGTGGTTGGAACTAGATCAGTAGAAGCAATAGGAGCACCAGGAGGTATGATCTCAATTGGAGTTGTAGGTACCATAACTAGAGTGACTATAGGGAGAATGTCCTCTAGGAATGGAGGGATTTTTGGGTCTCCATATCCTTTCCAAAGACACATCCAAAGTTCATAATGAGTAATGAGTACTTGCCTTTCTAAGGAAAACAAAAAAATCCATACTGATATTTATAAAAATAGCTTGAAAAATCATTCTAAGAACTTTCAGAAGATAGCAGTTCTTTGGAACATAGATAAGAAAATACTTCCTAATGATCAATCATCAAAGCACTCCATTTTCGATAATTCCTTTTTTTCAGTTTAAATCGTAAACCAAACTAACACTTGTCACATGACTCCATGTATCAAACAATGTATGCACCCCCAAAATGTACAAAGAATCAAAGAACCCCCCACCCCCCCCCCCCCCCCCCCCCCCCCCCCCCAATGTATGATTTGGTACTTTATATTTAGTGCAATTATAATGGTTACTTACCAATTTAGGGCATAAGTGGACTTTCAATTTTGATGGTTACAACAACAAATATGAAGCTATATTGGACTCAACAAGATAAGATACAAGACCACTCAAGGATCTAATTAATTACAAGTACCAACAGGCCAAAATGAGACTAAATTTGAAAGTACTATGTCTACTTAGAAATGCTCCAAACTGATACCAGATCTAGAAAATAGACAAAAAAATATGCACTCTCAAAAAAATAGCACCTAAGTACGTGTCCATATGAGTCTGAAATAAGCTTTTGAAGTTGCAAAAATTAGGATTTGTGATTTGTAGAAAAATTCAGGAATAGAGATCTCAAACATCTTGCACTAATGTGTAGATCATGAAACTCTAGCCCAAAACAAAACATAAAAAAAATTGCTTGAAAAAAGGAGTCTACATAAGGGAGATTTTATTGTTTGGAGATCACCTCTATAATTATTTTTCCTGAATCCCCACCATAAAATGTCCAAAAATCAAATAACTCTAGATTTCACCTCAGATATTTGATTTTGATTAAAGAAAAGTTGATTTGGGGGGTTTTTTGACCTTCTGAATGTGATGTCAATATCTGATTTGCACTAGCAAGCTCCAATTTTGACCTACAAAAAGAATCTCCCCAATGGCTATGTAATGAAACTCCTATGGCTCTGATACCATGTAAGAATTTGGTAGAGCTCTAATATCATGTGAGAATTTGGTATAACTCTAATACCATGTAAGAATTTTCCTAAGGCAATAATTCAATACCAAGATCAAGAAGCTCAATAGATAACACAAGAGAGAATAATGATGATCAAATGATAATGGATATTAGATGATTGGATAATAAAATAATTTGATAGATACATCATAGAGGGTGCCTATATATAAGGGTAACCAATATGTCTAGAAGTCACATAAGAGATAAGGATTACAACTTAGCACATATCTGCCAAAGGTGGATTATCCTCCATTGAGCACATGAGTTTGTGTGATGATGAGAGGATATGTTTACATAGGTTTATCTCATAAAGAGATGTTGTAGACACCATGTGCTCTAATAAGTTGCTAACTCCTATGTTGTCAACAAGACAACTCATATGACTATTCAAATTCCTTAGTAAACTTAAGTAAAGTGTAATAATAATTAATTATTTACACTAACATAGACTATTAGAACCAACTTGTGAAAGGATTTACAACATACAATGAAGTATGCACTTTGTTTGGAGATTTGGAAAAGATTGTTAAGTCTACATGGTTAGAGGACTTGGCTAATACACCTGTTAGGATGAATTAGTGGCTGATCTATGATCTATAACTCAGTTTTTTGAATGACATTCCTTTGAAATAAAATGATCACTTAACTATGGTAGAAAAGATTTTTCTTTTCCTTATACTTCTTTTAGCCTTCTCAATTCGCACTTATACTACTTATTTGATTTTCTTCCATGTTATGATTACTACATTGGATATGAAAAGATATATTTCATATATATACCAATCAGATAAGTTACCTTCTAGAGTTAGCTACAATACCAAATTCAAACAATGTGCACAAAGTTAGCTCATTTTTGTAACTTAGGTTCTAAAGACCACTTGGGTGATGTTCTAATACTCGATAACACTTGTCAACACTCAGCAAACTCTGACACTTAGTTGATGTAGATGCTTGGTCTATACTAATCACTTGGAATAATAGGAACTCAGTCAACACTAGATGACTCGGTGAACACTGAAGAACTTAGTCAACTTAGTTGACACTAAAAGGCTTGGTCAACACTACCTTCATTCACTTTGTTAATACTTCCATCACAAGAGATATTATAGAGCTCGGTTAACACTATATCCTATCTTAGATTCTTGGTAGACATTATGAAGCTTGACATGACCTATAATAAGATTGATTGGCATGGTAGCAACTAAAACACTTGGTTTGCATTGCTAGTAGTATGATAAGCTTGGTAGCAACTAAAACACTTGGTTTGCACTACTAGTAGTATGATATGCTTGGTAGCAACTATAGAGATTGATAGCAATGTAACCAACTGACTAAGTGTTAAGTCATTGATAGAAAAATGATTTGACCATTAGGTCAACAATCTCCTCATTTGCCATTAGTGACAAAAACTCTTATCATACCAAAATTTGAATACTCAAAATTTAAGTCAAAACTTCTCTTATTAACATGTCTAGGTCTGTAACTTAGATTTGACTGTTGTTTACTGTTGTTCGTACTCAATAACCTTTCAATCTATTTTTAAATTTTCAAAATTGTTTTTGTAAACATATTTTCTTCTTTGTATATACATCTTGCTTACTGTACATGTATGTCCTCCTTGTGTGTGTGTGTGTGTGCATGCGTGCACGCATGCACATGTGCATGTGTGCGTGTATGCATGCATTTCTGTGTGTATTTGTGTGTGTGTTTGTGTGTTTGTGTGTGTGTGTATTCCCCTTGATTTTACATATGATATATATCCCGTTTGATTTTGAGACAAATTCCAAAATTACATAACTACAAGGTAACAACAAAATGTAAAAGGAAATCACTATGTGCCTTCAAATTATAGACATTGACTTTTCCCAATTCTCTTATAGAACTTTTGATGCATGCAAAGCTATCTACACCTCTATTGATAGTTCCATCATGTGATCTACTATAGAGAAATTATTGTCATGGATCAATGTTTTTGCATTGCATCCATGTTGGGAATTATCATGCCTTGTATCTTTGTTAGAGTATCCCTTATCATGGCTTCTTCCCTCAATAATTCTACCTGAAGATCTATTAGATATCTTAATTTTCCAAAATGTGCAAAATTGGAGCTAGGATCAAGTGACAATTGATGTGCACTTGCCTTCATGTTAGCATCTATCTTAGATTGTTTCTCCTTTATTTCCTTAGTGAAGTTAGATGTATCACTCAATTTCACAAATAAGGAAGCAAAATTATTTATATAATTTTCAAATGAGGCAAGAATGGTGGACAAGTCCACTTGTTCAATAGCAATTCTCTAAGCTACTTTCTCCAAAACATTGTTCTCAAACTTCCTTTCTTCCCTCTACAAAATTTTGTCTTGCCCATCTATTTTCTCATTATACTTGTGAACAATGTCAACAAGTTGATCCAAAATTGGTTTTTTATCATCAAACTCAATATTCAATGCATAAACAAATATATTCTTGATGTCTATAAGCACTATATTCTTCTTTTTCTTCTGCTCTTTGAGATTTTTTTATTTTTCCCTCTTCTTCCATTGATCACCAAGGGTATCTATTTGACCAAGAGTTAGATTGGAAAGATCCCAATCTGGAATTACAATGTACTCCTCTAGATCAATTTCTTTAATAGAGGCTTCTACCTCTTTACCCTTTTCCTTATGAATAACTAAAGGAATAATTTCCTTATCTTTCTTCAAAACTTTAGTGCTTGGTTTAGGCTTGATCTCAACTATCATTGCAACCATTGTACAACTATGCTCGATAAAGAAATAATAGATGAAGTAACAACAGTAGAAATAGTATCAACAACAGATATAACAGGAAAACTTATTGATGCTGATATGATTTAAGCCTATTTCTCGGTAGATGAAGTGATGGAAACTTGACTCATCACTACACTTGGTAGTATTGCTCCACTAGTTATTTGGGTGCTTGGTGAAGTAGTGTTTACCTCAACTAACTCAATAGTAGTCTTCTTTGAGCTAGATGGAACTAAGGCTTTGCTTAACGAGAGGGAGGAGGGCCATTACCTCTGTTGCTATCTTTTTAGGATTTGAGTCTACAATACTCTAAATTTCTACTTCTTGATCCTCATCATCTCCTTTGACATTGTCAATATCATCGATTTTAGCATCATTTATTTCCTCATCATATTTCTAAATATTTACTTCATCATCTATTTGCACAACCTCCTCACTAGGCTTGTGTAGACCATATATGTTCTTCCATAAAATTGTGTTAGAATTCACAACTACTTCAATGTCTTTTGATAGGATCAGGAATGCATTGAATCTAGGGGTTAGCTTTGTTTCATTCTCCCTCAATGATTCCTTCATTTCCTTCTCAAATAGACATGGTATGTGTTGTATAAGAATTTTATCTTTGATGTCTCTAACAAAAATGAATGCCTTCTCCCAATGATGTGTTACTGACTTTAGTAGGATATCAGGAACTTGTTTTGACAATTCCTTTGGGGAGTACTTTCATTTTTCCATCTTAGCCACTAGGGCTTCTTTAGTTTGTTTCTACTCTGCCTTGGTCCTTGTTTCATACTTCAAAAATTTTAAATCAATCATACCTCCACCATCTTGAATTATTTTCAATATTTTTTCAAAGGTGAGGTTTGATCTCTTGAATGATATTTTCTGATCTTCTTCTTCATCATCACCCAACTTCAACTTCTTTTTGGACTTTACACAACTTCTAGTAAAAGGGGAGGACTTTGCAAGTTTGGTTATGTTAACCTTCCCTTTCTTCTTGGCTAGTTCCTCCTCCTAAGATTCTTCTTCCTCTACCTCATCGTCTTCCTCAATGTCATCTCCTTTTCCCTTTGTCAAAAAAAGAGGAGAGTTGAACTTCTTGGCTTCTTTATGAATATTTTCCACTTGCTTTCTTCCTCTCTTCATGGCCTGAGGAAGTTTGATCTCTAATGAGATCCTAGGCTTGGCTTCCTCATAAGTACCAAAGTATGGTGTCCTAGGGTATATTGGCTCATTCACAACAGCCTCAATTATGTCTCTTATGTCATCTATGTTAACATCATGTCCAAGAGGCTTAACGCAGGCTACTCTTGGCCTTACTGCCTAAATGTGCACTTTGTCACAATCTACTAGAAAAAAATATCTTTCTCGTAGTCTTTGTTAGAAGTATTAATCTTTCCTTGGATGTATTTAATTTGGGATATTCCAAGGATCCCTTAACATAGTTTGTCCTATTGTACACAGGTGGAGGACATGTCATTTACTTGTCCTTTAGTCCACATGTGAGAACAACTCATTTTTATTATTCCTTTATTAAGGAATTCAGCTTATCCTCCTTAAGAGGATCTTGACACTTTGCACACACTTATTATGAATGTGGCATTGATAGATATGGGAGTTACACATGCAACTCCTCTCTCATCTCTTTATAATAGATGCTTCTTTCTCTTTCTTCAACACACATCACCTTGATGTTATTGTATTGAGCTATTTAGCTCCACCACTTTTTCTCTCTCTCTCTCTTTCTTCTCTAGGCATTTTCCTTAATTCATAATACTCACAAGGGGTTTTCTTTGCTTTCCCCTTTCAAATATTTTTCTCCATTGTTGATCTACTTTGGTGTATGCTCTTGGATCTTGTTTATCTCATGGTAACATTATTTCTCACTTAACTCACTTGGATTGTTTTCTTTTCCTTGCTCTAGTTTTTCATTTCTTACATGGTATCAAAGCTTGGTTACTAATCTTTGTTTTGAGTTTTAGTGTTGAAGGTTGCCATTCATTGGAGAAGACATTTTTGTTGTGGTTTTTAGCTCATCCTAACATCTTGTGTTTGCAGGCATCTTGTTTTTTTAAAATTATTTTTATCATTTTTTTACTAACCCTCTTTGGAAGGCTTGCCACTAGAGATTATTTATATTTATATTTTTTTTTTAAAAAAAAATTCTTGTTCTAACAAGTAGCATTTATCAATTCTTAGTTTAATAAGTTTTTATTATTATTCTATAGTGTGCAATTATTATTTTTTATTAAATATTTAAAATAAAATTTAATTCCCTAATATTTCACTTAGAGGAAACATTCAATGATCTTATTTGTGATTAATATTTGTATTCATCTCATATTTCTTGGTTAAAACTGATACATAAATCTTTTTTAAAATTTATTTTAATCTTTATCTTCTAGGATTTATTATATATTTAATTTTAAAATTCACTTTTAGTATCTCTGTATTAATATTTTCTTTCCCACTCTAAACTAAATCTTTTTAATTCCTTTCTTGTTTTATTTTAGACATTTACTTCTTTGAATCCTATTTTTTTATCTTTCCTTCCTCAACTATCTAAGTCTAATTGCTACCATTATTGCACTTGGGTTTCATTATTTTTGTTGATACTTGAAGCTTTAAGTGGCTTCTTCATCTTCAAGTGCCTCTTGTTTGCTTGCAATCTTATCTTTCCACTCAAGGATAAGTATTTACAATTTTATTTTCTCCCTTTGTAGTATGTTTTTGGCTCTTGGTGTGTATTTCTCCTTTTCCTGCACTTTGCTTTAAAATTTTAGCATCAGCATTACAATAGCAATTCCTATCAGCCAATAGTTTGGGGAAATCTCATTGCATGTTTTCGTGTTGCATCTTATGTAGTTTGTTCTTGTTTGTAATATGTCATTCCCTTGTTTATGAAACCTTCTTTATTAAATCATTGCAATTTATTCCTCTTCTGAATTTATTCTTTCATTCAGATTTTTAGTAACATTTCCTAAGTCTGTATTGTGCAAACAAGTTTTTTTTTTTTCTAACTTTCTTTTATTAGCTTATTCTCTGCTTTAGTAACATCTTCAATAGTTTCTTTCTCTAACATATTTATATTATTCTCTGCAAGCTTCTCCATTTTTTTCAGTCATTCCATTTCATTTTTTATTTATTTCTCTCTGTAATAATTGGATGTGACATTAATAAAAACAAATTCAAGTTCAAAGCTTTCATTTAAAATGTGGATTTCAAAAATCTAATCACTCTTTTATCTGTATTCATTATAAATTCAATAAAAAAGCATTTCTAACTCTAAGGAGTGAACTTTTTAAGTTTTAAATATTTATAACATTTCCCCTTTTCTGTGTTCATATTCTATTCTTTTAATCTCGATTTCCTTAGTCTTTAAAAATTAGAAGCAATTTAATTTTTTATTTTTTTAATGAAAACAAAGATTCACGTAGTTTTATATTTGGAAATGTTAAAAATCAAACTTTAAACATATCCTTTCTAATATATTTAGTTCTTTTTCTTTCTTAAAACATAGTTTAAGAAAATAGATTCAATTTCATAAAGTTTTTTTAATGATATTTTATTTTTAAAATGGTATATAAATAATTGATTTTTTTTTTCTATAATCTTAAATATTTAAGGGGGATTATTTTTGGCATCAAATTTTCAATAAAAGGGGATTAATTGATTTTTCTCAAATAATTTTAATTTTCAATTTCATTTAGTCAAGGAGTTTTTTTTGCTCCATTAATCTTGTAACTATGTCAACCTTAATTCCAAAAATAAAACTTAATAGTTCAAATTAACACTCTTGGAATACTCACGTTTCATTCATGTTTCATTTTAGACACATGTTAGGCATAGCCACTGATCCTTCTATTGAACCCGATTCAGTAGCTACCCAAGATGAAAAAGATGCTTGGAAAATTAAAAATGAAGAAGCTTTAGATTTAATTGGTATTTCAATCATTCCTGGTTTATATGTATTAATTGCAAAGTGTTCCAAAGCTCATGAAGCCTAGACAATTCTACAAACCACTCATGATAGTCCAAATGAATCCTGCAAAATACAGTTGCAAGATCAACTTGACGACCTCAGGTATACAGATTTCAGAACTATGGATGATTTTTTGTTAAAATTTGATGCTATTAAAAGTCATTTAGTTTGTTTAGGTGTTCAGTTAGTTGACATTCGATTGATTCACATTATTCTTTAAAAATGTCTCCCTAGGCAATTTCAGTAGTTTATAACTAATATACATGCTCAGCTTGCAATTCCTACTTTAACCGCTCAATTGACTTATGTTATTTTTCAAAACTTATTGAAATAAGAAGAAGCTAAGCTAATTCAGTTTGGTACTCTTAAATCAACTGAACATGCATTTATGTCTAGGAATTCAAAAAATAATAACATTTGTGCAAATAATAATAATCATCATCATAATAATCATAATCATAATAATAACAACTCTAATCATTCAAATAATAAATCTAATGTCAAAAATAAAAATAATCATAATAACAACCATAATAATTCCAACTATAATAATAATAATCAAAGGAATCATTCAAATTCCAAACCTCATTGTACTTATTGTGGCAAAGATGGTCATGTTAATTGTTCTAAAAAGGAAAAAGATATAAAACCTATCAATAACAATAATCAAAACTCTAATCCATCTTGTCATGATTTTATTGTTAGTTACAATGTTCCTAAAAATTTAGAATGGATAATTGATACTGGTGCATCTCAACATGTTACTTTTCATAAAGAAGTGTTTGATTCCTTAAAACTTTATCTTTCTAATATTCCAATTCAATTAGTTGATAATCATAGTTGTGAAGTTAAAGGATTTGGTAATGTTAGTATTCCAAATGGAAAATTACATGATGTCCTTTATGTTCCTGACTTGAATACCATTTTCTTTCTATTTTTAAATTATGTCAAGATTACAAAGTTGAATTTCATAGGGACATGTGCTCTGTTATTGATCCTAACACTAATTAAGTTGTTGTTAATGCTATGTTAGGCCATGATAACTTGTTTAAATTTAATGGGTTTACTTCTTTAAGACACTCTTTGCATGAAAATTCTACTTTTAATATGGAGCATGAAAGGCTTGCTCATATGAATATTGATCGTATGTCATCTAATATGGTTGAAATTTTTTTACCTCCCATTGCTCCATCTAAGACTCATCATATTCCTAACAAAGTGAACATAGCATTAAATGTTCAAGTCTTGCAAAAAATGATGTGCATGATCCTTCTAATGCTCAGAATGAACAATTTAGTGGAAGAAAAATTGTGTTAGTGGAGGACCAACCTCCTTCTCTAAAACCTACTCCTCATATATCTACCTTTATTCCTCCTACTATTTCTTACAGTGGTAATGGTACTGATGCAATTATAGATAATGGTAATAATGTTAATGTTCATACAAATGGTACATTCATACAACATGACTAGATTATTCTAGTGATAAATTTGTTAAGAGAAAAACTAAATGGTTACAAAAATTACTTAGTAAAAGAGATAAATTTCTAGAATGGGCTAGGAGGATTAATTATTGCGAATATGGTTTGATGTTTTATCTTATGAATTATAATGATCCTCATTCATCATCTTTGGCATTTCTCTTTAGTATGTTGTAAAACCTAGAAATTATGACTACATGATTTCATACCATGATAGTTTAGGTATATTTATTCATGAATATATATGAGGGTCCACACACACACACACACACACACACACACACACACACACACACACACATATCCTGATAAATATACAAATTATTGTTTCTTTGTGACTTGTCAATTATGAGTGCATTCTTATATATATTTCACATTTGTAAATTTTTTGTTCGCTTTTTATTATTCCTTGGGATTATGAGTTATTATAAACTATTACCTTCAACATTCATTTTGTTCTACTGATTGGCACATAAGTGTAGTTTATGCTTTTCTAGCATCATTCTTTTGCCATATTGGCACTTTATGGTTTATACCATTTATTCTTTGAGTTTCCCTCTAATTTTAGTTAATTTGACCCAAATTAAAGGCTTTTTACTCTTATTTGAAGGCAATCTATTGCTAATACTCATACTTCTTCTCTTTGGTATCTTTAAAAACATGCGATATAATGTTTTGTATACTTCATTACTTAAATCGTGGATCTTGCAAGTTATGGATTGATCATCCATTAACTTGCAGTGAAATGACTTATCAGTGGACTATCTATATCCACATAATTGATGCATTGTTTATGTTGGGCTCATTATTTGGCCTTGTCTATGGTCATTTGTGCCTTGTATACTTCTTCCCTTTGGTATCTTTTAAAGGCATTTTACTCTTATTTGAAGGCAATCTATTGCTAATACTCATACTTCTTCCCTTTGGTATCTTTTAAAACATGCCATTTAATGTTTTGTATACTTCATTGCTTAAATAGTGGATCTTGTAGGTTACGGATTGATCACCCATTAACTTGCAGTGAAATGACTTATTAGTGGACTATCTATATCCACATGATTGATGCATTGTTTATTTTGAGTTCATTATTTGGCCTTGTCTATGGTCATTTTTGCCTTGTATATTCCTTTCTTGAGAGCTTTGATAACATATTTTTTCTTTGAAGAATATGATTTATTTTGATTACTTTACATTTATATTTATCACTCTATTCCAATTTACTCCATGAGAGTTTACTTAGAAATTTTCTAACATGAATATAAGATAAAATTCTCCTTGTAGATAGTTGCCTTGTTTCATGTTTCTATGTTTTAGGTAATACATCATGGCACATACAAGACCTCTTGAAGATGTATCACACTTGAAGGACTATCCACTTCTCTTGGATCTCGGAGGATGTACCCATGATAATACAAGACCTCTTACATGATTGAAGATATTTCAACAAATCAAGTTGTACTATTGTAAATTGGGTTTAACTCTCTTCAATGTAAGCTCCCCAAGTAAAGATTAAGGAGGGATGTTAGAAATATTAATCTTTCCTTGGATGTATTTAATTTGGGATATTCCAAGGATCCCTTAATGTAGTTTGTCCTATTGTACACATGTGGAGGACATGTCATTTTCTTGTCCTTTAGTCCACATGTGAGGAAAACTCATTTTTATTATTCTTTTATTAATACATTTAGCTTATCCTCCTTAAGAGGATCTTGACACTTTGCACACACTTAATATGCAACATTCATATAAATGGGAGTTACACATGCAAACACATGCAACTCATTTCTCATCTCTTTATAAGAGATGCTTCTTTCTTTTTCTTCAACACACATCACCTTGATGTTATTGTATTGAGTTATTTTGCTCCACCACTTTCTCTCTCTCTTCTCTAGGAATTTGCCTTCATTCATAATACTCACAAGGGGTTTTCTTTTCTTTCCCCTTTCAAATCCTTTTCTCCATTGTTGATCTACTTTGGTGTATGCTCTTGGATCTTGTTTATCTCATGCATACATTATTTCTCACTTAACTCACTTGGATTGTTTTCTTTTCCTTGCTCTAGTTTTTTGTTTCTTATAGTCTTCCACTAATTTCTTTGGAATCCTATATCTAGTCTGCATTTTCTCTTTGAAAGTTTCAAAGTAGGCTTCAATAATGCTTTCAAAATTATCACCAATTTCTACTATGAATTCATTGATTTGATACAAAGCTAGTGTATCCTTCTTCCATATTGTTGCCCACTTTTCATCCTATACCCATTATGCAAAGTGGAAAATGTTCTTGTGTCTCAATTAGGTTTAGGTATGTATGAATCTATTTCTTTTCCCCAATTGAAAAGCCTCTCTGTTGGGTTTTCATCTTCCTTCTTCTCCCACATTACATAACCAGGTGGGTTTCCCTTGTTGTCATGAGTTTTGTGAGTAGTCTAGGATCCTTTTCTATGGAGATTCTTGGGTCATATCATGATCTTTACAAAGTCATTTCGAAGAATGAACTTTCTCGTGACTCAGTATAGTTTGCACATAAAGAAAATGAAGTCTACAAAAAACCTAGCATCAGCTTCTCCTTGGTGGAGTTTCAAACTGGGAAGGTGATTTTCTACAGAGGTCAACAAATGAGGTATACAAGCTAAAGCAAGGAAGAAATGAGTTGTTTTATGGATATATTGTTCCTACATTGTAGTATTCTACCTCGGGAGTTACTCAAAATTCATCATAATGATCAAAATAACATCTGGCAAAAAACTATAAAGTAGCTTCTCCATGGCAGATTTTTGACCCAGGAAGTCAGTGTTCTGACAAAGGCATTTGTAAGGGAGAAAAGCAAGTAATTAGGTTCCTTTTTCAGTTTTGCAGCCCTTTTTAGATTTTTCGAAGCTTGTAGAAACATTGACTTAAAGAATTAAGTGAAAATAAAGATAAGGGAAGAAAAATAGAAGTTGCCTTCCCCTGGGTGGGTTTTCAACCCTAGAAAGCAATTTTTTGCATCTATTGAAAAATCACTTCTACAAGCATGTTGGTCTCATAGATCAACCACATGATACTTAAAAAGGATAATGGAAGCAAGTTAATCACATTTGGGAAGGTATCTTAAGAAAAATTTGGCTAAGAAAATTTTTCCCTATGAAGTACTCCAATCTTAGTTTTCCAAAACTTGGTGAAAAATGGGAAAGTAAGTCTGTAATAAACGAAAGTTACCATTGGGCCAATAGGAATAGTAAAAAGACATGGAAAAATCTGTTAGAAACCAATACATTTACTAATCCAATGGATTTATTCTTTAATTCACTCATGTGGCACAGATCTTGAAGATTAACAGGTGGATTGGGATTTTTATATAGAGATGAACATAATGGATTTTCAAACTACCACTTTCTTGTTTGAACTATCATACTATTGAATTGAATAGTGATTTTAAAATTCTCATAGTTGCAAAGCTCTACTCTCTGTCCTATTTTCAATTTTAAGATTTTCAATTCATCTCTATCTCAAATAAGATGACAACAAGATTCACTGGATTCAATGGATTGAATGGGATTAATTCAACATTGTAGAATGTTACAAACACCTCACTCCATTTCTTTGACATGCAAGATTTCCAAAGGAGGTTGAGGACCAATCCACCCAATAACAGAGAAACTCTGAGGAAGCAGACTAGCAGAAGTAGTTGGGTTCCCAGTGGTAGTTCAAGCTCTTGAGTTGATCATGGAATGTATTAACCATTAAAATCTAGACACTAAAAATTTTTTGTAGCCAAATCATCAGTTTTTATCTCACTTGATTAGAAAACTAGAGCCAATTGCATCTGGATTCTAGAACAAGAAGAATTTTCCAAACTGACCATAGGAGGAGCCATGTTCAAGTTCTCCTTGAAGAAGATGGTATGGTAGAAAGAAATTATGAGGTCATGGTTCCAAAAGCCATGGAGAGCTAAGAGTAAGGTTCTTGAGACCCTTTTTGGCACTGATCTCAAGCCCAAGATCATGGACATTTTGGTTCTTTTACATCAATTGAAAGGTGAAGTAGAAGCACTCAATTTTGTAGAGCAATATTTCTTTTTAGTACAAATCATCTGTTAAGAAACACATTATGTTGATTAGGTGTATGAGGTAAGTGGGCATCTGTCGAAAGCTCTTAGTGCTAAAAAGTTCTACAATACCTTATACATGTCTTCTTTCTTGATTTATATGTTGGCTTCTCTACAATTATGGCTGGGTCTTCATAGATTAGAGAATTTCCCTAATGATGTGAAAAGTTATGAATTTTATCCATCCTTGTAGTTATAGAATAGTTACATAGAGTATGTCAGAGTCAATGATTCATTTACAATGAGGATTTGTAGGGAACTCCAAGGATGCCCAGAGAGGAGATTCAGCCCAGAAGTGATGGTGGCCATCAGTCAATTTGGTAGCTACTTTATTCAATTCTCATCTTTCTTGTATTTATGTCTTGCAGCTTTCGATGGATTTCCTTTGAAGCTGCCTAGATACCCAAGTGACATGATCATACTAATTGAGATTGTGAGACAAGCTATCTAGGTGAATGTGTTGAGCACCATTTTAAGGAAGAAGGGGTATGAATTCCCCATGAAGGTCAGTGCTTACAGTTGTGATTCTCCATCCGATACCAAAAACATGCTCAAGGCATTTGAGAACAAGTACAAATTGGAAGAATATGAGGTTGTGAGGCCCATGTTTGACCCAAATGGATATGCAAGAGAGGTGCTCCAAATTAGAAGTGTGATCAAGCATGTCACCACTCTACAAGATTATTGGGAAGATTACAAGAATGAGTTAGAAAGCTAAGATCATGCTTTCACCAAGCTCACAATGGAACAAATAAAGACATATGGCATTGATCTCAATGTAGAAGGATTGGAGGATGATGGTCAAAATATGTATAGTAATACATATTTGACTAAATTAAGGGGAATTCCTATCAATTCTGAGCCATATGTGGATGTGGAAGAAAATCTTGATATTATGATGGCTAGGATAATCAAGAGAACTGGGAAATGGGTCGAGTGGACAACCATAAAGAGCTAGAGTAAGGGTGCAGCCACTCAAGCTTCTCCAGTTACTACAACGCCTACTTCATCTCAGAGTGCTACAGTGGGTGTTACCATAGCTTCCACCCAAGGACTAGCTCAACCTACAAGCAGAGGTGATCAACCTCTAGACAAGAATGTTCCTATATCCCAAACATGCCATGAGGGTTCCTTGCTATTTATAGGAACCCAGACTAGTACAAAAGAGAAGAGAGTAGAAGAACCAAAGGATAGTGCCCCTACTCTAGTACCTTCCCCACATACTACTCCCATTCCATCTCCTCATACTACTCCTATTCCTTCTTCGCATAGCACTCCAATCACATCTCCTCATCATAGCCTCATTCCATCAGCAAGTGCTTCACTTTTGAAGCCAGGTGGTTCCCGTATACAGATAGTAGACCTAGGGGATGGAAAAAATAGTAGTAGTGAGTCTATTGAATTGGATGAAGAGATGGAGAAGGGCTAGCCTTCTTCTAGACTCACCTCTAAGGACTCAAAGAATCCTTTCTCTTCAACTACTATAACCATGACTCTAGTGAAGAAGAAAATGTTTAGCATTAAATCACTTGGAACAGCTTCCAAAGTGATAGGAATTAATTCTTGGTTAGAGGATACTTTGGAAAGGAAAAGAAAGAGAAAGGATGAAAGTGCACTTGACAATGGAAATGGCTAAGCCAAACAAAGAAGGGAGAATTGAGGATATGACACTTGATGATTTTACTTTGCATTCAATTGATCTTGGAGAACCTAAACATGATACAAAGGTTGGCTTGTGGAGATCAAGTAATGAAGTGATAGAAGGACAATTGGAGAGTCTCAAATTTTCAAAGATCAAGATGAAAGTAGAGATAGAAGAATTGAACAAATTTATTAGGCAGCTAGTCACTCCACTAGCAACTATTTTTCGTATGTCTGTGACTCAAAGTCCTAATGCAGCTGAAGTGCAAGCCCTCATTTCCTAGCTCTAGGAAGATAGGTATTATGGCCAGATTGGTAGAGAATGGATTGAGAAACTTCAATTAGAAGGAGTTTCACTCATAGACCAAATTGGAAATGCTATCCTTAGATTGGAGATAAAAAATGATAATATATTGTCCAATAGTAATACTCTAGTCAGAGAAAGGGTTAGATGTGATGACTACATCTCCCTTTTACAAATGATCATCTAGATGAAAGTGAAAGAAGTAGTTGAAGAAAAGATTCTAAAGAAAGGGAATGAACCTTTGTTCAAATGGCTCCAAAGTATGCAGTTCAAGCTAGAAATGATCCAGGTGGCTGAGAAGGGACTCAAAGAAATAGACAGTAAAGTAAAGAAGACTCAAGATAGGGGATTTGAGCTTATGAGAGGGTTACACACTGATTCTCAAACCAATGGTCAAGGAAAGGATCTCATTAGAGTGGAAGTAATGAAAAGTAACTTCTCTACTTTTTTGGATAATTCGTCTATAGTGGATTCCAGTAGCTAGAATAGAACTGTAGAACTCCAAATGCTCAGTGCATGGATACATGTGGCCACGAAGGAGTTGTCAGATCAATTGAATGTTGTAAAAGAGGTTGCAAGGGAACATTCAAAATGGCTTTTGAGATTCACTAATATACATGTGTCCAACCATGAAGAGCTAATCCCAATAATGGTTGTTGCTAAGGCATATAGGATGAAAATTGAAAAGGGGAAGAAGTCTAAGTGATTCATATTATGCTCCCTTTCTGTTTTCTTTTGTAATTTTGTAATATGACAAATTGGCACCTTCCCATTTGTCATCCTTTAAAGATAAACTGATCAAACTTCCATTGTAATGGTCATCTCAAAAATTCTATATGTATGAATTGAAAAGATTAATGAAAGGTCAGCAAATTTTTTATGTGAAGTACTTTTTGTTGCAGAGACAATCGAATGGTATTTTATGTCAATCATTTTTTGTTCCAGTTAGTATTGTATTTAGTTCATGTTTTCTCTTTTGTTTGAATTGGAACAAGGGAAGAACAGAGTTTTACCTCCCCTATTTTGAGGCAACAAATGAATGTGATGATTATTGTTATAGTTCATTCGAAGAGGAAATACTTCCAGTATTTCTAGTTTATTAGTCATAATTTAGATTTGAATTAGCTTAGTTTGGCATTAGTTAATTATGTGGATGAAATTTATGGATTCATAACATGTGTGGATGCATAAATCTATTTTAGTGTTGAGAAACTTCTATCTACCTGAGTTGGATTTTATTTAGGTCTAGCTCAGTTATCCCTCTACTATTCTTGAATTAAGAACATACTCCAAAGTAGTTTGGGAAGAAAACAAAATTAATTGAAAATCTATTTTAGGGATCTGTACCTACCAATTTAGAGGAAAGCTAAAACATCCATAAGGAGCTTTCCAACTATGTGTGATCAGATATTGTTCTGAATTAGGCATTAAAGAGTAATAATCTTAAAGAACAAATCAGTTTGCCAACAGATTTTTGGCGACTCTATTGGGGAAAATGGTACTACCTCATGAAAACATAATTCTAGTGCTCCAAACTAACCTTGATTTTCAAGATGACCAAGAAGACATAATTTCATCTCTTAACACATTTGTTTGGAGACATAGAAGGAACACTAAAAATTACAAGAATGCTAGCTAGGTATTAGAAGAAGAAGAAAGAAGAGTTAAAGCCTTAGAGAGAGTTGTTCAAAGGAGAGATATCTGAAAAGAAGAAAGACAATTGAGACAAGAAGCTTAGAGATAAGCCTAACTTAGCATCCTAGAATAATTTAGGTTCCTTAGAAGTACCAAGGAATAGGGTGGGCAAGACCCTATTTTTGATAAGCTTACAAAGCTTGATTTTCCTATCTTAGACATTCCAAAGTGGAAAAGTGAAAATAAGAACCAGAGTAGGCCACCTTCCCCTATTAGGAATCAGGACACCAACACTTCACATACTACTTGTTAGGTGTTAGCACTTCATGGAGTTACTGCTCCTCCAGTTGTAAATTTCCTACCATATACTGCCAGAACAATCATGGCTACTCCATGGGCCGCAACAACAGGACTGTTAGCATTAAACACTTATCATCCACTCCCAGTTGGTTCAAGGAAGAATTTCCCTAAATTCTCAGGTGATGTGAAAGTCACTAGAGATGAACACATTAAAGCTTTCTTTGTAGCCACTCATATCTTAGGGGTGGGACATGAAGATGTTGCTATAAGGTTGTTCATAGAGACCCTCATATAGTGCATTAGATTGGTTTTATCATCTAGCTAATGGCTCAATCACTAATTGGGATATGTTAAGAACAACCTTTATTCAAGACTATAGAAGATGAACATGCCCAGCTAACATAGTTGACTTCAATTAAGAAGCAACCCACTATGAGTATGAAAGATTTAATTGCCAAGTTCAATAAGATTATCATCAGAATTCCAGCTGCTGATAGACCCACACCTGGTAATTTGAAAACCTTTTTTATTAGTGTGATGCCTCTAGATGTCAATTATGATTTAAGGAGAGCACATCCCATAGATTTAGCTGACACACAAAAGAAAGTGATTGAATGTGAGGATTATTTGATTTCTGCATGAAAATGGAAATGAGAACTTCAAACTAAAGGAAGTTCTACTAATACCACATCATCCAAGGAAATGATTTAGAAGTTGTCAAATGAGCTAGTAGCAATGAAGAAATAGTTACCTCGATTCAATAGTTCATTTCAATGGAATTATCAAAATTCACTAGGGAAGAACAACAAAAGTAGATTCCTACAGCTTACAAGTTTACAACCCAACTTGCAAATTGAGGCGGGGCCAAAAAAAGAAAATATGTGTGTCTTTCATTTGACCATAGATCATGACAACAAGAGTTGTCCAGAGACTACCCGCATGATGTAGTTGTTATCTACTAATGAATTAAACACTGTGACTCCTTGTTCAGAGCTTGATTCCTATCTAAATGGTAACTCTAGAAATTTATTTTTAGAATATGATTCAGATTCTAAATCAAAAGGTAAGTATTATGCAACCATCAATGGACTTCATATACAGTGATTACCTAGGGGTAAAGATTAAAGAATCAATCCTCTAGTCACACTCACAAAAATGACTCCAGTCCTTCAACAAGTAATGCACATACTGATCAAGGAGAATCTACTTCACAAATGGGTAAGGACAAGACATCTTTTGATTTCATTCAATTTTGTGAAGAATCAAAAATTCAAATTTCTACTATTGATTATTTAAAGTCACATCCTTCCAAGTTAAAAATACTGGTAGGCCAATGTAAAGGAAACACATTAGATGCAAATTGTAATGTAATGGTTGAGAAAGAGGATGAAACCTTGACATCTAGTTTGTTAACCAAGAAGATTCTAAAGTCTTAGCAACATCCCCTGGGAAAAAACTTGAGCCTTTTTATATTTCATTGTACATCAATGGATGTAAACTCAGTAATTGTATAATAGATTCAAGTGCATCAGATAACATTATACCTTATTTCATAGCCAAAGCCTTTGGCCTCAATCTCACTAAAGTGCATGGGAGATGCTACTCGATGGATGTCAAACAAGTGCCATTACTTCGGTAGATTAAAGACACTTAGGTAGCCTTAGCTTCTCACCAGAAAAGAAGCTCCTATTCACTATTCTGGTAGTTGATATTCTAGCAAGCTATGGACTTCTTTTGAGTAGAAGTTTTTTGTCCAGACTTGGAGGAGAAATAAAGCTAGACTGGTCTCAAGTAGTGATACCTTTTGGGGATAAGAAAGTCAAATTAGAACCTGAAGAAAAGGCAAAGTTCACAGTCTTGAAATTAGATGACCCTAAAGCTCAGATTCTCTACCAAGAGCTGGAATTCAGCAACTATATGTTGTTTATTGAAGAAGGCTAGGATGAGATGAGAGTCAAAGAAGGAAAGTTTCTAATGGAAATAAAGACACATCAAGTATATGGACACTTGAATTTGATGGAATTTGTGCCACCTACAGATCTAAAGTAGGTGTAGTATTGATATCCCCAGAAGGAGAACCTGAACCTATGGCTTTCAAATTAGAATTTGGAAATACGAATGACACTGCAAAATATGAAGCATTATTACTAGGGATTATCACAGCAAAAGAAAGAGGGATAAAGATCTTAAGAGCTTAAGGTGATGCAGAGCTTATTGTGAAACAAGTAAAAGAACAATATTCTATGAAAAATCACAAGCTAAAGAATTATAGAAATAGAGTCTGGGATGAGATAGAAGGCCTAGATGCCTTCTCTATTGAAGTGGTCCTAAGGGAGATGAATAGCAAGGCTGATTCCCTCGTAGCCTTTGCTTCTTTATTACTTCCTCACCCAAATTTCAAAGACAAAAAGTATCAGATCAAAATTGTGTATTGATCTACTGCTCCAAATAACACAGAATCATGGCAAGTCTTTAATGACGATAAGAGTTTGCAGATGTTCCTTGAAAATTACAAGTCTATGTTTGAACATGAATCTAGTGGAAGTGATCATGAAAGCTCTGGTGTGGATAAGGAAAGGAATCAAAATGGAGAAGTTCAGCTAAAAGGTAACATTATTCCCCCATATTTCATGGCTTTGGAAAAACTATTTAATAGACATGATACCCACATAAAGCAAAAAAGAGCAGAAAAGGGACCTACTATGGGTGAATATGAGGGAATAAACATTGGACACATCCATAATCCTAAAATGATCAATATTGGGAAGTGTTGTTCACCTGAAGAAAAAGAAGCTAGAAGAAATCTATTCATGGAATCTGGAGATGTTTTTTCCTAGAGTTATGAAGACTTGAAAAGTTATAGAGATGGGAAGGTAAAACACCAAATTCCATTGAAGCTTGATGCAGTCCCTTTCTGGCAAAAATAGAGGAACTACAATCCTAAAGTCACAGATGCCATCTTCTGGGAGGTAGATAAAATGTTAAAAGTGAGAATTATTTATCCCATTCATCATTCCACCTAGATAGCCAATATAGTGCCCATCAAAAAGAAGAATGGAGAAATAAGAATCTGTGTCAATTTCTACAACTTGAACCAAGTGTCTCTTAAAGATAACTTTTCTCTTCCTAACATGGATTACCTATTACAAATGGTGGTGGGATTTGGAATGTGTCTATGCTTGACAGTTTCTGAGGTTATAATTAGGTTGAAGTAGAGGAGAAAGATTGAAATAAGACAGTGTTCACCACTCCTTGGGATACATTTGTGTATCGTAGAATGCCCTTTGGGCTTATCAACACTGGTGCTACATTTCAAAGATGTATGATAAAGACATTCACTAATCTGAAGGATCAAATCATAGTCATATATCTGGATGACCTCACCATGTTCTTGAGGAAGAGGAAGGTTCATATGGAAGATCTAAGGAAATTTTTATAGAGATGTTGAGAGCATGGGATTTCTCTCAATCCTAAGAAATCATTTTTTTATGTAATAGAAGGAAAACTCCTAGGTCATATAGTGTCTTAGGAAGGTATTAGAATTGACCCTGAATGGGTAGAAGCCATTCAAAGATTAATCTTACCTTCAAATAAAATAAAAGTTAAATCTTTCCTTGGGAAAGTGAACTTCCTTAGAAGGTTTGTGCCTAATTTCACAGAAACCACTAAGCATATAGTGGATATGATGAAATGGAATTCAAATTTCAAATGGAATGAGGCAGGAAAGCAAGCTTTTTAATATATAAAGACTGCCATTGCTAATGCCCTAATTTTATGCCATCCCAATTATAAAAGGGATTTTATCATTTATTGTTACACTTCTAAACATACTCTATCCGTGATACTTATGTAAGAAAATGATGAAGGGGTACAAGCCCCAATAGCTTTCATGAGCACACCTTTGAAGAATCATGAATTGAAATATTCACAGATTGAAAAGCATGCTTTTTTGGTGGTTAAAGCCCTCAAAAAAAAAATATTTTATATCCTACATTCACATTCTGTAGTCTTTGTCCCATATGTAGCAATGAAGAGTGTATTAACATAGTAGGATGTGGGTTGTAATGTCAGAGGAGCATGGGTGGCAAAGATATAGGAGTATGATATGGAAATAAAACCTACCAAGTTGGTAAGGCGAAATGCTCTGTGCAAGGCAATTGTAGAAAACAAGATAATTGAAGAATCAGAAGAATTGGGAGGGAAGCAGTTGGTATTAGCTATAGGCCTCTATGATTCATGGTTTGAAAATATTTCTTATCTACTAACATATGTTGAATGTCTAGAGGTTCTAACTACAAAACGAAGAAGAGATCTTAAACTGAAACTAGCTAAGTATGTGATTTGGGATGGTAAGCTATTTAGAAAAGCCATTGATGGCACTTTCCTTAGGTGTGTAGACAAACAATAGCAAGAAAAGTAGTTGAAGACATTTCATGATGAAACTTTCAATGGACATTTCTCATCTTCAGTCATAGCTTTTAAAATATTAAGGTAGTGTTCTTACTAGTCTAGAATATTTAAAGATGTCTATGCATGGGTAGAAAAATGCAAGAAGTGCAAGATGTTCTTTGGACACCCTCAATTAGTTGCTCTGCCATTGAGACTTGTTATCATCGAAGGACCTTTTCAACAATGGGGTCTTGACTTCATTGGTCTGATTAGTCCTACATCCAGTGCTGGTCACCAATATGTGATAACTACGACTGACTACTTCACTAAGTGGGTAGAAGCTAAGGCTACCAAGAAAACTACTTCTAAAGTGGTGTGCAAATTCACAAAGGAGAACATATTGGTCAGGTTCAGTGTCCTTATTAAATTAGTGATGAATAATGCATCTTATTTCTCTTCAATTGAAGTTACCAATTTCTTCTTTGAGTATGGGATCACCATGGGTCATTCATCTAATTATTTCCCTCATGGAAATGGTCAAGCTGAGTCAAGTAACAAGAACATGAGTAATATTGTTAAAAAACTAGTTTCAGATAATCAAAAGATTTGGCACAAAAAGATTCATGAGGCACTCTGGGAAAATAGAGTGACACCTAAAAGGGCAATTGGCATATCTATTTTTGAATTGGTTTGTGGGACTAAAGCTAATCTCCCCCCTTACCTCTGGAATTAGCCACAAATAAACTCAAAAAAATGATTGAAGATGATGTTTATAAAGATGGTTTGGAGAAGAGGATCCTATACCTGAGCAAACTTGAAGAGGAAAGGGAAGAAATTGTAGATCATATTACACAACACTAGATGCGAGTGAAGGATCTGTTTGATAAGAAAGCAAGACCACGAAAATTTATGGTAGGAGACAATGTGCTACTTTGCGATAAATGAAGCATTCTAAAATGAATGCAAAAAAAGATTGATATTTTATAGAAAGGCCCATTCAAAATCCATCAAGAATTTGAAAATAATTCTTTCAAATTGGCATATGAAGATGGCGATGTACTACCCCTAACCTATAATGGTCAGGATCTGAAGCTTTATCAAATTGCTAACTGAGAATAGGTAAACCCCGTATTTATATTATAGTTAGGTTTAGTATAGTTTTGTGTTTCATAGATAGTATTTTTCCTTTTATTTGTTTTCCTATTCTTTTCCTCATTTTTGTTTTGCATGTTGCCACCTATTACCTTGTTTTGTGAAACAAGAGATTTTGAGTTCCTTGCTTGAGTCTGCTCAACCCAAGTCCCCAATCAAAGCCAACTATTGCCCCACTTTTCATCCTGTATGCGTTATACAAAGTGGAAAATGATCATTTATCTCAATTAGGTTTAGGTATGTCTGAGTCTATTTATTTTCCCCAAGTGAAAAGTCTCTCCATTGGGTTTTCATCTTCCTTCTTCTCACGCATTACATAATCGGGTGAGTTTCTCTTGTTGTCATGAGTTTTGTGGGTAGTCTAGGATCCTTTTCAATGGAGATTCTTGGGTCATATCATGATCTTCACAAATTCATTTCCAAGAATGAACTTTCTCGCAACTCATTATAGTTTGCACATAAATAAAATGAAGTCTGTGAAAAACCTAGCATTAGCTTCTCCTTGGTGGAGTTTTGAATTGTGAAGGTGATTTTCCACAAAGGTCAACAAATGAGGTATACAAGCTAAAGAAAGGAAGAAATGAGTTGTTTTATGGATAGATTATTCCTACATTGTAGTATTCTACCTTGGGAGTCACTCAGAATTCATCATAATGATCAGAATAGCATCTAGCAAAAAACTCTGAAGTAGCTTCTCCACAGTGAGTTTTTTATGTAGGAAGTCAATTTTCCAACAAAGGCATTTATAAGGGAGAAAATAAAGTAAATGGGTTCCTTTTTCACTTTCATGGACCTTTTTAAATTTTGCAAATCTTGGAGAAACATTGACTTAAAGAGTTAAGTGAAAATAAAGACAAGGTCAGGAAAATAGAAGTTGCCTTCTCGGCGGGTTTTCAACCCTGGAAAACAGTTTTCTGCATCTATTGAAAAATCACTTATGCAAGCATGTTGGGCTCATAGATTAATCGTAGGATACTTAAAAAGGATAATGGAAGCAAGTTAATCACATTTGGGAAGGTATGTTAAGCCAAATCTGGCTGAGCATATTTTTCCCTATGGAGTACTTTGTTCTTAGTTTTCCAAAACTTGGCGAAAAGTAGGAAAGTAAGTCTATAATAAAGGAAAGTTACTTTTGGGCCAATGGGAATAGTGAAAAGACATGGAAAAATAAATTAGAAACCCCTTCATTTACTAATCCAATGGATTTATCCTTTAATTCACTCATGTTGCGCAAATCTTGAAGATTAATAGGTGGATTAGAATTTCTATATAGAGATGAAAATAATGGATTTTCAAGCTACCACTTTCTTGTTTGAACTGTTATGATGTTGAATTGAATAACTATTTCAGAATTCTCATAGTTGCAAAGCTCTACTCTCTATGCTATTTTTAGTTTTAATATTTTCAATTCATCTCTATCTCAGATAAGATGGCCACAAGATTTGTTGGATTTGATGGATAGAATGGGATTAAGTCAACATTGTAGAATGTTATAGATACCTTACTCCATTTCTTTGACATGCAAGATTTCCAAAGGAGGTTGAGGATAGAGCCAATCCACCCAATAATAGAGAAACTCTGAGGAAGTAGACTAGTAGAAGGAGCTAGGTTCACAGTGGTAGTTCAATCTTTCGAGATGATTGTGGAATGTATTAACCATTACAATCTAGGCACTAAACAAATTTTTTTGCCAAATCATACAGTTTTGATCTCAATTGATTGGCAAATTGTAGTCAATTGCCTTTGTATTCTGAAGCAAGAAGAATTAGGCAAACTGTTTGTGATCAAATATTGTTCTGAATTAGGCATTAAAGAGTAATAATCTTAAAGAACCAATTTGTTTACCAACACATACCATAGTTTCTTTGGACGGAAAGAAATGTTGTACATAAAAGAGTAAAAAAGTCAACAAAGATCCAAACTTACATGGATTGTTCTCTGATGACTGAATGATTTCCATGTTCTTGCTCGGCTAATTAATTTTAGTTCAACAGGGTGAAAAGATAAGTTGTTCTTCACAACTTTGAATGCTAGGTCAATAGCTTCACACAAAATTTTGTTCAATCTACTCAAGCTATAGATCTTGTGGGAAATAACATGAATACCAAATTCAATCTCCATGTCAGTTTCTTCATTTATCTTCATGGCTTTACCATCCCACTCAGCAAGTATCATTTTCATCAGTTCTACCTGACCTAGGGTTTTGGTGGTTTTTGGTTTGTTGAACATTGCCAACCCTATGACTCTATAAATCATCTTTTTGGTGATCTAAATAGGTTAATCCAACCAAAAATGCATGTCATGAACTTGGTTGAGGATTAAACCCATCTATTTCCCTTGGAAATCTCTTAGCATATGCAGGATATGCATTAAAACTTTTATCTCCAAATTCTTGTGCTCAAGTTTCAAGCTTCCATCCATACACAGCTCATTATATGCATGGTTCATTTCTAGGGCTCCCAACTCTTGAATTGAATAGCAGTAATATGACCAAATATCATGACTAAGGAGTACCTTGGAGGAATTCACAATTGTGATCCAGCTAGGTCAAGTTCTTTGACAATCATTGGACTTAATTTGAATCTTGGGGCTTTCCAATCAACTCCTTGAAGTAACATCTTTGAACCTTTCTTAACTTTTCTACTAGAGGATTTCATATCACTTCATTAAAATTCAAATCCTAGAAAGGACTCTAATAAAATAGCTCTAAATTTCTCGGGGGCTCTAGAATGCTCTTCACACTCTTTGCTCTAAAAATTGTAGTGAAACAATAACCTTTGATTTCCCTTGTTTAGCAAATTTGGTACAATAGTTCACTTGGTGACAGGTTGTCTTCCACTTAGCTAAGTCTTCAATGCTTGAAAGATATCTTCAACTTGGTAAGAACTTAAAAGTCAATAGAGTCATCAACCCAAAAAATTCTTTGATTCAGCATGAACTTTGATCTCACCATCCTCATCCAAGATTAGTTAGGTTTTTCAACCAAACCATGTTCGATATGGTTCATTAACAATACTTTTGTTGTCATCTAGCTTAGTGATCCTTATGCATCTGAAATCCTAATATGAATCTTTTTCTTATTGAATGAAACTAATGTGAGATACCTCTTTCTAAATCATAGTTTTAGTAATCTCCATAAATAACTAGTTTGAAATGGTTGAGTCACCCAACTCATTGACTTGGGTGTCAACAATATCATTACTCTGATTTGCATCCTTAGGAGATTTCCTTACCCACTATTGTGTTAGAGAAAAATGATAATTTAATTTCATTTATTAAATTACCTTTTCTCCCTTCTTAAGATTTTTCTTTATGAATTTTTAAGCTTTCTATATTTAATAATTAATTAGTAATTATTAAATAGCTTTCACCTTTAGATTACCTCTAGTAACTTATTAGGTTACCCTTTTCGGGTTTCGATCTCATTTTATAAGGATTGATCTCTTTGTATTCGATTACCTCTTCTTGTCTTTTTATTCTATGTGAAAAGTTTTTTGAATGCAAGTATTTGAGGGCTTCATGAATTTGATTTGCATATTTGCTCAAACCCTTCATGGTATCAAAGCTATATCTGTTGTAGCTTGTTTGGTATTTGGAGAAAAAGAAAGAACAAGGGTTTGACGGATAAGATCTGGAGTTTGTTTTGGGTATTTTTTGGGAAAATAGGGGAGGTCACTAATTTTTTGAGTATTTTAAGGCCAAACAAACTTCACAGATAGATCCAAAAGGCATCGAAACCCCCATTTCCATATAAAGTTTGTCCATTTTGGAAAATGTTGATCTGGAAGGGAAAAAAAAAATTCTTGGTAGGGCCATATGGCCCTTGCACACACTCCAAAGTGGAGAAAATTGAAAAAATTGCAAAAAACATTAAAATTTTTTGGATTTTAATTGTTGTGGTTAACTAAATGCAGTGGAACCATGATAGTTATCACTGTAGTCATTGTTGCAGTTACCGCCTGCGATCACTACTTAGTGGCCCACCAGTGGATTTGCCTTAGCTCCATAGTGGCCCCACTTTGTGGTGGCCCTCCAACCACCCCTCTACCTGGCTACCACTCCCCCAATGGTGAGGGTGTTTTAAAAAAAAATTGTGCATCTCCAGGGGACTTGTCAATTTTTTTCCATAACTTGAGCATACAAACATATTTTTTCAATCCAAAAAATGCACCAAAAATCTAGTTCCAAGACAAAGACATTGGTACAAGTTTTTTGGAGTTTTGATGTAGTTTGGTTTCCTATTTTAGCACTCAAAGTTGGATGTTTAGTTTTGCACTCTGAGGGACATATCTTGAGCATCCCATCTCCAATTTGGGAATTCTTTAAATCATTAGATATCTCTTTTTGAGATCTTTCTAGTGATGCTAGTTTCTTTTCTAGATTCTGCTCCAAGCACATTCTATTTAGTCTTTTGCATTTTTGCTTTCTGGTGGATATCTTGGTTGTTTCAGGTATGGAGATTGATTTCTTTGATTAAAATGTTTCGTCATGACTTGTACTATGTTTTGTATTAGTCTTATGTCTCTTATGGTCTATTTAGACATCATATCTATGCATTCTTGCAAATGCATTGAGATAAAGTTTCATACTACATCTATATTTTTCATTTTAGTTTTTTGCCTTGTTTTTCCTTTTGATTCAAGCAGTGTCATCTAAGGACACTCATACAGTTTACTATATTCTTGGGATTTATTATATTTTGTGCCTTATTGTACATGCACTACTCTGATAAAGTTCCAATGGGGGGTTCATGTTTGTCTTTATTTTTCCATCTTCTTTTGTCTAGTGAGTTTCCCTTCAGTGACATTAGCCTCATAACATGTCTAAGATTGATCACCTGTATACACACTTGTATACTCTTTTGAGCATCTTGATCATGATTCCTTGACTTGTAGTTCTTTTTGGCCCACTCTCTCAACTGCCCATCACCTCACCATTTTTGCATTAGAGGGGAATTCTTATGTTGTTTCTAATGCTTCCTTGGTTCATTGGAGTGAGCTATGTATTCAGTATTTGATCCTATGTGCTAGGCAAGTGCAATGGTTGGGAACCTATGCATTTCAGTGAGATGGATCATCTACCATATAGGCACTCTTCTTTTCGTTCCTACTTTGGTTGTAGCCTTCCTTGGTTTGATTGACCAGCTCTTCAGGCTTTGGTGTTTTATGCCATCTACATTTTCAAGTTTATTTGTTTGCCTTTATTTGCCTCCTGATTCAATGCAGATTACAATCTTCTCTACCTGGTTAGGTTCTATGTTAGTGGAGGTTCTTTAGATTAGTAGTTCTTTTTTTACAAAGCTTTGTAGCTTCTACATGCTTTAGTGATGTTCTTTATGATCACTCTTTGTTCTTATTTTCTAGAACATTCCTCTAGTTGGAGGCTTCTTTAGACCTTCACTAGATTTTTCAACTATCTCTTTTTGGAGTAGAGTTTTTCCCACTAGGTTTTCTCTATTTCTCTATTTAATAGAGATTTTGTTGTGATTGGGTGCCCAATCAAGCCTTGTTTCCAGAACCCAAGTTTAATTTTAGCATTGTAGTTTCCTTTCTCTTTCTGCTTTGTTTGTAACTACATTGTTGCTCATCTTAAGAGGGGGTGTTAGAGAAAAAGGATAATTTCATTTCATTTATTAAATTACGTTTTCTCCCTTCTTAAGATTTTTCTTTATGTATTTTTTAGCTTTCTCTATTTAATAATTAATTAGTAATTATTAAATGACTTTCACCTTTAGGTTACCTTTAGTAACCTATTACATTACCCTTTTTAGGTTTTGATCTCCTTTTATAAGGATTGATCTCTTTGTATTTGATTACCTCTTCTTATCTTTTTCTTCTCCATGATAGGTCTTCTACATGTAGGTATTCAAGGGCTTCATGGATTTGATTTTCATATTTGCTCAAATCCTTCATATTGCCTCATCTGAATTCTAATATTGTCAGCCTTTGCTTTCTTTTCATCTTCAACTCTTCCTCGATTCATACAGTTCTTGGCAAGATGTAATTGAATGAGATTTCTTTGAAATACAATGATCACATGATTGCGATAGATAAGACTTTTCTTTTCCTTATACTTCTTGTGGCCTTCTTAAATTGCACTTATACAACTTACTTGATTCACTTCCATGTTATGATTAATACATTGGATATGAAAAGATATATTACACATATATAATAATCTAATAAGTTACCTTTTGGAGTCGACTACAATACCAAATTCAAACCATCTTCAAAAAGTTGGCTCGCTATTGTAACTTGGGTTCTAAAGACCACATGGGTGACATTCTCATACTTGGAAATACTTTTCAACACATGGAAAACTCTAGCACTTGGTTGATGTAGACATTATGAAGTACAATTAGACTAATTGGCTCGATAGCAACTAAAACACTTGGTTTGCACTGCTAGCACTATGATAAGCTTAGTAGTAAGTGTAGAGCTTGGTATCAATGTAACCAACTAACTAAGTGTTAATTCATTGATAGAAAAATGATTTGACCATCATGTCAATAGAATGGGGAGGCACCACAAGAAAAATGGTTATGCTTTTAATAAATAAACTATTTTTTTCTACACCCACTAACATGTCTTAGCAGGTCACATGCTCTCTAACTTGGATGGCTTTACATTGAAAATATTCAACTCTCCTTGTCATTTTTTTCAAATAGCTTGCACTTAATGCAGAAATGTCATACTAGATGGACTCTTTCCATTGTTCATGGCTTCATACTTTGCAATGGACCAAATTTAATTAGATGATCGTCATGCCATCAATTAGAGAAAAAGAATTGAGTCAAATAGTTCATGTGCCTTGGCTATCTTGAAATGGCTCAGTAGTTTTACCTCTCTGAGGTACACTATCAAACAGTCCACATGCATTTGAGCTCATAGTTTATGTTTTCAATGAATGTCTATTGTTTGCTCCAAACTTTCCATTATTGTTGGCATATTGACATCATGGCATGCTATGTTGAAATGTCCCATGTCCGAACGAAGAGGAGTATGGTGGATACAAGACCATACGTCAAACTTTGTGTGAATACAAAAGGATATATGAACTAAGGTGTACATATAATGAAGAGGACCCCAGTATGTTGGTTGTTAGTGGAAGATCAAAAATAAAGTACAGATGGGGGGTAGTACAAGTGATAGATGGAGAGAGGAATACAAATGGAGGTAGGTAGTATGGAAAATGGAGGGGGAAGTATAGATGGAGGGAGGAGTGCAAATAGAGGGAGGAGTACAGATGGAGGGAGGTAGTATGGTAGATGGAGGGGGAAGTACAGATGGAGGGAGGAGTATGGATGGAGGGAGGTAGTCTAATGAATGGAGGGGAAAGTATAGATGGAGGGAGGATTACAAATGGAGGAGTCAAAATGAAGGAAGAGGTATGAAGGGAGGTGGGGGGAGGATTACATTGGGTATTGTACAAAAATTGGAAAGAGCATACAAACTCATATGAAAATAATATTAGAACACAACTCCATCAAATAAATGCCAAGCATGAATAGGTATTGGATACCAATATTCTTCAATTAATACTCACAAAAAAAGATGGTGCTTCAATTTTCCAGATCCAGGTGACTTATTACAGGAGACAAAATAGGGTGAGGGTTGAATCCCACCGAAACTAGAAAGCCAAGTAGGGAAGATCTTTCACTTTTGAAATGGCGAACAATATAGAACTCCAAAAATAATTTTTAGTACAAAGAAAATAATCTAAATTGCATGCCTAAACAACCTACATGAAGGCCTTATAAAGGGCTTTTAGGAAGCTTCCTAAAGGATTACAAAAATTTGAATAGGCCAACAAGTACTAAACAAAAATAAAGAATGGTCTTGAGAGATTAAAAATATTGATTTTCAGCCAAATAAAAAATTCTTATTATTTAATAGTATTGGGGACATCACAGTTGTCCTTGCCAAAAAAATTCTTGTGCTCAAGCAATTGCAAACTTTGATGCTCTAAAATTTTCTCACCTTCCCAAGTGGCATCCTCAACTATAAGATCTCTTCATTGCATAAGAAACTCCTTAATGGTATGGGACCTATGCTTCTTTTCCTGGACATCTATGATCTCAACTAGCTTTAAAATTAATTTCCCTTCTTTGTCAATGGGAGGTAGTTACTTTTACCATGATGCATTTTCCAATAGCTTTCTTCAAACATGACACATGAATAACATTATGGATTTAACTCCCTTTAGGAAGCTCTAATTCATGGTCAACTTCTCCCACCCTTCAAACCACTCTATATGGTCTGAACAAGCATGGTAGCTAATTCTTGATATGAACAAGGTAGAGAACATGATGCCAAGAAATTGCCTCAGGAGTAGATTTTATAATGAAAGTCTTATACATCTACACATTATTTATGTTAAAATGATTTTATCTAGCAGATCATGATATAAAGTGTTGAACACACGGGTGTATGTGAGGTCACACACAAATAACTAGAATTATAGGGAGAACGATCTAGCTTATCAATTCATTGCCAAATGTTGAATTAGATAGGGGATCCCACTTTTTGGATTGGCATTAATGGAGTTGGTCCTCTAGTATCTCTTGTAATTATTGTGCATTTTCACAAGTGGATTGTGATATACAATCAACTTCTTACAAAATCAAAATTGAAAACATCCATGAGATAGTCCAATCATAACAAGAAAAGAAATATATATGTATATTTTAATTTTTTTCATACTAAGCCTTGATTCCTCTCCTCAATGTGGTGTTATGTCTATAAAATGGTATGCTTAACCCCATCTTTATAAATATTTTCAGTATGTACCATCAAATAATTATACATGCAATTGTATTTTACATGGGTGTACTCAAGAATGGTCAATAAAAAATTATGAATCATCATAATTCCACTCAATTTTGTCTACTTTTCCAAGACTGTCTATCCAAATAATCTAGCTAAAGGGAGTTGTTTATTGGATAATAATAATAAGCCAACATAAGAAAAATACAACTTAAACTTTCCCTCCAATTCTTCCAAGAGCATAATTCTCCCCCAACCTTGGATTAGGCTTACAGTTTCTCTACTTTAGCAAGGAAACTTTACCTTTTGTTTCATTCCAATTTGAGTCATAATGGTAGGTAATTTTGTGTACATGAATGAGGTGGAATATTTGATGGTGGTAACAAAAACTCACCTATCAATCTACAACAATAAATATGAATTATTAATATAATGAATAGTAATGGTATGCTAATATTGAAGATGAAAAAAATGGCATACATTAGAATACTTGACTTTGCTACATTGGATAAACCATTCATAATCTTCAAGTTGATCAATAACACTATAGCAGAGAGAAGAGTAGTTTAGGAGTCTTGGTATAGGGGTTCATATGTCTTTTTATCTATAGGTATATCAAGACCATCTTCATCATCATTATTAGATGTGCCAGTACCATCATCATGATCATCTTCATCAGCTACACCAATACCATCTTCTTCAATCATATTCTCTAGAACATTATCATCTTCTTCTATGGGGAGTGTTATCCTTAGCTTAGATATTCACACCTCCATGTTCCTCTAGTTGGAAATCCACTTTTTCCAATTGATGAAAATCGTGGCACCCTTAATATGACCATGTTGCCTATAATGACTTTGGGTTGTTGTGATTAGAATTCTTCAATTCTTTAAGCCCTTACACTTTTTGCAAGGATAATTACATTTATCAACTTTTATTCAAAATTGAGACCACAATCTAGCAATTGTCTTGTTATTTTGTTTTGGGTTCATATTGTTAAGCGTGGTCTTTCTTCATAGGAAAATATATTTGCAAAATTATTGGACATGTTGTACTTAATGTTTATATCTGCACAATTGGTTTTGAAATAAAAATTTGGTATAATTAATGTCTATATCTGCAAAAATATTGGATGTGTTTTGCTTAATGTTTATTTCTGCACATATGGTTTTGAGAGAAAAATTTGGTCTAGTTTTAATGTGTATATCTATAGAAATATTGGACATGGTGCACTTAATGTTTATATCTTCACATATGGTTTTTAAAGAAATATTTGGTCACCTCACTCAAATTCACCCATATTATAATCAATGAAAAGTTGTCCTCTTACAATGCTCTTTATTAAAATTGTACAATATACAATGCTCATTATACAATGTTTAATCACCAAGCTCATCACCTTGGTATACAATTATTCATGTACAATAAGTTTATAGTCAGCATGGTACACGAGAGATCTTGTTACAATATAGTGTTCTTCTATGAATCCTTATGCCCACCAGGAGTACTTGAGCTCACTCAAGGAGAACATGTTAGCCCAACTTTATAATCAAAGTGTTTTATCTCTTAGCTCCTCAAGTACTATTACACAATCTGAACCTTTTGATTCTTAATCTCATTTGCATCTATGATAAATTCTCATGGATATCTATTAAAACTATACCTCTCCATGTTAAAATCAAATTTCAAAGATTTTCCAATCTTGATTCTCACTAAATCTTGCATTAATATCAGTCAAAGCTTTCCTTTTTGGTGAAATTTACCTAAAAAACAAATATATAGTAATAAATGCAGCCCTATACCTTGAACTAATTAATAATTTTAGATGAATTGATTATACAAGTTTAAGATATAACCAAAGCTAACCCTAGAGTGCCCCTAGATTTTATGAGAAGGTTGGCTCTGCATTATTTTTCAGTTATCTTTACTTTTAGGATGACATAGTGATGAAAGATAACCAATTATTGGCAATTTTAAAACATTAAATTTCATTATTTGTGGTTAAAGATTTATGGTTAAGGAAATTGGTAGGGAAGCAAGGACAAAAGTACACTTCTAGTTTTGAATTTCCATTTTGAGTTGTTGAACTGAATAAGTACTAGAAGAGAGAGGATGACAATATGCAAAAACTAGGTCCCAAGTCCAAATGTTAGAAGAAGCCAAAGATTTCATTACAAGTATCACCTCCCAAAATCCAATCACAAAAAAAAAAAAGGAAATAATTTTTAGAAATGTAAGATAGAGAAGTAGAAGAGTTGGACAAGGTTCCAATAAACTCAACATTGTTAAATCTTCCAAAAAAATGGAATTCTTATATGTTGGGTGTACAAAAAGCCAAAGTGGGGAAGCATATACTTGTATACATGGGAGGTGTGGACCCAATGAAGAAAGGAAAAAATGATATATGTTGAAAGTAATATGCAAAGGGATAAAAGAAAACTTGGAAAAAATATATGCGATGTGAAACAACATAATGAATGCTATAGTTAGAAAAGAAGCAAGGATAAACTATCGCACAAACCATATCTAAGACACATGTAGGAACCAAACTAGTGTATTTCCATTTCTTGTGAACTTAGATGAAGAACAATAGAATCCCTTGATAATTTTGGGTAAAATATGCGTAGAGAATAAATGCAATCTAAGAAGAAATATATTGAGAGATTTTAATGAATATTATTGGTTTGATGCCAGGATGATGATTATGAGCTCATTTTCTATCAAGTTAATATGAATAATCTAAAAAATGCCACAATAATACTCAGCCTACCAAATGAATGTCTTCCATTAAAAATGGACTTATTTCCTTAACTTTACATAGTTTTACTGTGACTGTGTTGCCCCACTTTTGTTTTCTAATGTAATGGAAAAAGTGAATTCTATGTTTTTAGATGAATTCAGTCTTATTCCTAAAAATTTTAAGTCTAATTCTAGATTCCTGGAGGTTAGGCAGTCTTTATCAAATTTTCCCAATATGCCTTCTCTTCCTCCATAGTTAGGTAAGTTGTTTTTATCTTGTAATTTGTTGGGTAAGTTTAGTACCCAATTCGACAGAGATCAATTTTCACTCATTGCAGATGAAGCATGCTCTTGATGATTCTCTAAAAATCACATGTCTTCACAACAATAGCTCATTACATATCAATGATTGATAAAATACATTGACAAAAAAATTTGTGTTACCTTCTCCACAGCAGGTTTCCAACCCATGATGTCAATTTTCTATGAGGGCTCATTTGGTGACATATCTAGCTTAAAAAGATTCAAGGGATCATATTATAAGGTAAATAGAAGTTTGAACTTGGGATCATACTCCTAAACATTATTTGGATTCATTATCATCCAAATACTCAGCCCTACAAAAAACCTCTCTTTGTCTTCTCTTCAATAGGTTTCCAACCCATGAAGGTGATTTTTCATGACATAGATATAAGTGAAATAGAATTTACTAAGTGACATCCAAATGGATCCATGCACCTTAACTAAATATCTTTGAAAGTCAAAAATACATTTCTCAAATATTCAACCAAGAAAAAAGTGTTGGCAAAGAAATGGAAATTGCCTTCTCTTTGACGAGTTTCCAACCCATGCAGGAAACTTTGTGACTAAGCAAAGAAATCAGGTCAACATGTAAAATTTGGCACCTATACTTGATCTAGTATATGTCAGAATGATATTGGAATGAAATGAACTGTTGTGGATGGAAGATATGCTCTAGATCTCACTTGGTGGATTTTCATCAATAGAGTACCCCAGAGGCAACTTTCTGAAACTTAAAGGAAAACAGAAAAGTAAATAACACATTTATGGAAAAAAATGGTTATATCTAATAAAATAGTGAAAAGAATTTCAAATTTTTGTTGAGCCTTTGCATTTACTCTTTAATAGGTATTCCTTAAATTTCACTTGTGTGGCATGAATTCAGAGGTATAATGGATGAATCAAGGCCTCTGTATAAATTTTCATAGGAAATTAAATGAGTTACCTTGTTTCCTTGATTTCTCATTTTGCCAATATGCATAACTTCCAAAATCCAATAATTGTAGTGTTCATTGTCTTATTCTTTTTCAATTCAAATTTGCATTCACAAGCTATGGCCATTGAGTTTCTGGGTTTTGATGGTTTGACTAGGATCAAGTTTTAGCTACATAATTTGATAGATACATCCCTCCATTTCTATGATATGGAAGACTTCCAAAGGGGGGTAAAATTTGAACAATTCATCCTATCACTGAGAAGCTTTAAGGATGTGGTTTGGTCGAAGCCGTCGGTTTCCCAGTTGCATTTCAAGCTCTAGAACTCATTTATGAATGTATTCACAATTACAATCCAAAAACCAAACATATAGTTTTTCCTGATGACATTGTGTTGATCTCAATCAACAAGCAAATAGTGATGAATATCCTTTGAGTACTAGAATAGGAGGAGTTTTCTAACCTAACTATCGATGGGGCCATTTTAGAATTCTCAATGAAAAAAGATGATTTGGAGGAAGGAGATCATGAAAACATGGTTCAACACACCACGAAGTGATAAGAGAAAAGTCCCCAAAACTTTGTTCGGAACCAACCTCAAACCAGAGATAATCAACATTTTAGTTTTCCTACACAAATTGAGAATTGAAGTAGAAGCCCTAAACTTTTTTGATCAATACTTCTTTTTGGTTCAGGTTATATGCTCAGATACATAGTATATTGATTGGGCGCAAGAGTTGATTGAGATTTTGTCTAATGCTCTCCAAGTGGCCAAGTTCTCTAATTCTTTTTATATGTCTTCATTCCTTATGTATATGCTAGCATCATTGCAATTATGGCCTGGTCTTCCACATCTAGAAGACTTCCCTAATGATGTCAAATCTTATGAATTTTATCCACATCTCTAGCTACATAATAGTTATGCAAATTATGTAAAAGTGAATGATGCATTTACTATGAGAATTTTTAGGGATCTACAGGGATGCCTAGAAAGGAGACTCTCCTCTAAAGCCATGGCTACCATTAGACAATTTGGCTTTTATTTCATTCAATTCTCATCTTTTTCTTACCTACACCTTGTAGCTTACAATGGATTTCCTTTAAAGCTACCAAGATATCCAGATGATATGATAGTCTTCGTAGAGATTATTTGACAAGCTCTACCACTGAACGTCTTGAGTGGAAGCCTGAAGGAGAAATGATATGAGTTCCCCATGAAGGTTGGAGCTTTCAATTGTCACACCCAATTATATGCCAAGAATATGCCAAAGGTTTTCAAGAAGAAGTACAAGTTGGGCATGTATGAGGTCTTGAGACCTATGTTTGACCCTAATGGATATGCTAAGGATGTCTTGTAGATTTGGAGTTTCATAAAGCATGTCAACATGTCAACATCATTGAGGACTACTGGGCCGATTGCAAGGATGAATTTGAAATCCATAATAGCACTTTCACAAGATTGATACTAGATCAAGTCAAGCTATATAAGGTAGATATAGGTGTGGATGGAGTTGAGGATGATAGTCAAAATATGTATAGCACTGCTTATTTGACCAAGTTAAGGAATCCTCCTTTAAGCTCTAAGCCATTTGAAGATGCTATAGAAGACACTATTACATTTGCACTTCTTTTTCTACCAAAATTTTGCCCAAATCTATGATTCCATCTTTTTCTTGTTCTAATGCCCAAGTTGGTTGAAATTGAGTTAAGTTTTCTCAAGTTGGTCAAAATTTCAACCAAATTGGGTCATAACAAAAAATGGAAAAGAAATGGGAAAGCAACCCTTTGGAATTGAGATGAGCATAGACGAGGGGGATATGTTCTTCAAGAATGGAGTGAGAAGGTGGAGTCAAAGGCGAAGGCTAAGTGGGAATTGATCTCATCTCTATTCCAAGGGGAGGGCACTAGCCAATTTTCCAGGTTTTAAAACTTTCCTCTTAATGGAAATTTTTGTAGTGGAATTGAACGATTCAAAAGAAAATGTGAGTAATCTATGAAAATCAATGAAGATGTTGGTGGAGCAAGGCATTAAGATAGGAAATGGATATCTAAATGATGGAAAAACTTTTAGAGGGTTGCAATGGCTCTAATTTTTGTTCCTAATAAGATTCTAGACAAAACCCTCACTTACTTCAATGAAGAGGATAATTTGTAGCAAGTTTTTGTTCACTCTCTCGCAGCTGGCAAAAAGATCATTCTCTTTGGCATTCCCAACACCTTCACTCCTATCTATAGGTACTTCCATTTCTAAATTTTGTTGAAAGTCTTAATTAGGGTTTGTTCCTCACTTTTTCTCTTGTTGGGGGTAATGTTTTTTTTTAAGTTTCTAGGTTTATTAAGGGTTTTATGGTGGTGGTTGTTATTTGATGATGCAGAAGTGATTGACAAATCATTAAAATATTTTGTTTACAATTACAACAATCCATGTTAATGAGTAATGCTTAGTGAGCTAGATAAGCATCTCAATTGCATGCAACTCTAATTGTTTCTCAGTGTGGAGTAGCTCCAATTGTTTCTTAGCTATATTTTGTATGGTGGATTTTGATGTGTTACATCATTTTATGAATTGGGTTGTCATTATATTTGAGAGAGAAAAATCAAATCATTTATTAAATGTGGAATTTTCAACAATGTTATTTCTGAGTTTTATATATTTTTTTGAGTTTGTAAAGGTGTTGCAATATTATCTTTTTATATGTACTATTATTGTCATTTTTGTATTGCAAACTCAATCATTAAAAAAAATCAAAGCACAAACAGAACTGCATATTACTAGAACCTCGTGGAGTCTGAAGATTTTGTCATTTGATTTTATTTGAGAGTTATTGAATTAGCTATTTAGAATGTCTCTTCATCATTTGTATAACTCTTTAATTTTTTATAATTTGTAATGTTTTATTTTATAAGTTTCTATATGTTTTAAATGTCATAATTTTTTTATAGTGACATTTCACTATAACCTTGTATCCCACTTTCTTAAAAATGATATTCCCATATCTATTTGTCTCCTATACTGGAGGAATTTCCTATTTTGAGGCTATTTTCCTTTATTCTTCCTCACATGCAAAAATCATTTACATATTTGGAGCTAGTCAACTAAAGGAAAACAAGCTCATTCACCACAGAAGGGTACACAAGACAAGTCCTAATAAAACTATTTTAAATGGGAAATAGATATGCACAACTAAGGCATTCTTAAATATTCATATAATGAGCAAGGGAAGGGGGTAGAAACTAGTTTAGGGTATTTTTTAGGAAGTCGATCATTCATTTAGTGAAAATTTGATAGGGGATAGTCAGTAGAAAGTGAAATGGTGATTGATAATATTAGTGCAGTATTCTATACTTCAACCCTACCATTTATGATTCTTGAGACCAATTCATAAATGCATAGCCTTCAATGCTATTAGATTTAATTATCATTTTATGCACATACACTGATTAAATGCACATTCCTTGAAGGCTTTTCTATTGGTCTTCCTATTTTTAATACAAGGAAAATCACTTATAAAAATATGTCTCTAAAATCGCCCATATCTGAAGATAGTAGGAACTACCATGGACAAAGCAAAAATTAGATAATGCAATGTGGCCACTCAAAAAAGAGCCAAGATATAAATTTAAAGAAAAAACCATCACTCACCACTATTCCATTCAAGACAATACCACTAACACAATTGTCAACAACTCAGCAACCCACACTAGATTCTTTGTACCATCCTATTCTAGAACCTTCCCCAACCCTACCATGTTGGGGAGTTGATTGGATCTGGTGAACAACACTCAAATATTTCCATGCTCAACTGTGATGCATATACTATCACTAGAGAATAGTATAAGGATGGTCTAGTAGCATGTAATCTCAAGCTAAATTATATTGCAGGTCACCATGAGTCCTACTAGCACTTTTCCTATGTCTGCACAATACATTGTCATGGCCTATAACTCTCTTCACATAATCTTCATTTGCCCATTCCTTCCTAAAGCACTTGTAGTGGTGCCTTTTGGTGAAACCTAAGGGTTCTCCCTAATTTTTCTTTGTTCTCACCCTTCACCTCCACCTCCATAAATGAGGGAAAAATAGACATTACATCAAAATGATCTAGAAGTACAAGTTTAGAAATTATGTCCTTTCTGAGGCAAGCAAAGTGAGTTCAAAGACAAAACCTTCCTGCATTGAAGCTTTGGACCTTAGTTGATCCTTTGGATCCATACCTTCCTCATCAAGAACCAATTTAATAAACCCTGATGTGGAAGGATCACTATTGTTGAAAATGGAGGCTAGACAATTTTTTGGGACTATTCCTTTATGAGCTTGACCCACAAACTACATGTATATAGTAGACTAAGTGATCACTCAAAAAAAGCTAAAATTTATCTCCATTGTGACATATCAACCAAAGCCACCTCATAGACAAATTATGAAAGGGCTCCACACATTTAAAGAATAAAACCATCTTAGTGAAAAAAGCTTAAAGCCACCCAATACAAAGAATAATTTTTAAAAATGCAGCAAATAATTAGGCCCTATGGAAAATTTGTGACCCATAGGTCAAATAATTAAAAGCAAATTTAAATTAACTACAAGGGCTTATAAGATATAGAGGAATTTGTTCCTTAAAATGAAGATGAAAAATTATTGTGGAATGTTGTTGAGGGGTTCTCTTCAACTCCACAATTGGCCAGAAAATCAGTTGCAACACTTGTTGTTCTCTACCAATATTGGTTCACTATTTTTTTAAACCAAGAGAAACCATGTCTTCTACATATCTCCTTAGCTTCTGATAGAGTATGAACCTTTTCCAAGGGGATTGATAATCACCATGAAATCACTTCCAACAACCAAATAATGTGCTTCAATAGATGTTGCTGCAGCCATACTTGATACTTACCTCTCCATTTATGATGCCCCTTTTTTAAATAGGATTTAATAATAACTAAAATTAAAATTAAAATTACTATAATTAAAATTTAATGAATAGTCAAAAGGCATGAAATGAATGTCAAACATGAAATATGGGAAGGGGGAAGAATTCATTTGAAAGGGGATATGAAGGAAGGAACAATGGTTGGAGCATGGCAATCAAGGAAGGATTGATGGAAGAAGAAACAAATAGCAAGAAAATAAAAATGTGATTCCTTCAAAAGGAAAAAAATATGAATATACTCTTTCAAATGAAGGTAATTGTGAAAGGTTGTGTGTCCTTGCAAAGGGTAGACATAATGAAGAGATGCAACTCTCCTTCACTTTCAAAGATATAAAAGGAGAAGGTTTCACTTGAGGACATCCAAGGGAGATACATTTGGAAAATAATTTATTCTTCTCAATGGCAGCAATAGAGGGTGGTAACTCAATTCTTACAAGATGTAGTGACACTTTCACCAATAAAGGAGAAATCTTTCCAAACATCCAAGGATTGCTTATCAATCATCACTCTTGATTACATGAACCCACAAAAGTAAATCACTGAATAAAGAAAATAGTCAACTAGAAAATTGTTTTTTAAACTAGCATTTATTCAATCATCATTAGCAAACCAACATTCATTACAATATTAGTCATAGATTCAATAATCACTTAAATATCACTTACCAAATAGCTCAAATTATGCAATCAAAGGAATCCATATAATCGAGTAATCATTTATACAATATCAATCATTCAAAAATGATCCATCAATCAAATGGAATTGAATGAGCAAGAAAAAGATACGAAACTAAGAAACCTGATCTGACTAATAGTAGAAGTAAATACCTGATAGCAACAAATAGATTAAAGATAATTTTTGTGAATAAAATTAAATTATAAGTGTGCATATATGTCTTCATGCTTTGGTAATATTTTCCAGATTATTGAATTTTGTGAATAATGTAAATGTTTCTCCTCCTAGTAAAGTTTAAAGTTTCTTACTAGATTTCAAATTTGAGGCTGATTAATGCACAACTTTTGATTGCAGGTATGAAAAGTTAATGTCAAAGAACAGATTTTCTCTAGAATCTATATATGTTAGTACATAAATAATATAGATAGTAAAATGTTCTTGAACCTGAAATGTAAATTGATCCTTTGATGTGCTTGCATTGATTGATTTTGATGCCTTGTTATGCTAGGTGGATCAAGTATACATATCACATGGAGGGGTGTGAGGGTGAATGGGCATGTCTCCAAATGGAGACATGAACATTCACCATTACATTGGTTCATGCCCAATTTGTCATAGACTTAATACAAGTCTTAATCATGTATTACCAATCATTATGAACTGTAGCCTGATATAATATAGATTGATAGTGATCTTAAATCAAAGGAAACATAATAAGTTTTGATCATGTCTAAAATGAAATATCAGATAATATACATTATCATCAGTTTCAACTGTCCAGAGTTGTATATACTGCTATTATATATATATATATATATATATATATATATATATATATATATATATATATATATATATATATATATATATATATATATATATATATATATATATATATATATATATAACAATATGTGCATCATATTGGTATACATATATACATATAGATATCTTTGCTGATCACAGTTATTGTATGTATATATATATATATATGTATATATGTATATGTGTATATATATATAAATGTATATATGTATATGTATATATATATGTATATATGTATATGTATATATATACATGTATATATATATGTATATATATACATGTATATATATATATGTATATATATACATGTATATATAGATGTATATATATACATGTATATATATATAAATATACATATGTACATATACATATACATATATGTATATATATATGTATATACATATATATATATGTATATATATATATGCATGTATATATATACATATGTACATATATATATGTACATATATATATGTACATATATATATATATGTACATATATATATATATATATATATATATGTACATATATATATATATATATGTACATATATATATATATATATACACATATATATATGTACATATATATATATATGTACATATATATATATATATATACATATATATATGTACATATATATATATATATATATATATGTACATATATATATGTGTGTACATATATATATATGTGTGTGTGTGTGTGTGTGTGTGTGTGTGTGTGTGTGTGTGCATCATACTAGTATACATATATACATATAGATATCTTTGCTGATCACAGTTATTGTCAGACCAATGCTAAATGCTTTAACATACATGGTAAGGGATTCATTGAATAATCTATTCTAAATTCTGAGTTTTGAAGTATGCCACCCCAAGATGAATGTTAGGTTTTTGGATTAGGGGCTTTAGAGCACCTTTGTGCCTAAGGTCCAATGAAATATGCCACCCTAAGATAGAGTAGAGGGCCAACTTTTTATGTCCATGGACAAGGAGGGGAATGGAAAACCACCTTCCATGCTTTTGGGCTTGAACATGGAGGACAACTAGCCTCCAAGTTGAGTTGAGGGATGGAAGGGTTGCCCCCTTCCATGCTTTGGTAGCACAAGGGCAATGCGCCTTGAGACTATAGTTTGAAAATGTTTCAATATATTCCTAATAAGTTCATTATGTGGACCCACATAAAAATGCCTAATGCCTTAATTAGATATTAATAAGAGAATGTTATATGATTTCATGATATATACATTTGAATAGTCAAAATAGATGTATCTTGACATATGATTTAATGTCAGCTTCCAAGTGAATAATATTGTGTGCAGTATATAGGCTAGGATTTCTCTTATAGAAGGCATTTCAATGGGTAAAATTATTTTGTTAGATGTATTATTACATTTCTTATTTTTAAATGGAATTATGATTTTATGGGAAAAAAATTGGAATATCCTAATAATGGACATCACACCATTCCACTTCATTGTTGGTCCTAACTTCCTAGAAAAGAAATTCACCATGGATAAAACTCTTATCATCTTTGCTAATAATCAAACCAGCACCTGCATTGCATAGATTTCCTTGGAAAACACCAAATATTCAGTTTTAAAAAATTCAAGGGCATGTTTCCTTACCTTTGCCTCCTCTTCCTAAGAAGAGCAAGAGGTTGTTTTATTTCTCACAAAATTTTCACCACTAAAATCTTCGTTAGGAATATTCCTTGAAGGTTGTTTTAAAATATATTATTTATTGTTTATTTAATGCATTAATAATAGACTATAACCAGAGAAGGTTTTTTTTCTTGCAATTGCAACTAAAGGCTGTAGCAATATTATAACTATTTAATTCTTTGTTCAAACCTTTGAATGTGTAGGCCTTAGGGACCTGGTTGATTTTCTTCCTGCTTTCCTTGCCACCATTGTTAGCTACTTTGCAGTAGAAGTTACTTGTAGAATTTGGAAACCTACATCAATGAATGGAACTGACTGGCCAAGTACTATAGTAAATCTTCACAATATTGAGGCTGAGATAAAAAGAGATCTTAGTTGCTACTAGTGTGCATGTCCCAAGTCTAATAGGTGTGTTAGTCCTTATTTGTAAATGAGTCAGCCCACTGTTTGAAATTTCAATGAATTATGTATTTTTAGAGAAAATTCTTATAAATCTCTAAACAATGTCTTTGATTATTTTATTTTATTTTTGTGTTGGTCATTTCAGTAGGTGGAAATGCACAAGCAACCCTTCCATTACCTTTAGCTACATTGGTGAGCCTTACAATAATATTCAAGCTAGATAAATTGGTTGAGTTTCTTCATAGTGTTGCTAGGCCAGCACTGGAAAGTACTACAGCAGGGAGTCCATGGCCTAGTACACCAATTATTGTAGCACTGTCTATAACCTCCCCTATTATAGTTATCTTTTGTTGGGATGTATCCATCTTATAAGTCTCTACCCCTACCATTAACACAATACCCACAAATTAATACTCCCAAAGATGAGGATTTAGCCCTAAATTCTTAGTGATGGAAAAAATTTGTCTCATTAATAGCATATATTCTCAAACCATTGTGGCATAGACTATAAAAAAAGATTCACTAAATTCTTCAAATAAATAATCAATATAATTTTAGTTGAGTTATTTTAATTGACATTAAAGGTTGATGGTCAAGGCCATATAAATCTTAGAGGACTATTCAAAGTGATAGAAATCTTGATTGATTTGCAAGGTTGTCTGCTTCATGTGCTTGAGCTAAAACTAGTTGACTATTTGATTAAGCTATCAGCGTGTCTATTTCTTTGCCATCTTACCTGTCATGTCGCCCTTAATTTTTCATAAAATTAATTTTTTAGAGGTGTCATTTTAAAGAGGTGCAACATTCTTTTGTATGGGATGCAATAATCTTTGGCAAATGACAACTTAAATAAAGGAGTTTTCATTGCATAAATTTAATATTTTCTTATGGAGTTTTAGAAATCAATGTTTGGCATCTTTCTTTGAATCAAAAACATTAATTTATCCATGCTCTTATAGTGCAGTGGTTAAAAATCCCTTCTAACTTTTTCCTGCCTAAAATAATCATTATGGATTCTAAATAAAATTTATTTACACCAGTGTTTCTTTTCATAAAAAAGAGAAGTCATATTCTTACATTTATAGAATCAACTTTATGAAATATAAATATTTTTGGGGTGATTTGTTCTTACATCTTTGCTATTGAACCTCTAATCTTGGTAATATTGATAAGTTCTTTTCATTATTATCCTTAAAAGTGATAAGATCTCTATCTTACAAGATGACATTGTCTCTCTGATCATGATAACATGTTGATCATCTCTCTTTTCCTCACACTAGTGTCTTTCACTATTTGTTTAATAGTATTTTTTTTCTAGACATGCCCAAGATTTCTCATTGAAGCTTCCACTTGAGAAAAAATGATAGATGAATAAGATTAATAGTATAATTTGTATGGTAATAAAAATGCACACAACAACAACTATCATCCAATTCATAGTACAAGCTAGCAAGTCATGAGAAGAAATATTAAGCTAAAGTAGATATATTGAAGAATAGTGGGCATTAAGGATTTGATGATAGCAATCTTTGGTATCAATGTTAGATTAGATGTGATTTGTAGGTTAAATCCATACCAACTGTTAGATTAAACCCATACTAAGCTAGATTAAACTAGGTTTGTCCCCTAGATGTGGGTTGCAGATTGATGTTGGCTTGTTTTGTCATTTTATCTTTAAATGTTTATTGGCATGCATGTTTGTCTATAGAATGATAATGGAACTAAGATAGAATACAGAATATGGAATCCATTTTGTTCAAAGTTGGCTACTGCCATTCTTGGTAGTGTTGATAACATCTAGATTGTGAGTGAAGTAATTCAATTATGATTATTACTAGATTTTAATGAGTTTGTATTTTTGTGATTAAATGAGTAATGCTTTGAAGAAACAAAATTTGAGCAATGGATTTGAATGAGTTTGTATTATTTTCACACTAAAGTGGAGAAGATTTGGTAAACATGGCAAAGAAACAAACAAATGTGATACCTATTATTGAAGATGCATGACATCCTACTTCTTATAGGATGCTTTTTGATATGGTTGATGTTATTTTTTTTATGTTTCCCAACTAGACTAGGTACTTACCTTTAGTTCTTATTTAATGATTATATCACGGTTCTCAATAAATGACATTTGCTAGGCTTACCCTTGTGACATTATGGTTTTTCTTTATGAGTTTCACATGCATGGTAATTGATTAGCTATTTGTGTGTGTGCATATGGTTTTACCATTTTGTGGTGAGTTTAGAAGTCATAAATCTCCATTGTGTAATCTGAGATTGTCACCTAGCAATCTTACATGCTATTTTTTTGGGAGTACTTGTGTTGTAATGTGTTTTATGTCAATGTTTTGATCTTTTAACTTTGTCCATGATTTTTGGTAAGTGAAATATGGCATGCCTTGATCAGCTATGTACTTTTATATATTTTTATGGTGTAAATATTTTGTTTTCTTAACTATATGTTAATGGCATTGTAATAAGTAAATGGTTGTGCTCACTAATTGTATGAGTTTGTGTGTGTAGAATAATCATTCTATTTTGATATAGATGACATATATCTTATTTATAGCTGAAATTTTATCTCCCAACTCCATCTCTGCTGCTTTTGGGAGTGCTAGAGTTGTCTTGTGATACTCTATGATATTGCATTTGGATGAGAACAATTACAATTTTTTGATAATGATTTTTCTATGTTCTTGATATATTGTTGTTGTAAATATTTTGGTTTTTAAACTGTGTTGATCACATGGTAGTAAGTGAAGGATGATATACTTGAATTCCCCTTCAAGACATTATGGATGATGTCACCCAATTTTTTTGACACTTCCAGTAACATTTTATTACTAAGTATGGAGTCATTTATTATTGGTGTCATTTTTTCTTATTAAACATATTTTAGATAAATATTGAGAGTTCTACTTCCTAAAGATTTTTTTTGTTGGGAGTTTTTACAATGTAGTATACACAAATCTTTAGTGTTGCTTGTCATTATCAATGTGCTTACAAATATGCTATATCTCTATATGGCAAGATTTACTCAGATCCCCTTTAAGGATTTTAAGGAATACAAAAATATCTTGTGTTGTTTCAAGTAGTAGACCTCTCTTACAGGTGCATTCAATTTTGGTCTATATTTTCCACTAGCGCACAATGACAATAAATTATAGTAATATTCAAGCAATTGACTAGATTTACTCAGATTCCCCTTCACTACTTGAATGGATGATGATATATAAGTTTTTGATGCTCAGGCTATGATAGGATTATGCAGCACTTCCATTTTAGAATGTCATTTTTTTATTTGTGTTTTTCAATAGGCAAAATGTTCTTTGTACATTAGCATAATTATCCATGCACTAATACTATAGAAGTAGATGATGAGATGAACTCGGATTCCCCTTCTTTCATGCCACTAGCCCCAGAAACAATTACATAGTTTATAGAAAATATCAACCATCAGTTGCCATAAATCTAAATAGAGCTACAAGGCTAAAATTTATTCTAATTTGGCCTTATTAATATAATTGGAGCCATAGGACCTAATAAACACTATTTTCTAATAGTTGAGAATTACATACCAAGTTCTAGTCTGGCAGTTTGTACTTTGCTCTGCTATTAGCAAACACTCTTTCTCTTTTTAAATGAAGACATATTAAGTAGTCTTTCTTCTCTTAAATGAAAAAATTCCAATCAGACTATTTAATATCTATTTCTTATCCCACAGCTTCTATATTTCTGGTTCACGTGTTGTTGAATTACTCTAAGGGTGAAGCCTGTTTGAGGTAAGTCAACTGTATACTTGTACTCATTTTCATCTTTAGTTTTACCTTGAGATGTTTCATGTGTTGCTGCCATAATAGAAACCTTCTCTCCAAATGAAAGAGTTGACCAAGACCTATTAAAAACTAAAAAAAGAAATGGATGTTATTTTTTGTATCAAATAGATGCATTGTCAAATCGCTTCAAACTAGGGATGGATGTAGAGCTATGTTTAAGAAAAACCCACAAAGAAGAAAGTGCAAGGCCAAAAGAAGCAGGTGACAACCTATTTCCTCCTGGGGTTATACATGTAATAGTTAAAGAGGATGCAATGCTACTCCTAATTGGACATTGAGAAATTTTCCAATCCATAGCCCTTAAATTAACAATGTTGACCAAGTCAAGGTTAGAAACCTTATTCAACATGCTTTCACTTATCTTTTCCACTTTAGCTTCTACATCAACACTCACATAGAGGATAGGAGCCCACAACAAAGATGGAGGCAAGTTAATCAGTGATGAAGCATACAATGAAGAAGTGCCCCCTCCACAACCCTTACAGCCACAATGTCAACCTCGTGGAGATTAGAAACTTTATATTAATTGGTGGCTTTAACCCCAAAAAATTTAGCTACATCTGCATTACTCACATAACTGATGGTTCCCTATGCATAAATTTCCATTTGTTCCATGTTATATCAAGCAATCATTTCTTATCCAAGCCATTTAATTTACAATCTTTTAATCTCTACAAAGATAAAGTTGGAGCAGGAGAATTTTTCTTCTCAAAGATGTCATCTGATTGTAAAGCATCCATTCTATTATCTGTTGAACTACACATGTCTTGTTTGTTAAATAAATAATAGAATGGATGCTTTACAATCAGAGGACACCTTTGAGAAGAAAAAATTTCCTGATCCAACTTTATCATTGCAAAGATTTAAAAGGTTGCAAATTAAATGGTTTGGATAAGAAACAATTGCTTGATACAACATTAAAAAATTAATTTGACCTAACATTGGTGGAAATTTTGACCAATTCTTGATAGTTTTCTACCAAGAATTGGTCAATATTTCCACCAATTCTTTAAAAAAATTGAGCAAACATTGATGGAAATTTTGACCAACAATGGCAAATCAAAGCTAGCAAATTTTTTTTAAAATTGATGAATGTATTGGTCAAAATTTTGACGAGAAAAATTGCCATGTACTACTTAGTCAAAATTTTGACCAACCTAGGTTAAAATTTTGACCAAAATTCATCAAAAATTGAGTCCAAATTTACTAGTGAGACTTGGACTTGATGATGGTGAGAATTTATAAGAGGAACAAGAAGTGAGTCAAGTGGCCCACAATAGGATAAAATAGAAGCAAAGATGCATCCACTTAGCCCTCTCCAAATGTAGCAACTACTTCATCCTATCATAATGGTGCTTCAGGCACAATTCTACCTCTCACTTAAGGACCAACTCAACTACCCAAAGAAGGTGATCAACCTCCTGACAATAACATCACAATAGATAAAATTTGTCAAGATAGTTCAATGCCAATGATTGGGATAAAAGTAGAAGCTGAGAAGAATAAAGCAAAAGAAATTAAGAACTTTCCAGTCATAGTGGCTTCATCTATAACTGCAGCACTACTCCTACCAAGTAGCCCCCAAATATAAGTGGTCAATCTTGGAGATGGTAGGAGCAGTAAAAGAGAATCCATGGAGTCAAAAAAAGCAATAAAGAAAACATTTGAAGTAGAAAAGGTGCCTGAAGCTCCAAAATTCATTTCCCTTTCTTTGAGAAATCCTTTCTCCTCATCATTAGAGGCCCTGACTCCTATTAAGAGAAAACTATTTAATGTGGATACACTAGGGACTACATCCAAGGTGATCAGCACCAAGTCATGGCTCAAGAATACTTTAGAGATGAAGAGAAAGATGATAGAAGATGGGGCCCTAAATAAAGATACTTTTTCTTTAGTCATCTACTCTAGGTTGGCATTGAGCAAAGTAAAGAAGTAGAAGCCTTTGTCTATCCTCAGTCGAAACCCAAACATAGGGCACCTGAATGTGGAGATCACTAAGCCCACTAACAATGGTAGGATTGAAGATCTAACTACAACTACCTTCACAATGTAATCTTTAGATCTAGGAGAGGTGAGGCATGACACCAAGGTGGCTTTGTGGAAATCAACTAATGAAGTAATAGAAGAGGGACTTGAGTGCCTCAAGCTTGTCAAAGTTAGGATGAAGGTAGAGATCTATGAGCTCAACTATTTCATCAGGAAAATAGTTTCCTTATTAGCAAGTATTTCAGGAGTTCCACCTACCGGTCATCCTATAGCCACAAATGTTTAGGTAATCATCTCTCAGCTGCAAGAAGATAAACATTTTGGACAAATTGGTAGGAAATAGAGTGAAAAACTCAAGTCTGAAGGAGTTGTAGTTATAGAAAAATTAGGCAATGCAGTGTTGAGGCTTGAGATAAAGAAAGATAACATCCAAGCTAATCAAGCTACCCTATAACGCCAAAGAAGAACTGGAAAGAAAGATTCTATAGAAAGGAGACAAACCCTTGTTTGAATGGCAATAGAGCTTGTAGTTCAAGTTGAAATGATTCAGTAGTAGAAGAAGGATTAAAGGAAATAAAGAGGAAAGTTAAGGAGGAACAGGACAAGAATTATGAGTTGCTAAAAGGCCTACATACTGACTCCCAAGCCAGTGGATAGGGAAATGGAGTAGTAGGAGTTGTTGTCACGCAAAAAAGTTTCTCTAGTTATTTAGACAAATTAACAGAGAAATCTACTAGCCCTTAGGATAGAGCGTCAAACCTCCAATGACTCAGTGGATGCATATGTGTGGCAATAGGGGAAATGCAAGAGAAATTGAATATAATGAAAGACTTAGCCAAAGAACATTCCAAGTGGCTCCTTAGATACACTAATGTCCACATCCATAGACACCAGGAGCTCATTCCAATCATTGTCATTGCCAAAGCTTATAAGATGAAATGAAAGAAGAGGAAGAAAGTGAAATGATATTTCTCTTGATCTTTTTGTTTTTTGATGTGAAATTGTAACTAATAATTGGCTTAATGCCATTTATCATTTTTGAGAAGATGAACCAATTTAGCTCCTTTTTGTAATAGTTCATGGGTAAGTGCACAAAGTTGTGTTGCCAAAAGGGGGGTATAAGTGGACACCTTTTTCATAAAATCTGCAAATTTTGAACTTCAACAAGAATTTCAAGATAGTCACACTCAAAATTTTCAAATATGACAAAAAAAAAGTCGTAGTCCTTTGAATCTAGTTTCTAAACTACTAATTTTTTTTCAAAATGGTTTAGTTTTAGGTCCTCAAAAAAGGGGGCCACAAAAAGTGGTACTGTTTATTCCAAAAAAGCATAGCACAGTACAAAGTGTGGCCCCCCTAAAATTTTAACTTTTTTTTTGAAATTTTTTAATTGCTCTGGTCAAAAGTTACTTAACACTATGTAGTTTATCCCAGATTTTTCGAGTAATTTTATAATGTCTATTTTTTTTTTAACGAATTTTTTAACTAGACACATCCCAAAAATGTGAAATATCTATGTGCTCCCCCTAGAAATAATTGAAAACTAATCTAAAATCAAAACCTTTTTTTCAAAGTGTGTAGAATGGAGTCTAGTTTCTAAAAAACTAAGTTGTTACAAAATTTGATGAATGAGCTAAAATCTATAGCCCAATTAGTACGTGGTGGTTTTTGACAAAAAATGAACATACATTCAAAAGAAAATATAGATGAAAGGCTTGAAATAGTTCAAATTAAAAATAAATTATATGGTTAGATAGCTAACACAGAGACCTATAATGCTATGTAACCTGATCTTATTGATACCCAACCACGAGAAATCTTGAAGGGGAGCACAGAAGAAAAAATAATCATTTTTTGCATGTTTGCTAGAAAACACATCTCAGGCCTGTTCATCAAATCCAAACCTTTGGGTTGGATCTCCAAGGCAAAACCAAGCCTTAGGCTTGGGTTTGATTAAGGTTTAAATAGCATGTGTGCCCTATAGCATGTACGCGCTATAGCGTGCACGTGCTATTTAAACCTTAGCTCTAAATAGTGTGTGCGTGCTATAGGGCGCAAGCACTATAGTGCGCACGCACTATTAAGATGTAAGTTGCAAAAGAGAACTAGGTGGAGGGGGGATAGAGGAATGGCTATGTGGGTGCATGAAAGAGATAGAGAGAAAGTAGGGGATAGGAGAGCGGAGAGAGTACAGGATGGGAGAGAGAAAGTGAGAAAGAGTAGGGGTGGCAAAGAGAGTATAGGATGAGAGAGAGAGAGAGAGTAGGGGTGACAAAGAGAGGAAGTGTGAGAGAGAGTACGGGTGGAAAAGAGAGAGTGCGGGATGGGAGAAAGAGATTTAAAGTAGGGGATGGGAGAGAGAGGAGGTGTGAGAGAGATTACAGGTTGGGAGAGAGAGATTAAGAGTAGGGTATGGAGGAGAAAGAGAGAGTAGGTGATGGGACATAGAGTGGGAGAGGAAGAACTTGAGAGAGAGCAGGATGGGAGTGCATGTGTGTGAAAGAGAGAGAGTATCAAATGGGAGAGGGGGAAGAAAAAGTATCTCAAGAGAGTAGGGGATGGAAGAGAGAGTAAGCGATGGGAGAGGGAGTGGGAGAGGGGGAGACAGAGGGGGAATAGAAATGTGTGTAGAGAGAGAGAGAGAGAGAGAGAGAGAGAGAGAGAGAGAGAGAGAGAGAGAGAGAGAGAGGAGGAGATAGGAGAGAGTGTGAAAATTTAAGAGAGACTAGAGGGTAGCAGAGAGAGAGAGAGAGAGTGGAGAGGGAGAGAGTAAGAGTGAGAGTGAGAGAGAGAGAGTAGGCAGTGAGAGAGGGGATAGGAGAGAGTGTGAAAATTTAAGAGAGACTAGAGGGTAGCAGAGAGAGAGAGAGAGAGTGGAGAGGGAGAGAGTAAGAGTGAGAGTGAGAGAGAGAGAGTAGGCAGTGGGAGAGGGAGAGCAAGTGAGAGAAAAATTAGGGGATGGAAGAGGAGAGAGGGGGGATGGGTGTGTGTGTGTCAAAGAGAGAGTCAAGAATGAGAGAGGGGAGAGAGAGAGATAGAGAGAGTAGGCAATGGTAGAGGGATGGGAGAGAGAGGGAGAGAGGGAGAGAGAGAGAGAGAGAGATAGTAGGCGGTGGGAGAGGGAGTGGGAGGGAGAGAGAGGTGGAATGGAAGCATTTAAGAGAGATAGAGTAGGGGATGGGAGAAAGTAGGCAGTGGGACAAGGACTACGAGAGAGAGAGAGAGAGAGAGAGAGAGGGAATGAGAATGTGTATTTATTTATAAGAGAGATAGAGTAAAGGATGGGAGAGAGTGTGATAGTTTGAGAGAAAGTAGTAGGGGATGGGAGCGAGAGTGAGAGTAAGGGATGGGAGAGAGAGAGAGAGAGAGAGAGAGAGAGAGAGAACTCGAGAGAGATAGACAGTAGGTAGTAGGAGAGGGAGTGGGAGAGGGAGAGAAATAGGGGGGATGGGAGTGTGTGTGACAGATGTAGAGAGTAGGGGATGGGAGAGAAGAAGAAGAGTGGGGGGATAAGAGTGTGTATATCTATGAAAGTGAGAGAGTAGGGGATGGGAGAGAGTGTGAAAGTGTGAAAGTAGGGGGTGGCAGAGAGAGAGTACGATGATGGGGGAGAGAAAGTAGGCGATGGGAGAGGAAAAGAGAGAGGAGGGATGGGAATGTGTCTGTGTAAGAGAGATAGAACAGGGGATGGGAGAGAGTGTGAGAGTGTGAGAGTAGGGGGTAGATGAGAGAGAGAGTATGACGATGGGGGAGAGAAAGTAGGTAGTGGGAGAGGGAAAGAGAGAGGGGGGATGAGGGTGTATTTGTAAGAGAGATAGAGTAGGGGATGGAAGAGAGTGAGAGTGTGAGAGAGTAGGGGATGGGAGAGAAGAGAGAGATTAGGGGATGGGGGAGAGTGTGAGAGTGTGAGAGAGTAGGGGATGGGAGACAAGAGAGAGAGCAAGGGATGGGGGAGAGAAAGTAGGTGGTGGGAGAGAGAGTGGGAGAGGCAGAGAGAGCTTGTACAAGATGGGAGAGAGAGAGAGAGAGAGAGAGAGAGAGAGAGAGAGTGGAGAGGGGGAGAGAGAGAGAGATAGTAGGTAGTAGTAGTGTGAGTGTGAGAGAGAGTAGGGGGTGGTAGAGAGAGTACGACGATGGGAGAGAGAAAGTAGGTAGTGGGAGAGGGAGAGAGAGGGGGAATGCGAATGTGTGTAAGAGTGACAAATTAGGGGATGGAAGAGAAGAGAGAGAGTAGGGGATGGGGGAGAGAAATTAGGTGGTAGGAGAGGGAGAGAGATAGGGGGGATAAGAGTGTGTGTGAGAGATCTAAAGAGCTAGGGATGGGAGAGGAGAGGGGGTGAGAGAGGTAGAGAGAGTAGGTGGTGGGAGAGGGAGAGTGAGAGAGAGTAAACGATGGGAGAGAGTAGGAAGAGAGAGGGAGGGGATGGGAGAGAGAGTAGGGAGGATGGGGAGTGATGTGTTTTGAGAAAGTAGGGGGTGGTAGAGAGAGAGTACGATGACAAGGGAGAGAAAGTAGGTGGTGGGAGAGGAAAAGAGAGAGGGGGGATGGGAGTGTGTGTGTAAGAGAGACAGAGCAAGGAATGGGACAGAGTGTGAGAGTGTGAGAGTAGGGGGTGGCAGAGAGAGAGAGTACGATGATGGGGGAGAGAAAGTAGGCGATAGGAGAGGGAAAGAGAGAGGGGGGGATGGGGGTCTATGTGTAAGAGAGATAGAGTAGGGGATGGGAGAGAAGAGAGAGAGTAGGGGATGGGGGAGAGTGTGAGAGTGTGAGAGAGTAGGGGATGGGATATGAGAGAGAGCAGGGGATGGGGGAGAGAAAGTAGGCAATGGGAGAGAGAGTGGGAGAGGCAGAGAGAGCTTGTACAAGATGGGGGAGAGAGAGTAGAGAGGGAGAGAGAGAACTTGAAAGAGAGAGATAGTAGGTAGTAGTAGTGTGAGGGTGAGAGAGAGTAGGGGGTGGTAGAGAGATTACGACGATGGGGAGAGAAAGTAGGCGGCAGGAGAGGGAGAGAGAGGGGGAATGGGAACGTGTGTAAGAGAGACAAAGTAGGGGATGGGAGAGAAGAGAGAGAGTAGGGGATGGGAGAGAGGAATTAGGTGGTAGGAGAGGGAGAGGGAGAGAGATAGGGGGGATAAGAGTGTGTGTGAGAGATCTAAAGAGTCGGGGATAGGAGAGGAGAGGGAGTGAGAGAGGTAGAGAGAGTAGGTGGTGGGACAGGGAGGGTGAGAGAGAGTAAAGGATGGGAGAGAGTGGGAAGAGAGAGAGGGAGGGGATGGGAGAGAGAGTAGGGAGGATGGGGAGTGATGTGTTTTGAGATAGTGCATACGCACTATAGTGCGTAGGCGCTTTATAGTGCGTATGCGCTTTGTAGTGCATACGCACTATAGTGCGTACGCACTATCTCAAATCACCAAAAAATGGTCAAAAACCAACCTTGGGGCCCATTTCATCCATTTTTAACTTTTGGTCTGTTATGCTCTCTGTTATTCCGACAAAGAGCACGGGTTTCAACATCTAGCAAACACTATTTCAAGACTTTTGGAAGCTAGCAAACACCAAATTCAATCATTGGATACGTGATTTGAAGAATTTTTGAATATTCTTTTAATAGAAAAGGTTAGTGCAATCCATTTTAAATATTGTTTGTCGATATATAGATACAAATTTGTTTATAATTTGATATGTCATGTAATATATAGTGAATTCATTAAAAATTGTATATTTGAATGAAATGTTATTTTGAAATGGTTAGAAATTTGACGAGTCGTTTGATATATATTGTGTATTTATTCAAATAATTATAATTTTTATATGTAATTGAATAATTTGTAATTTACACATTTTAAGTAATTCAGATGTTTGAATAATTTGACATGTAGAAATCATCATCATGCCAAGGAAGAAACCAAAGATTCAAACAAATGTAGATAGGGAGAGAGATTTGACAATTAAAAGAGATAAAATGAAATTACTACGTGAACAAAGAAAATTGCAAAGAAATGATGAAGAATTAACTTTTGAAGAGGATCAAGAATCACCAGTACAAAGAAACAAGGAGGAAGAATTAGAAAGACAAAGAGAACGAATGATATTGTTACGCTCAAGAAGACAATTGAATTGTGAAGCTACACCATTCTCCAATGTTGGAGTCATATCATCCGCTACACCATCTTCGAATGTTGGAGTCATATCATCCACTACACCATCTTCCAATGTTGAAGTCATATCATCCTCTCATGTTGAAGAGACATTGATTTATAGATCCAATGATATACACACTCCATCATGTCATGTTGAAAGCACAACATCAACACATCAAGTAGGTGATATTCCATCTTTTACATCTTATTGCCAAGGCACATCATCTTCAGTTCAAGGTACGCAATACACTCAACCTTATATTAATGTTCAAAATGTTGAGAGAATTGAAGAGATTAGAACACCTTCTAGAATTCATTTTAGAAAACCAAAATATTTGATTGATATTGATACTAACATTTTGAAATCAATGCCTGACAAGATTAGCAAGCGTACTTGTCAAAGAAAAGTTAATCATATGTGGAGATTATTTTTTGAAGAATTAAATATTACAGGTCAATGCCAATTATTTGTTGAAATGATGAGGAATTTGAAATTTAGGCCTATCATGAAGATTCTTGGGCTAAGAACGATGGATGATTCAAATGAAAGAAATATTGTAAAGAATCTAATGAGTGCTTATGGCAAAGTGGGTTCTAAATCATGCACCAAAGATAGTAATATCACAAGACAAGTACTCACATCAACAATAGTAAGTAGCCAAATGAAGAAAGCTCGACTCATGAGAAAGACAAGTAAAACATTAAAAATTGGTAGAGCTACCTTAAGGAGATCCATGTTAAGGTGTGAGATATTAGAAGATCCAACAAAAAATGAGTTATGGACATTTAGCGGTAGACTACTACGAAAGGATAAAGAAATTAGTGAAGCCTTGAAATCATTGATCGAATATTGTTGAAAAAATAACACACGTGTTTCTCCTAATCAAAGAGATGTTGTAAGAAGGAGGATTGGTAGCCGAAATCGCGAGCCACATGCAAAACATTTTTTGGACTCAACTCAGACACAATTTTTTGCAAAATTTATTGGTATGTATCCTCAAATTTGAATAAGTCAAAGATTTTTTGAGATGGGTAAACCTTTTTATGTGAAAATAAATCACACACGCACAACTTGTTGTTGTAGGATACATATTGAATTTTCTAACCATTTTGATGTTTTTAGGCACATATGCGTAGTTTTGCATTCTCAGTTTGTTTTGTAGGATTGTGACATAAAAGAGCCACCAAGATCTTCAAGGGAATTCATATCCAACATTTTATGTGAAATAGGGGACGGCCAACAATTTTACAAGACATCATGCTTGGATGGTACGTGCTTATTTTGTGGTTCTTTGTAACTTTTATCAACTTGTCAACATATGGATAGTACACATGCAATTGGAAATGAAATAGTAGATTACGGAAAATTCAAGACAGTGACATATGCTCTAAAAGATGGGAAACATGGTAAAAGATGTGATCTAGTTATTGAAAAGATTTTAGTGTATGAGTTCATGAAGATTTTTCGTGAAAAGATTATGTACGAGTATGCAAGGCATACCCATAGAGCTCGATGGTTGGATTTGCAATTCAAGTTGTGCAAGGATACGTTTCCATTGGATACCATTGTTTCGGTTGTAGATTTTGCAGAGAACTACACACTACAACCACAAAATGAGGTGCAAGAAAAGTATTATACATCTCAACAGGTTTCTATATTTGTTCACATAACATTCATGCATTCACCTAAAAGTACAGAGGATGACAAGAAGATTTTGAGGGAGTACCATTTTTACATCAGCGATGATCGATCACATTCTACGAAGTTTGTACATGGTTGTTTTCAACTATTTTATAGAGATTTGGCTAATAGGGGCATATCATATCGTCAACACATTATTTGGTCAGACAATTGTGCATCTTAATTCAAGAATGCATGAATGTTCTATTGGTTGAGCAGGATGCACAGGTTGTGTAGAATTCAATGTATGTGGAATTTCACAGAGGCTAGTCATGGTAAGGGAGAGCACGATGGTGCAGGCGCATGCATTAAAAGAGCCTTGGCTCATGAAGAACTAAAGTACAAAGATGGAGCAATATTGATAGATGCAAAATCCATCGTCCAATGGTGTAACGCTACAATGGGTCCAGGTAAGGAAGGTGAGTCTACAGTTCATAGATGTTTTTGGTTGATAGATAATACAAACATTGCACCATATCAAGATTGTTGCACACTAACAAGATCTATTGAGTTACACTCTTTTAGAAGCTCTGATGCAGGTTCATGGAGTATCCACACATGAAAAGTGGCATGCTATTGTCCATCATGTGCAGAGGAAAATTGGGATGACTGTGAGTCAACTGAATGGGTGGACAAATGGGATATACGGGTTTTGGACCCAATTGACACCTATCGTCCCCCACAAGCACTGGAAATGGTAGAGATGGATTCATCTATTGACTTTGAGCACTTGTCAGATTCAATGCAACCTGGTAATATATATATATATATATATATATTTATATATCTTTGTAATTTCAATATGTAACTTTATAACTTTTGCCCAAGTATTTTCTGAATTAATGACCGCATTTTGTACATTTGTCACTGCAGGTCATGTTTTTGCTATTATTGCACCTGAAGACAATGAAGAAGGGACAGATTATTATTTGTGTCGTTGTGTTGAAGCCAAAAAAAAATTAGATCACTCGGTTATAGATGGTGAAGGTTTAGAGTACCATGTCGGTGCGGTGGTTGTAACAAGCACATGGCTTAGATGATATCCTATGAAGAATCCTAACTTGTGGTTATTCGAGGATTGGCAAATAGAGAGGAAGATTCTTCATTATTCAAACCTTGTTGTCACATCAAATGTCCACTTGATAAAATATGGTGGAAAACCACATAATAAGATTCTTTGGAAAGTTTGCGAGTCAGACCATGAGGCAATACTTGAGACATTAAAATGTCGAGCAAATCCAGTTGGCTCATTAGATTGAATTGGGAGAGAGAGAAAAAGTGATCAATTGGATCCAAATACAATGTTACAACCTCTTCCCTAAGACTATCACATGACTAAGGTGGACCGTATTCTTATGATGTGTAAGTGATGAGATTTAGTTTTGATTTGTTTAGAATATAGATACATTATTTGAATTTATATTAGATTCTTTAATAGGACCATTTTTTTTAATCTTATCTTAGATTTGTTATTGTGCTAATTCTTCATTTGTAGGTCACCAAAGAAGAGGGCTAATAAAGTTGACGCACAAGTGATAAAGGGTGAGATGCCAAAATCATCTGCGAAATGGTATTATCAATTCACATCCTCAATATTTATTAGTGTTCTTTGTTCAAGTACCATTGTATGATAATCATCTTATGCCTGGAATTGCAGAGGTTAAATTATGTCAATACTAAGGTTTGTAGCATCAATACTAAGGGTTTTAGCATCAATTGTTCATGCTAAGTATAATAGTTGTATCATGAATCCTTTTGAACCAATATGACTAAGATTCTCGGAAGAAGACTAAACCATATCATCTGTCTACTCCCTCTTTATATAAGAGTTTGTCAAACAATTAGAATGAAACATTGATTATTACTCCCCCCTCAATGTAAAATTCTCATTGATTGCATTTTGTAAAGTTTTAAGTCACTATCAACCTCTATCTCATTGTATTCTTCTTATCATCAAATTACACAACAATGAGAATATGAATGATGACTTCTTCACATGAACCTAACAATTATAAATGCTACACCTTAATAAATTTTTGGGCTTGCTCTTTACCATTCGAGCTTATAATACAATACATTGGCTTCATTTTTATTTGGAAGTATTTATTATGTTTGTTCCAAAAGTCATTCTTCATTTGCCAATATGAAAATGCGACTATCATGAAAGGCATAGTCTTATAATTTGTAATTTGTATAATGGTATAAAATCTTGGTTGTGGGTTTGAATCCATTTCCCCCATGACCCTCCTTCTCATGCATTTATTCTATTTATTCTTCTACCTCCTCCTCCGCTTGGCCATTTTGCAACACCGTCTGGATGGAACTCTAGCCTTCCTCAAAACCATTATACATGACCTCTCCTTCTTCAAGATATTCTATAAAAAGTTCCTCAACCCTTGAACCTTCCAAAACCCCAATCTCAATGGAAGGCTTCTAGACCAAAGGAACTAGTAGATCCGGTTCTTTAAGAGAAAGAGACAACAAATCCAATTTTCTAGTGACTAGATGGAAAATTGGGGAAATCATTTCAATTAGTTGTAAATCGAAAGGAATTATAAGTAAACTATATCAATATAATAAGTAACTTAGTAATTATATCAATATAATTTAATAACTAAGGAAATGAATTTATTGCTCTAACATATAGTACATTATTTTGTAGACAAAGGTGTTGAATTTGATGCTTAATAGATTTACATACATGTGTAATAAATAATAAGTGTTGTAGCTTTGGGATCAACACTATAAAATGAAGGATGTCATACTACATTCACAAAGGTACCAAAATATTTTATTTGATATGGAGACAAAAGAAAATGTGTATTCTTCATAACTGCATTTGAGTCTCATGTATTATCATTTTAGCTATTGACATCAGAGATACCTTTACATCTTCATCATTGTATTGATCAACGAGTCCTTATTGCACTCACTAGTTCTAAGCCAATGACTAAGGTATGAAAGATTTTACATTAAAATTTCATTAGTACTAAAATTCAATATAAAATTCATAGGCACAATCGAGTGGTAACTTTGATAGTTTTTGTAGGGTCTTATTATTCCTGACCATCAGTGTATCCTTGAGGTGTATATACAGAGGAATTATTAGCTAGCTGTAAGAAAATATTAAGTTTTATGTGTAAATATATATATATATTTTATATAAAATAGTTATTTATTCATATATAATTTTGATTGTAACATGTCGAGTTACAGAAGATTCTAGACTAATGGACTAGTGAGCATGTTAGGAAGACCTCGTTATATACACTGGTCATCTCCCACTTGTTGGCAATTAAAGACAATTAGGGATTTATTTTTTTCCCCTAGTTGGAAAGAGTATATATCTAATGATGTACATTTTACACCTATATGGCATTATTGGGCATATTTTTTGTATAATTTTTTCTATGTATGTCATTTTTTACATATATTTCATGTATGACATTATTAGACATATGCTTATGATGTTTCAAATTATTGATAAATGAATTATATGATATTGTTAGACCTTATGGAATCAACTTTGATTTTTTGTTATCACATTGGTTTGATGCTTGTATTCAATCAATCAACTTATTTTCCTTTTAATTCTTCCACATTTGGCATATCCATCTAACAATGAACTTATGATACTCCCATCAAGAAGTGCATGATTGCATGGTTTTATGGTGGATGTCCCTCTCTTTTTTAAATTCCAATTTTATTCATCTACATGAGTAAGGGAGATCAATTCCATTTCTTTCAATTGTATTTAAAGGTCATTAAAGTTTTTTCAAACAATGTGATTAAATAAATATTATTCAGCATTTACCTCTATCATCAATGTTGATTCATTCCTCCTCTTATTTTACCAAATAATTTGGATGAATCACCCATGGCTCCTTACATTTCTTGAAGAAAATTTTTAAATACTTTGCAACATGTCTTCTCTTCTTCCATATAGTTCATGTTCATTAAAGACATTTGGTCAAACAATATATATGCTTTGTATATTCTCACAACACCAATAGTCATGGTACAATGCTTACAAGATCCATAGTTGAAGAGAAGCTATGTGAATCTTCTAGAACCATGGACCTATACTTAATTTAGTATTATTGCATCCATGTTACATATGAAAGTGGAAATTTCACATAGATAAGTAGGGAAACCAAAATTGAAAGCCAAACTTAACATAGAAAAGTAAAGCAAGCCTCAACTATATTCTCATTAAACACTGTGAATTCAAATATCTTTGGCGGAGCATATCTTAGAGCTCATGCAAGATATGGATGAGGTTCTAGTTCCTACAGGACCGTGTTGCAGAGAACTACAATAACCTCTCTCACTTTTTGGAGATCGCATTCCATTTTCATTCTACAACACCATCTTGGGTGATGTTGAAACTTGCAGTGTTGGCCAAGACAAAGTTGCCAACTGCCAAATCTCTCTCATCTTTCGTCGTGGGATCAAACTGTCTGCTCCATTAGCTTTGGGTGGTTGGGTAAACACTATCCCCAACCTCTTCTTGTCCCCTTCAGTGCTCGAACATTCTCGGGCACGCTTAACCGTAATGTCCCTAAGGGTCACTAAATGCCACAGGGCTGCAATCTTTGGCGAGGCATATCTCGGAGCTCGTGGGAGATATGGATGAGATTCCAATTCCTATAGGACCATGTTGTAGAGACCTACAATAAACTCTCTCTCTTTTTGGAGATCGCATTCCATTTTCATTCTACAACGCCATCTTGGGTGATGTTGAAACTTGTAGTGTTGGCCAGTACAAAGTTGCCAATTGCCAAATCTCTCTCATATTTCATCGTGGGATCAAACTGTCTGCTCCATTAGCTTCGGGTGGCCAGGTAAACCCTATCCCCAACCTCATCTTGTCCCCTTCAATTCTCAAACGTTCTCAGGCATGCTAAACCAGAATGTCCCTAAGGGTCACTAAATGCCACAGGGCTGCAATCTTTGGTGGGGCATATCTCGGAGCTCATGCAAGATATGGATGAGATTCTAGTTCCTACAGGACCATGTTGTAGAGACCTACAATAACCTCTCTCACTTTTTGGAGATCGCATTCCATTTTCATTCTACAACACCATCTCGGGTGATGTTGAAACTTGCAGTGTTGGCCAGTACAAAGTTGCCAACTGCCAAATCTCTCTCATCTTTCGTCATGGGATCAAACTGTCTAGTCCATTAGCTCCGGGTGGCTGGGTAAACCCTATCCCCAACCTCATCGTGTTCCCTTCAGTGCTCAAACGTTCTTAGGCACGCTGAACTGGAATGTCCCTAAGGGTCACTAAATGCCACAGGGCTGCAATCTCTGGTGGGGCATATCTCAGAGCTCGTGTGAGATATGGATGAGATTCTAGTTCCTACAGGACCTTGTTGCAGAGACCTACAATAACCTCTCTTACTTTTTGGAGATTGCATTCCATTTTCATTCTACAATGCCATCTCGGGTGATGTTGAAACTTGCAGTGTTGGCCGGTACAAAGTTGCCAACTGCCAAATCTCTCTCATCTTTCGTCGTGGGATCAAACTGTCTACTCCATTAGCTCTGGGTGGCCAGGTAAACCCTATCCCCAACCTCATCTTGTCCCCTTCAGTGCTCAAACGTTCTCAGGCACGCTGAACTGGAATGTCCCTAAGGGTCACTAAATGCCACAGGGCTGCAATCTTTGGCGGGGCATATCTCGGAGCTCATGCGAGATATGGATGAGATTCTAGTTCCTACAGGACCATGTTGTAGAGACCTACAATAACCTCTCTCACTTTTTGGAGATCGCATTCCATTTTCATTCTACAACGCCATCTCGGGTGATGTTGAAACTTGCAGTGTTGGCCAGTACAAAGTTGCCAACTACCAATCTCTCTCATCTTTCGTCGTGGGATCAAACTGTCTACTCCATTAGCTCTGGGTGGCCAGGTAAACCCTATCCCCAACCTTTTCTTGTCCCCTTCAGTGCTCAAACATTCTCAAGCATGCTAAACCAGAATGTCCCTAAGGGTCACTAAATGCCACAGGGCTGCAATCTTTGGCAAGGCATATCTCGGAGCTCATGCAAGATATGGATGAGATTCTAGTTCCTATAGGACCGTGTTGTAGAGACCTACAATAACCTCTCTCACTTTTTGGAGATTGCATTCCATTTTCATTCTACAATGCCATCTCGGGTGATGTTGAAACTTGTAGTGTTGGCCAGTACAAAGTTGCCAACTGCCAAATCTCTCTCATCTTTCATCGTGGGATCAAACTGTCTGCTCCATTAGCTCTAGATGGCTAGGTAAACCCTATCCCCAACCTTTTCTTCTCCCCTTCAGTGCTCAAACGTTCTCAGGCACATTGAACCGGAATGTCCCTAAGGGTCACTAAATGCCAGAGGGATGCAATCTTTGACGGGGCATATCTTGGAGCTCGTGTGAGATATGGATGAGATTATAGTTCCTACATGACCGTGTTGCAGAGACCTACAATAACCTCTCTCACTTTTTGGAGATCGCATTCCATTTTTATTCTACAACACCATCTCGGGTGATGTTGAAACTTGCAGTGTTGGCCAGAACAAAGTTGCCAACTGCCAAATCTCTCTCATCTTTCATCATGGGATCAAACTGTCTGCTCCATTAGCTCCAGGTGGCCGAGTAAACCTTATCCCCAACCTCATATTTTTCCCTTCAGTGCTTGAACGTTCTCAGGCACATTGAACCGGAATGTCCCTAAGGGTCACTAAATCCCATAGGGCTGCAATCATTGACGGGGCATATCTCGGAGCTCGTGCGAGATATGGATGAGATTCCAGTTCCTACAGGACCATGTTGCAGAGATCAGAGATCAACCAAGGATAAGGATAGCATAGTAAGAAAATGATTATTTATCTGGTGGATATAAGTCTTTTATATAACAAACCATTTATATGCATAGTAAAAGAACTTAATATAGATTTGAGACATATTGATCACCTGTAGTCTGATCATCTTCACAAGTATGCAAATTTTGTTTCACTATTTCATGCGGGTTTATTGAACTTTCTTTATGAGGTCATTTATAGATGGGATGTTCAAAGGTTGAGTTCCTATGTGCCGTCAATACTTTGACTATACTTTAAGTCAACGATTATCAATATGGGGAAAAATGGAACTCGTTGTATTTTGAAGTACTAAGAAGATGGCCTTGCCCTTCCCCAGGAGTTTCAAAAATGGGAGACATTAGGTAAGAGAGTGAAAATGTTACTATTGCTTCAACACACATGACATAATTGGAAATGCAAATTTTGATGGTAATCATTTTGTGATAAGGGAGAGACTAGGAATGATTGTTGTTACTATCTCTTTAGTAGTGGATTTTTGTTTTCTCTTGAATTTGGTGGTGGGGGATCAGTGGTAATTCTCCTTGGATATTCCTTCTTATGATGTTAGTGACAAGTGTTTCTCTTTGAAAACACTTGTACAATCTTTTTTAAATTATTAGATAAAAACAAAGAATTGTTAGTATTAAACATGATTAGCCTTTAGTTCCTAGAAGATCTTTATTTCCCCATCAATGCATTTAGAAAGTTAAGTTTTAAGAAGATCATAAATAGAAAAAATTAGAGAAGCGATTTAAACATTTATATTGATTGGAAACATGTGAGTCTTGAGTTTCCTCTGCCTTTTAAAGAACGTTCCTTAGCTAGCATACCTAATTCCACATCCCATAAGAGTGTCATTGCGCTAAAGATTTAGGAAACCAACTGCTCTAAGACAAAGCTTCCCGGTCAATAATAATCTAGCCTATTGCGGTACATAATACTTCTCAATTAAACTTGTGTTAATTCAGTATTAATTTTGTAATTAACTACAATTTCAGTATCTATGTACAAGGGGTGACTAAGAAAACTATTTGAGGTCCAATTTCAAAATATATTTGTAAGGATCTTGACCAAGGTTCACAACTTCGATTATTAATAGATTCATTCAGGCTAGAACCTCACTACAAAAAAATAATATATAAAAAAGGTAGTGAATAACGTCATGTCTAGACCCAAATCAACCAATTAAAGTCAAATCAGCATAATGTGGAACAACAATATATGCATTGAGTGGGTTGTCATAGAAAAGCTTCAGAATAAAATTCATGTCTAGAATTAAAAGACCTTAAAGAAATTGTATGCTTGTAACACAAATGGCCATTCAAAATTGAATATGATTACAATATGTGAAATAGCATTATGAGAAGTTGTAATGGTCTTGTGAACATCATGTTAATTCTTGTAAGAATCCCTAAGATGCTTGTTATACTCAAAATTTTGTTGAAATTGAATTAATTTTTATCTTCTCAGTTAATTGGCTTAGGGTGATATATGCTTCTTGGATGGAATAATGAGTTCGTGATTAACTCTGTATTAAGATTCATAGCATCTTCTAGTTATTTGCAAAGGAAAATTATAAATTAAGCTAATGTCATATGGCTTGCTTGAAAAAGATGTCTGTGTTCTTATTGATGGGTACTAATGACTGTCCACATTTAATTCTTCAATATCATATTTGACAAGCTTTCCATAGACATTTCTTTGTCATACTAAGTATTTTTGAAAACATATTTGAGTAGAAGCACTATAGTAGATACTACATGATGTTTTAAAAAATAAAGTAATGGGTTAAAGACTATTATTTCCAAGGTATTATGTCATAGTATTTTAATTGTAATGATCTTAGACTAATGATATTCTTGAAGGTAACTTTGACATGCAGCAAGAAAGAAAACCTACAGCCAAGGCTATATTGTGCCTACAACCAAAGCCATAAATGTTCACAGCCAAAGCCACTAGTGCACATAGCCAAAGCCATGGATGCTTATAACCAAAGTTACAAGTGTTCGCAGCCAAAGCCATAAGTACATGAAGTCGATGATCACAATTGTTTACAACTATTCACTAGAAACAACTTCTTTGTAGTTTTTGAGAAATACTAATAAAGCAAAAAATAACATCTACTAGTTCGTCGACATAATGGCAACTCTCTAGCAATTGAATTTAATTTCATACATGCACATATCTAATTTAATGTCATACATGAACATATCTAATTTAACATCATACATGAACAAACATATAATATAAAATGATAACCAATAATGTAATATACATTAACAAACACATAATATATTATGATAACCAATAATTTCATATATGAACAAACATATCATATATTAACCAATAATGTCATACATCAAATAAATGTCATACACCAAATATAGAATGTCATATGTACATCAAATGTATGTCAAATGTGTCTCTCTGATCCCTATATATATATATGTATGTATGTATGTATGTATGTATGTATGTATGTATCGAATATCTAAACTACATCTTTTTCTTCCCACGAGGGGAAGGAAACAAGTCTCTCGACATCCTCCGCCGTTGTGTGGAGGGAGGCAGTGGAGATGACGGGGCCCTCCTAACACACTCACTTGACCTCTTGTTGAGGCTCTTCTCCAGGTCCAACTGATACAAAGAAAGTAGATATGAATCAATATTTATTATACGTTGAAATCAAATATATGTACACACAAAATCAATTATTTTCTTACCGCCAACAAATAGTCACTCTGTAAGTCCACCTCAAATGCTCGTGGACAATCAAGCATGACAAGACCCTGCAACAATTCAATAAATATAATCACTTATAAATAACATTATAAATTTTGAGATTAACTATTATAAACAACAACTAAAATGAAGAAAATTCTTTCATACCTCCGTCAGTGGTTGTGAGCTAGCCACAGTTGCGGCCACTCCACTATCAACAGACTGTCGCAGATGAGGAGGTGTGTCTGACATCATGAGCTGTATGTCATACAATAAACGTTATATCTAACATGAAACATGGAACAAATATAATCAAATGAATTAAATTAACATGAAACAACTGTACCTGTGTGAAGTTCGTATGATGTCTCTGCTTTGTGTCTGTGGTAAAGGTTGAGGGTCCTGTGGAGAACTGATGCACATGTATAATTTTTTTTGTCAATCCTTAATATGATTACGTAATAAATATATGTATTAATTAAAATGATTAAATTGATACATACCTCAGGACTCGTCGAAGGGACAAAAAATGGGCCTGGAGGATCGCTGCTAGGCCCAACAACACTTTGACCTTAAACTTTGAACAATGTCAATAAATGCTAATTAATTAATCATTCACTATACATATGAAATGTGATCAAATTAGTAATTTACCTGTGTGTCAATGCCAAATGTCTCATTCAGGAACTCATCGGTGACAAGCTCATCATCCACAGCATCTCCGGCATGAGTGCCAAATGTGCATAGGGATCCGCATGAAGTGTACATGTGACCATGACACATAGAAGGCTCCCCCTCAACTAATGGGCTCATGGAATGGATGAGGGTCTACGTCAAAGCATTAATGGTCCCTAGAGTGCTGGCCTCTACATCTTCCTTCACAACTGAAGGAATAATCACATGCTCATGCTGTGGATGGACCACAGGTGCCCTAACTACATTAGGGTCATGACGTGCTCCTGGCCTCTCAAATGATGACCCCCCACCTCTACCCTGGGAGTCTAACATATCAAAATAATTGGGGATCTCCCCAAGGACAAACTCACAATATAATTTCTTCAAAAAATACATGGGTACCTCGTGATTGTTGCAAGGAGGGGCATCAAAAACCATCCACCATCTATCCCAAAAATTATTTCTAATAGCATTGTGTATACACCAATGGATGGGGAACCATTTAGTACCCTCTCTAACAGTATTTGGCTCACCAGGTTTTCTAAATAATGCACATATACTACCTTTTGATATTTCTTTTTTTTTAACATCTTCATATGACAATTTATTTGCATAAAATCTTTTTTTTCATCCCTCTTAGCCTACCAAATATCTAACTGACCACTAACCAAGGCTATCTGAGTGTTAATGGATTCGAGGGATGATGCCAATTGAGCCCTCATTGGATTGGTTTGTCCGAATTCTTTCAACCGAGCAATGAGTCTTTCTAATTCAGTTTTGCCTCTCTATATTTCATTTCTTATATTTTCTTGTGTGCCTAATAGAGGTCTTGCAATTGGTTCAGGTTGTAGAATTTGTTGTTCTTCTTGAGGAGGGTTTTGATTTTGAGGTTCTTAAGGGTTTTGTGGATTTTCCGGTTGATTATGGACATTTCCTGATAAAAAATCAATTGAAATCCAACTAAATAAACAAATCTAAATGAAATTTGTAAAAACCCTACAAAAGAATATCAAAAACTAATAAAACAATATGGAAAACATATTAAACAATGCAAAGTTAAGTTTATATCACTTACCTCATCGTCGTCGGTGTGCTCGTTGTCTTGGATTTCGTCGGTGATGAGGCATTTTGGCAAATGGTGGTGAATTTTTTCTATCAAACCCGCGTACGCGCTGTTGGAGAGCCAAAAAAATATATATATATGATGGGCCACGGGTCTGTGGCCCATCATATAACTTTTTTCATATCAGAATAGCACGTACGCGCTATTGAAAATTAGAAAAAAAAAAAAACCTTGTCATCTTTTTGGCACCACAACTCGGTGCATACACCCTCATCTCAAAATCCTATATGTACTCAATCAAAAGATTAATGAAGGGTCAACTAATTTTTGGTGTGAGATACTTCATGTTGCAGAGACAAATTGAATGTGTTTCATATCAATTATTTATTGTTCCATTGCTTGTCATAGTTAGAATCATTTCTTTGAGTTGAATTGAATTAATGAACAAACAGAGTTTTTTTACCCTATTTAATGCAATAGACCAAAGATAATCATAGTATTGTTAGAGGTTAAAAGAGATTCTTTCTAGTAGTTATTTCTTAAACTATTTCTTGCATTATATAGTTAAGAGAATTCAGTTAGAGTATCTAATTCATATAAATAAGTTTCATTACTACATCATCAAATTTTGCAGGTTCATAAGAGTGTGGGTTCACAATTGCGATTGGTTTTAAGACCTAAATTCTAGTCTAAGTTAGTTCTTGTGTAGGCCTAACTTGGTTTTTCTCTCCTATTCTCTAGTCAAGAACATTCCCCATTTTAGAATTAGGAACAAAAAATTCATTACAAATCAAAAATTCAAGGGAGTTTTACCTTCAAATTTAGAGGGAAATCAATCACTTAGTGTTGTTTCCTAACTATTGTAGTCAGTCATTATTTACATATATTGGGTATTCAAAGAGTTAATTTAGAAAGGATAATTTTTTTACTAATAGACTAAAAGTCATCTATCTCCTTTTCAATCCAATTACATCTTGGAAGCTTTTTAATTTATCAATTTTCAAACACTTTAGCATTAGATCACATGATTTTCCCACTTCTACAAAGATGTTTGAAACAAGAAGATTGGTCACATAATTCTTAAGATACAAATTTAAAAATAATGTTGATGAAACACTCATGAGCCTATTTTCATATGTAATTTACAGGTGAAAAGAAAGAAAATGCATAGACCCAACCCAAGTTTTAACTCACATTTTGGTAATAAAAATTTATGGATGTCCTCAAGATGAAAGGAGGAATTCAGATTTTTCTATCCAAATGATCATTTTCTAGAAAAATAGGATTCCTTTAAAAATTTAGTTGTTCGAATGATATTTGGTACTATCAAAATAGTTGAGAAGCTAGAGATGGTGATGCTAATGCTGAAAATCATCTACCTATCACTTGCATATCATTGTTGATGTTCCTGATATAAATGGTCATAAAGTAATTTAGGTCATTGTTGATGTTCCTAATATAAATGGTCACAAAGTCAATCTTAAGGTTTATGCAAGCAACAAGAAGTTGGGCAAAGATGTATTTCTTGATGTTGTTGCCATGAGAGCACCTAGTTTTAGTGGTGTTAATCTTGCAAACCCCTTGAATGAAGCAGCAATTCTTGCTTGAAGATGAGGCAAATAATACATATCAAGTAAGGAAATAGATTATGCAATATACAAGAGTGTGGCTACTATGGAGGGCACATCAATGACTAATGGAAAGAGTAAGAGTTTGGTGGCATACCATGAAGTTTGACATGCAATTTGTGCACATGTACACAAAACTAAACATCTATTGGTAGTTTATTGTATGCTTTTATGTAGACCCTTCACATATGTATGGACCACAAGTTGGAAGCCTTATTTGCAATACTATATGATATCAATGTGTGTTTTAGAGGAAACTAAATCTTATTTTGGTAACTGTTACAAGGTCAACATGATAACCCCTAGACAATCTAGTTCAAAAAGTTACTCTTGTACCATGAGGCCAAGCACGTGGTCTAACATGGTATTTTATTGGAAATGACCTGAGTCTTATTACCAAGCAATAATTCTTTGCCTATATTTTGGGGGCTCTTGGTCATAGAGCTATAGAAGAAGTCATATTTGGTGAACTTGAGGTCACATTAGGTGTAGCCAATGACTTGCAATAGGCAACACAAATGGGAAAACAAGTATTTTTCTCTAAGTGGATATTGTAAAGCATTCCCAAATGCACATAAAATTTGGAGTTGAATTTTGTTAATCACTAATTCTAGAACTGATTTGTTTAAAATATGAAATTATATCTATCTACCTATCTATTTATTATGAAATTATATATATCTATCTATATATATGCAACTTCTGAATATTTCATTTCTCATTTCTCGTAGCATAGGTCAACTCTAATTTTAGCCTTGCTATTTAGAAATTTCTATAAGTGAGGCATCAAATGGGCAACTTATTATGTTTTTTTGTAACTTGCAGATGGTTATGAGGTTTTGAATATTTGAAATTAGTTCATGGCTCTATTGGACCCTACAGTCCAAAGTGGTGATATTGTTTTATGCATGATGGCAAGGAATTCCATCTCAAAGAAGCTAGCAAAAGACATTGATAGAGTAATAAGAGGCATTTTAGATAATGCATATGAGGTGGCTAAGAGTCATATCAAGAGTAACTAAGTGGCAATGGATAAGATTGTGGAGATCTTATTAGAAAAAGAGACACTTTCAGGGGATGAGTTTAGGACCATTCTATCTAAGTTTACAAAGATCCTAGTTAGCAGCAAGGATGTATAGGTTGCTCCTTAACTAGCATTAGCTTGATGAACATGGCTAAGAAGATTCTAAGAATATAGTGTAAATTTATATAGTGAAACGGGATGTAAGAACCCTTACATTTTCTTGATATGTAGAGAGATTTGGTATCTCTTGTTAGACACATGTGCCATTATGTACAATATGTATAGAGTTTGTTAATATAAAAACATAAATATTATTGTATGCTATTAAATTTTATAATAAAAACATAAATGTTATTATATGTCATTCAATTTTATAATAAAAAAATAGGTTATTGTATGTGATATTCAAATAGAATTACATTTTACTATAGTATGTTAGGGATATTTCTTTCAACTTAAACAATATATATTAATGAGTGGTTTCAAAGCTTACTAGCCATCAAGTCTTGATGAGTGAGTGATTCTAACACAAGAACCTTACAAAAAAAATCAATTATTTTTTATATAATTTATTTTTGCCGATAGGATTTCACTTGGGCGATAGCCCACCATTGTTTCCTCATGCACTTGCTTCCTAGGGCTATCGAGATTTCCTGGGCTTAGCCGCTGGCATTTTCTTGCCATTTTCCTACTTTACACATGACAAAGTAGCTAAGGGGAGAGAAATTTTCTATGCAACTAGGCGGAAGGCCATGAGTCCTTTGATGGGGTAACTCCTTGGAGCAGACTGCCTCTCCAACCACCACAATTTGACCGCACAAGTTTTGTATAAATTTAGCACAAGATGAATTTGTGTAAGGGATCACTAGTTTGCTACTGATTAAATAGGTATTTTTCCTCTAATCTATTTACTTGATATGCTTCCTGCTTCTCAATAACATTTTCTTTTGCTTCCTATAGCAACTAGGTAGATAGAAGCAGAGGCAGACAACAATAGGTAGCTCAACTATTTTGGTAATATGGCATTATGAGATTGTTGGATACAATTGTTAATTGTGTATTGTCTTTGATGTTACAAAAATTTCATATCAATCATCAGGTAGATTTTACCGAGCTCAGATGGTTAGCAAAGCAATTTACAATGACTACCGATCGTTCCTGAACGTTACACAGAAAGTAAGCTCTTACCGAGCTCACTCGGGCATCAAAGAATTTTGTAGTAGAAAGTTAATGTTAACCAAGCTCCCAAGGTTAACAAAGGGAAATTCAACATCTACTGAGGTCACTCGGTAAGTGAAGGAAAGTTAGCTTTTACTGAGCTCACTCAGTAAGTGAAAGAAAGTTAGCTTTTACCGAGCTCACTCGGTAAGCGAAAGAAAGTTATCTTTTACCGAGCTCACTCGGTAAGCAAAAGAAAGTTAGCTTTTACCGAGCACACTCGGTAAACAAAGGAAGGACAATATTTACCGAGTTAACTTAGTCTCCAAAGGAAGTTGCAAAGTTCATAGTTTTTACCGAGCTTCACTTGGCTAACACTGGGGAAACCATTCTGGAGCAGTGGTCACCGAGCTGGGTCGGGCAGAGAAGGATTTTTCTAAAGAATCAAGTTTAATTGTTTTGTGCAGCCGACTGATTTTATGTTTTTCAGTTGTTGTAACTTGTAATTGAGCTGACTTGACAATCTGTAAGGTATATATGAAAGGTCAAGTTGTGAATTCAAATGATGTAGAAAAGTGTGGATGCATAAAAGTGCAAATAAGAAAATATATGAGCAAATGTTGAAGAATGATTAGATATCCCTATGAAGCTGCAAAGTTGCATTCGATCAATGAGGATCTAGTGAAGCAGAACAGAGATCTATATTCAGCAAAGATAAGTTGCATATATTTTAGATCACTTCATTGTTGCTTTCTAATCATTGTAACAGTGATTCAAAATCTCTTAACAGAGTTGGTTTGACAGCCATTTTGTAAATCCTCTAACAAGGTGACAATTCAGTTGAATTGTTTTAAAGACCTCTGACAAGGCCACTTCTAACAAGGTGATCAAATCCTCTAATAGGGTCACACCTAACAGTGTGTTTTGTAACCTTTAACAGGGTTGGCTCCTAACAAGGCTCACTTCAAAAGAGTGAAAATTGGTAACTAGTTACTTGGTGGTTTTTCCCAAATTGGATTTCCACGTTAAATCTAGTGTCTCTTGTGTTCATGTTATTTCTTTATGCATGCATGTTAATCACTTTAAATGCTTAATAAAAACATCTATCAAGTTTCATCATTTATTTGTGTGGTTACCGAGTGTCAGCAGCAGCTATATTTTAAGACATCTAAGAATCTGTAGATTTATTTTTGTGGTAACTGATTCACCCCTCCCCTCTCAGTTACTCCATCTCTATTTCCAACAATTGGTATCAGATCTTTTGGTGCTTGCAAGATAAGATTTCAAGGATCTAAGCCAAAGATCAAGATGTCTTACAAAAGGGAAATCTCAAGACTTAATAGAAATAACTTCTTAGCATGGCAAGGACTGATTAGACTTCACCTAGCATCCATTGGTGATACAAGACTGAAGTACCTTGATGAAAAATATGCAGAACTAGCTGGTACACTATCTATCAATGATATTGCTGAAAAGAAGACTCACAATATTATGATGATAGATATAGCATCTACTCTGAGTGATAAAGAATTTGATGATATCAAGGACTGCAAATCTACCTTTGAAATGTGGTAAAAGATGATAATGTTAGAAGAGCCAAAGCAGAAAGTCTGAGAGGACAATTTGATCAAATGAGGATGCGAGAGGATGAAAACATTGCAAAATATGTTGAAAGAGTTAAAGCATGTGTCAGTGCAATCAAAGCTTCTGGAGGAGATATCAATGAAGAGACAGTTATAAGTAAAGTTCTCAAAACTCTACTTCCCATTTATGCAATCAGAGTTTCTGCAATTCAGGAAAGAAGATGTGAAGCAAATCATAAGATAAATCTAGAAACTATAGTTGGAAGATTGACTACATTTGAACTGGACAACTTTAATAACTATGTTCCAGCTTCCAAGAACATTGAATCAGCATTTGAATCCAAACTTTGACTTAAGGAGAAAGACAAAAAGAAATCTCAGTCAGAAAGTGAAGATGAATCAAACCAAAGTTCAGACAGTGATCTTGAAGTAATTGAAGCCCTTCTAGCAAGGAAATATTCTAGAGGCAGAGGAAAATACAAAGGTAAAGTACCTCTAATCTATTTTTCATGTGAAGAAGTTGGTCATATTGCTTCTAGATGTCCAAACAAGTAGAATAAAGATGAAAAGAAAGATAAAAAATGGAATGGCAAGAAAGATTTCAAATCATTCAAGGACAAAGGTAAGAAAAACGTTTTATGGCTAAAGATTCTAATGATGAAGAAGAAGATGAGATTGTCTATATTGCTATGAAAGATGAATCTGATAATGATGAAGAAATGGCACTCATTTCTCATATGAGAAAAAATGATACATGGATCATAGATAGTGGTTGTTATCATCACATAACTAGCAACAAAACTAAGTTTGAATACTTTGAAGACTATGATGGTGGCAGTGTAAGATTTGGTAACAATGAACCTTGTTGTATAAAAGGAAGAGGAAGAACCTCTCTAACCAAAGAACTTATATGTGATAATGCCTATTGGGTAGAGGGACTAAAGCATAATTTGTTAAGTGTGGCACAGCTGCTCAATAATGGAATCAAAGTAGAATTCATGCATGGTAAAACAAGACTGCTGGATGGGAAAGGAAAGCTAATTGGGTCAGGTACTCAAACTAAAGGTAACTTGTTCTATCTTGAACTAGGTGAATGTTCATGTTTCATTGCTCAAGTTGAAGAAAGTTGGTTATGGCATAAAAGGTTGTGTCATGTAAACTTTGATAATCTGGTAAAGATAAGCAAATTCAAGAAAGTAAAAGGCATTCCCAACATAAAGAAACCTGAGGTCGGTCTATGCAAAAGTTGTCAAATTGGAAAGATGGGAAAGACTAGTTTTAAAAGTAAAAACTATTAGTCTGAAGACATATTAGAAATTGTGCATACTGATTTATGTGGACCCATTGGAATTGAAAGCTATACTGGAGAAAAGTTCTTCATTCTTTTTGTTGATGATTACTCTAGAATGATGACAGTCATGTATCTAAGAAACAAATCAAAAGCATTTAAAAAGTTCAAATGGTATTTGGCCAGAGTAGAAAAAGAAACAGGGAAAAGATTAAAATGCTTGAGGTTAGACAGAGGTGGAGAATTCATTTCACATGAATTCAATAACTTTTGCATTGAAAGAGGAATCAAAAGACAGGTATCAGCCCCTGGAACACCCCAGCAAAATGGAATAGTTGAAAGAAGAAACATATCCATCATGGATTGTGCAAGAACTTTAATGATTGAAAAGAGCATTACTATCAAATACTGGAAGGAAGCAATTAGCACTGTAGTCTATACCTTGAATCAAGTATAGCTGAAGAAAGACTCATTCAAAACCCCTTATGAGTTATGGTATGGCCATAGTAAATGTTACATTTTAAAAGAATCTAGAAAAGGAAAATTTTATATAAAAAGTGATGAAAGTATATTCTTTGGATACTCATGCACAAGTAAGGCATATAAATGTTTGAACTTGTCTACTCACAAAGTCATAGAAAGTGCACATGTGAAAGTTGATGAGTTTGCAGAAAGAACTGAAGAAGAAAGCAAAAGAGAACCAGAAGATTATAAAAGGTTTGTGTTCAGTGAACCTAATACAGTACCAATTACATCAGAGAATCAGGAAACTTCTACTCCTGAGTCATCTGTAACCAAGTTACAGGAAGTTCAAACTGAGCCACAGCAAATCGAGTTAAATTCAGTATTTACCAAGCAAGTATTTACCGAGCAAACATCTATCGAGCAAATATCTACCGAGCCATAATAGACAAAGCCTAAAGTTGAAATGCAAAAAGATAATAATAAAATCCATTCAAAAAGCAAGGAACCTGTATTAGCTAAGTATGTCAGGAGACATCATTTAGCAGATCAGATTATTGGAGATAAATTTGAAGAAACCATGACAAGAAATAAGCTGAAAGGTACTTGTTTACTTGTTGATTTTGAACTTAGAAATGTCAAAAATGCATTAGAAAATGATAGTTGCATTGAGGCTATGAATGAAGAGATAGAGCAAATAGAGAAAAACAAGACATGAACTCTTGTACCCAGACCTAAAGACAAAAATGTGATTGGAACTAAGTGGGTATTCAGAAACAAGTTGGATGAAAATGGTAAGGTATCAAGAAACAAAGCTAGACTATTATGCAAAGGATACGCTCAAGAAGAAGGAATAGACTATGGAGAAACTTTTGCTCCTGTTGCAAGATTGGAAGGAGTCAGAACCTTACTAGCATATGCTACTCACAAGGGATTCAAAGTTTATCAGATGGATGTCAAATCAGCATTCCTCAATGGTATACTAGATGAAGAGGTTTACATTAAACAACCTAAAGGTTTTGTTAATCCAGATAAGAAGAACATGGTCTGCAAATTACACAACGCATTGTATGGTCTAAAACAAACCCCTAGAGCATGGTATGAAAGATTGCATAAATATCTTATTCAGATTGGTTTTCAAAGAACTAATGATAATAGTAGCTTGTATATTAAAGAAGGACCAGATAATAAGATTTTCTTGGCAGAAATATTTGTAGATGATACTATTTTCACAGGGAATGATGATCTGTGCAAAGAATTCTTAGAACAAATGAACAAGGAATTAAAAATGTCTATGTTTGGTGAGATCAAATTCTTTGTTGGTCTTCAAATTCAACAAGATAAAAATGGTATCTACTTTACTCAATCAAAGTACATCAAGGAGATATTGAAATTTTTTGGAATGGAAGATTGTAAACCAGTTGGGACTCCTATGTGTACTAGATTAAAACTTACCAAGGAAGATGAATCAAAAGAAGTAGATCAAAAATTGTATAGATCTATGATTGCAAAGTTGCAGAATGTAGTTCATACTAGACCAGATATTGCCCTTGTAGTTGGTATTGTAGCAAGATTTTCAGCAAAACCAAGAGAAAACCACTTGATGGCAATCAAAAGAATAATGAGATATTTGAAAGGAACTAAAGAGTATGGTTTATGGTATAAGTTTGGAGGAAATTTGGATTTGAAAGTATTTACTAATGCTGATTGGGCAGGAAACTTTGATGACAGAAAAAGTACAAGTGGAGGTGCATTCTTTCTTGGAAAAATGTTGGTTTCTTCGACAAGCAAAAAGAAAAATTGTACATCTCAATCCACAGCAGAGGCAGAGTATGTTGCTGCAGCAGTAAACTGTTCTAACATTGTTTGGTTTAAATAGTTGTTGGAAGGCATGAAGATGGAAATCAAAGAACCAGTTGTTATGTTCTATGGTAATACAAGTGCAATCAACATATCTAAGAATCCAGTGATGCATTCCAAAACCAAGCATATTGCAATAAAATATCATTTTGTCAGAGAATTGGTGCAAGATAAGGAGATTAGATTGGAATATATTCATACAAAAGACCAAATTGCTGACATATTCACAAAACCATTACCTAAGGATGCATTCTTGTATCTAAGAGGTAAGTTAGGGGTCACTCCCCTATCTGAAGTTTACTAAAATAATTTTTTTAATGATGCATCAACTCATACCAGATTGAAGATCTATCAGTTGATACAGCATAATCAGGAAACATTGCATATGAATCAGTACTAAAGGTACACTAAAATTCATTTGAAGTTTGAGTTGTCTTTGGCATGTGTTGTCAAAGAGGGAGAGTTTATTACTATCATGTCTCTCTGAAATTTGTTTAAGATATAGAGTTTGCTATGTAGTTCCTTCATAGACAGAGATTACTATAAGAGGGAGATTTTTCTATCTTAGAGGGAGAATTGTTATGTTGACATGTTGAGTTGCCATATAAGAAAAAGACTTCTTTTCAAATTCCATTTCTACTATGACATGTTGTGTTCCCATCAATGCCAAAGAGGGAGATTGTTGGATACAATTGTTAATTGTGTATTGTCTTTGATGTTACACAAAAGTCATATCAATCATCAGGCAGAGTTTACCAAACTTAGATGGTCAGCAAAGCAATTTACAGTGACTACCGAGCATTCCTGAACGTTACACAGAAAGTTAGCTCTTACTGAGCTCACTTAGACATCAAAGAATTTTGTAGCAGAAAGTTAATGTTAACCGAGCTCCCAAGGTTAATAAAGGGAAAGTCAATATCTACCGAGCTCACTCGGTAAGTGAAGGAAAGTTAGCTTTAACCGAGTTCACTTAGTAAGCAAAGGAAAGTTAGCTTTTACCAAGCTCACTCAATAAGTGAAGGAAAGTTAGCTTTTACCGAGCACACTCGGTAAATGAAGGAACAACAGTATTTACCAAGTTAACTCGATCTACAAAGGAAGTTGCAAAGTTTGCAGTGCTTATCGAGCTTCACTTGGATAACACTGGGGAAACCATTCTAGAGCAGTGGTCACTGAGCTGGGTCAGGCAGCGAAAGATTTTTCTAAAGAATCAAGTTTAACTGTTTTGTGCAGCCGACTGATTTTATGTTTTTCAGTTGTTATAACTTGTAATTGAGCTAACTTGACAATCTGTAAGGTATATATGAAAGGTCAAGTTGTGAATTCAAATGATGTAGAAAAGTGTGGATGCATAAAAGTGTGAATAAGAAAATATATGAGCAAATGTTGAAGAAGGATTAGATATCCCTATGAAGCTGCAAAGTTGCATTCGATCAGTGAGGATCTAGTGAAGCAAAACAGAGATCTCTATTCAGCAAAGATAAGTTGCATATATTTCAGATCACTTCATTGTTGCTTTCTAATCATTGTAACAGTGATTTAAAATCTCTTAACAGAGTTGGTTTGACAGTCATTTTGTAAATCCTCTAACAAGGTGACAATTCAGTTGAATTGTTTTAAAGACCTCTGACAAGGCCACTTCTAACAAGGTGATCAAATCCTCTAACAGGTTCACACCTAATAGTGTGTTTTGTAACCTTTAACAGGGTTGGCTCCTAACAGGGCTCACTTCAAAAGAGTGAAAATTGGTAACTAGTTACTTGGTGGTTTTTCTCAAATTGGGTTTCCACGTTAAATCTGGTGTCTCTTGTGTTCATGTTATTTCTTTATGCATGAATGTTAATCACTTTAAATGCTTAATAAAAACATCTATCAAGTTTCAGAATTTATTTGTGTGGTTACCGAGTGTCAACAGCAGTTGTATTTTAAGACATCTAATAATCTATAGATTTATTTTTGTGGTAACTGATTCACCCCTCCCCTCTCAGTTACTCCATCTCTATTTCCAACAGAGATTCCATTTTGTGTATCTTCCTATTTAGAATGTATATTGTTTTTCTTGAAATGGTTTATGGTTTTCTAATTTTGTGGCTATAAAGTTTGTCAATGGTTATGTTAGTGCCCTGCCTTATCTAAAGAACTAGGGCATCAACCATCGGCTAAAAAATTGTTACCTTGGAGCATATATGGATGCCTAGTATCCCTGAATGATGATTGGTTGATCCCTTTACATCCATCCCTCTAATCTTCTACCTCTTTATTGATGGTTGGGGTGAGGGAGTATATCCACTAGTAACTGCATAGCATAAAGGAGACAGACTGGGGGCAAATGCAACCATGTAGCCCCCTAGATTCTTAGATGCCCCACAATCTCAATTCAATATCAGGCACTTTTCAATCGAGTATGCCCAGGCATGGAGAAAAACATTACATTTCTCATGTGATTCTACATGATAGCATGTAGAGAGAATTCTAATGAAAATGATAGAGATCTTACTACTCAACCTTCATCTAGCTATCTAACCAGCCTCCATATTCAATCCCAATAGTGTTAATTATAACAGAAATCATTTGAACTATTTTTTTATCCTATCATTTATTGTCTAAAAAATAATATAAATCCTATGTTAGATATTTTTAAGGCGTCTAGGGCAGCACAATATGGCAGGATGGAGTAAGTCTCCATTTCTGGCAAAACTGAGGAGATGTAAAGCATCTCAATGTGTAGAAGATGATTCAGAAGATTAAATATTGTCTCATTTGTCATCACTCAATCAAGTTATTCTTCAAAAATTAATAATTTGAGGGAATAAAATGATG